>OX457142.1:14746363-15346363 GCA_949752895.1 Dendrolimus pini
TTTCGAACGTGTGTCTTACAACGACGGCCTTTGCACAATTTATGTCATGACGATTTGTTGCGTTACGGTTTGTACTTTTAGTATTCGGTTGTATTTGTAAGAACTGTGAATTACGTGCATGTACTTCTAATAAACTTTGTGGTAATTCCTACGGTATCTTAAATTCACACCCCACTAATACGTAACAATATTATGACAATCAATAAGTCAGTGAAATCTAGTAATAAAAAATAATATGATAAAGTCGGTTAAGAATTTTGGGTGTTTATGTTTAGACCACAATAGACGCGGAAGTGAAGAAATTGCTTGAGCTCAAGGCGAAATATCAATCTGAAACGGGCAGTGCGTACGCGCCGCCTGCTCAGCCGAAGGAGGCCAAACCCAAAGAGAAGAAAGAGAAACCCAAAGAAGCCAAGAAGGAGGTGAAGAAAGAGGCCAAGGCTAAAGAACAGGTGGGTGATAATTACATTGGCATTTATCTTACATAGGTCCAGGTCTTATATATTATAGAACAAGCATAAAAGTAGGGTTCCATAGTATACCTGAGGAGGAGGCCAAACCCAAAGAGAAGAAAGCGAAAACCAAAGAGGCCAAGGATAAAAAGGGTAATAATCGCATGGATGTTCCTCCTGCACAGGTCCAGTTCTGATTTATACATTAAGTATAAAAGTAGGGGTCCATAGTATACCCGAGGAGGAGGCCAAACCCAAAGAGAAGAAAGCGAAAACCAAAGAGGCCAAGGATAAAAAGGGTAATAATCGCATGGATGTTCCTCCTGCACAGGTCCAGTTCTGATTTATACATTAAGTATAAAAGTAGGGGTCCATAGTATACCCGAGGAGGAGGCCAAACCCAAAGAGAAGAAAGCGAAAACCAAAGAGGCCAAGGATAAAAAGGGTAATAATCGCATGGATGTTCCTCCTGCACAGGTCCAGTTCTGATTTATACATTAAGTATAAAAGTAGGGGTCCATAGTATACCCGAGGAGGAGGCCAAACCCAAAGAGAAGAAAGCGAAAACCAAAGAGGCCAAGGATAAAAAGGGTAATAATCGCATGGATGTTCCTCCTGCACAGGTCCAGTTCTGATTTATACATTAAGTATAAAAGTAAGGGTCCATAGTATACCCGAGGAGGAGGCCAAACCCAAAGAGAAGAAAGCGAAAACCAAAGAGGCCAAGGATAAAAAGGGTAATAATCGCATGGATGTTCCTCCTGCACAGGTCCAGTTCTGATTTATACATTAAGTATAAAAGTAGGGGTCCATATTATATCTAAGGAGGCCAAACCAAAAGACAAGAAAGAGAACCCCAAAGAGGTCAAGAAGGAGATGGATAAATAGTCCAATGCTAAAGAACAAATAGGTGATAATCACATTGGTGTCTCTCCTGCACATGTGCAGTTCTCATTTATATAACAAGCATATAATCTTAAATAGGGGTCCATATTATACTGTAGTACTTGACTTTTTTTAATTTATTGATGCACAAAACTAATTTCAACGAAAAGAAATTGTATAATAAGACCAAATTAGTAACGACAATTTGGACTTCAATCTAAATTACTGGCTAGATTCCAGTCTCCGTTTAGAGAGCGGCAGCGCATTGGTAGCATTCTTGGTGTAACAAATGTCCATATCCATAGGTGATGGTAACCGCTTTCCGTCAGGTGGGCCGTGGTCTACCTTTCTGCTGAACTCATGCAATAAAATAAATAAAAAACGAATTAATTATTTCTCAATATTCTTAACAGTCACCAAAGCCAGCAAAAGAGGATACCTCAAGTGGTGTAAAGAAAGTCACAAGGTTGGGACTCGAAGCGAGTAAGGAGAAGGACCTGCCCGAATGGTATTCGCAAGTCATTACCAAATGTAAGTCAAATGTTAATTTTTAGTATTTACAAAATTATTTTGTCCCCATTTTTATAGTTCCATAGTCATTTTGTTTGTAAAATCATCATATTTCCATTTTTTTATGTCAATTTCATTTTGTTACAATGTCTTTATGGGAGGTATATTCTTTATTTTGCTATATTGAAACAACCACGAAAAATCTAAAAATTAAGGTTGGTCGCGAGACACGGAACTGAAAGTTGCATATTTTTTATTACTGGACAACAGCTGACATGCTAACGGCTTACAAGATGGAAAACTGTTACCACCACCTATGGACGTATGCATCACCAAAGGTACTAGAAGGAATGGAAACTAGCCAATAATGCCGGATTACAACTCAGGGTTATTATGGTAGTAACTCTAGACCAGGAGTAATGGTGTGCCAGGGGCCCAATTCTGATATTACTATCTCGTCAAAATCGCCGGTCACTATCGTCTCAATCGTAGGTTTGCCTGGTTTCGCTATTTAATAGCGTGCCCGTGCTACACCACTCTAAATATTTATGAGCAAAAGCTCGCGAAATAAATAGCCTTTAAATATTCATTTCGGCTAACGACATTTATGCTGATAGTAATAACTTTTTTTTCTACTGTTATTCCGCCGTGACGATATCGAGAAGAAAGAGATAGAGAGAACACGAATTTTTGACACTCGCAATGAAATCGCAGTTTGATTATCTTCGCAACGCCAAGATATTGAAATAGCAGACATGGGTCCGTGGAGTAGTGTAGTGTTCCGCAAACTTTTTGTGTTCAACGTACATTTAGGAAAACGAAAATTTTTGAAGGTACACCACAAATAAAAATCATTTTTGAAGAAATATTAATCATCAAAACAAATTTTTTTTAATCAACAAACCTAAAGTTTAAATTGCAACATAATCTTATTTTTCCAAGGCACACCGATTAATGACCATGGTACACCAGTGTACCGCGGTACATACTTACCGGCTACAGGAATTTATATTATAGTTTTTCTCTATTCCCGTATCGATAATATAGCATAATCGAGTGGGGTACCATTAGTTCTGACATTATGGAATCTTAAAACTCTGTCTTTAAAATTATAATGATTCCTTATATTGGTGATTCCATGTTCCTTAATGGCTTTTTTTATGTATGTAGTATGTCCGGCAATATTCACTTTTAGTCTTAAGATAGTTTGTCCATCATCTAACTGTTGAACTTTAGTATAATTCTGTTCTATTCATGGAAAATTCTGAAAAGTTCTAAAGGACTTCAAATGATGTAAGATAACAGTTTTCATCTCCAGCGAATTTTAAAGTTGAATTTACTAAATGTGTTTGTTGAATTATGGTTCTTTTCTCTTCTATAGCGGAAATGATTGATTACTACGACATTTCTGGTTGCTATATTCTCCGGCCGTGGTCGTACAGTATATGGGACGTGATTCGCACATTTTTAACTAAGGAGTTCAAGAAATTGGGCGTCAAGGAGGGATACTTCCCAATATTCGTATCGAAGGTATGTTAAAAAAGTCATTGTTTTTATAAGTTTTGTAAAATAATTTATAAAAACATTTTATGCGCTAAACTTGAATGCGCTTCGAGAGTAGGTAGCTCCAGTCAAGTGTTAACATTTATTTCAAAACGCTAGCTTATTACTTTTCTCACTAGCTTACTAGCCTAGTAATAAAGCTACTTCTGTATATGAAACCAGAGTTACTAGCTAGCTAGCTTGCTAGCCCAGCTTGAAAAACTGGCCTCGGGTAAGGGCTATAATCAATGATTCTAGTATGGCTCTACTAGATGTATATAGATAAATGTTCGCAAGTGTATTCTGTACACTGCTATACAATAGTGCAGGGGTGGTAAATTGCGGACTGAGGTCCGCATCCGGACCGTCGATCCATTTTGTGCGGACCGCGAAAAAATGTCATTTTTCTCATTGATATGTAAAAAATACCTTTGTTATTTCCGTAATTTAATAATTTAATAAATATTTTTGATGTGATAATTTCTTATGGGTGGGTAAACCGCTTCGTTACGTAACGCGTTACGGCGCCAGTCTGTCAGACTTCCCTTTCTTTCACGTTAGATTAATCTAAGTTATCACTTCTGTCGGGCGTTCCGAGACGCACACAGTCTTTTTCTATTAAATGTTGTGCAGACCGCGATAGTCATTTCATTACTTAAAACGGACCCCGAACGAAAGTAATAGGTGACCCCTGCAATAATGTTGCGATATATATTGTTACAACATACGCCCCGACAAATATAAATTCCACGTACAAATCTGTAAAAGCACATTTTATTGTGGAGATTAGCCTATTTGTACTCACTCATTAGCCAGATGTTTTGGATTACGATTACAAGCTGATTGTGTCGACGCTACCGGACGGTCACATTTGTATTTGTTAATTTGTGAAGTATAAAAGGACAGCCTGATAGAGGGGGGTGGCAGTTGAGCTTCGACTACGATACGGGCGTGACGTGTGTACATTCGGGAATCTAATAGCGACGTACTTTGCGCGTTTTATTGAATTACGACCATCTGCATTACGTTTCGATTTGTTGTGTTCGGTTATATTTGTCCCCGGATTATACGTATTTGTATAGTTCTAATAAACTCTATAGTAATTTTAACGGCATTTTTATTCCGAGTGCTGCTGACTCGTAATTACATTACATACATTACTATAGTGGAATTATTTTGTCCGTGCAGTTTGGTTCATAATTAATCGGGGCGGTGAAGCGAGTATTACGCTCTCTCTTCCACTCACGGGCCTTATGGGCGGGCATAGTGATGCGCATTATTGTTGTCGAAAAGCGTTATCGATAATGTAATTAGTTTTGTCATTTTGTGGGTTAGTGATAAAAATTAAAGAAAAAATAGATAAAACAACCTATTTATTAAAATTAGATTAATAATAATTTAAAATAAATTATTAATTAGGTATCTATGTATTAAAAACTATATGTACAAAAGTTTAGAATGTAACAAGTTATATTAAAAATAAATATAAATACTTATATCTCAAGTTTAAAATTATCAGCAAAAAAGATAATAATGATTTTCATAAGAATGATAATCTTTCTTTGATAAGAATGAGTGCTTATCGATAATGGCGTTGCGCCCGCGCAACATGCTCACCGCCTTAGCAGGGCTGAGGCCGAGCTATGATTTATGACCCAAACTGCACGGACAAAATAATTCTACTATAGATTTGAACATGTTTATGTTTCGATTGAGGCCGCCTTGGAGCGTGAGAAGACGCACATAGCGGACTTCGCGCCGGAGGTCGCGTGGGTGACGCACTCGGGCTCGTCGGAGTTGGCCGAACACATCGCCATTCGGCCGACGTCCGAGACAGTCATGTACCCGGCGTACGCTAAGTGGATCCAAAGCCACAGGGACCTGCCCTACAAGCTCAACCAGTGGAACAATGTTGTGGTATGCTATAACATCACTAATACAACGTTACTCTTATTATACGCAATTAACAAAATCCCTATCAATATTATAAATGCGAAAGTAACTGTCGGTCTGTTCCGTTTGCACGGAAAAACTACTGGAACGATTTGGCTGCAACTCAATATATATATATATGTCGGAGGGAAGCTTTAATTGGACGTATCGTTGACTGGATGTATAACGCACAATATCATTTGTTTACATTTTAATTACTTCTAAAATTCTTAATGTAATTTAATTTGATTTGTTGAATGTTTCTATAACTTAAAGATCGTTCTAACCTAATAAAAGTTATGAATATTGTAATTTAATAAACGACCAATCAGAGCAGAGCATATGGCGGAGCGGGGTCAGCGCCCTCTATACTTTGAGTAATATCTACTTGGGTAGACTGAGGAGTTTTTGTGGCACATTTGGTTGGTGGCTACAGGTCGAGTTGGACCTTTGAGAGTTTTAAAGAAAGTATTGAAGCTGAAAGTATGAGCGGGTGCCCTGAACCCGCTGCTCGGTCTAAACTATGTCATAATGTTGATCAAATCTAAATTAAAAGTGTATAAACCGTGGCTATTGTGTTTTATGCTCGCATTTTATCCTGATGACGCCCACTAAACCTGCAATAACTAAAGATGATGTCGTGAGAACGAGGCCGTTCTGCGACATATATATATTGTTCGTGCCTACCCTGCAAGGGACCTTGCGTGAAGTTATGTATGTATGTATATATATTTTCAATACCGAAAATCAACATAGGATACTTTTATCCCGAGAAGTGGGATAATTTCTGGGATAAAAGTATTATTTGTCTCTGTTTGTTATCCTTCTATGGAAAGACTATTGGACCCATTTGGCTGAAACTCGGTACTTAATTATGTAATTCTAATACCGAGGGTGGCCAAGAGATACTTTTCATCCCGGATGCCGGGATAGATTTATGTAAAGGTTATCCCGGAAACTAGGATAGGTTTTTTATTTGTGGTTTGCCATTTTCATTGCCATATAAAATTTTATTTAGTTACTCTGTTGACCCAAAGTTCGTCTAGACCTCCAAAATAAGAAACACCACTTTTCCCGATTCTGCGCAGTTTCATTGACTTTGTACGTGAGCGTATCTCCTGCGTTTTTAGAGTTTACTACTTAAGATTCGATTTTCATATAAGGCCCGGTGGTACCTCTCGCATATAAGGCCCCCGGTATGGAAATTGGAAATTAAATAATACAAGCGTTACGTTTTTTTTATTATACAAATCTTATTTCATAACATTAAACAATATTTTAATGCTATGGAATAAGAGCTATAATAGAGCTATCCATCAGGGCAATTTCAAAGACTATCTATTGTAGGAGTAAACTCCAGTTGTGCAACAGAGCTGAAACACATTTTTATAGATCATTAATTTTTGGCCACCATATCATTGATTAATGCTCATTATTGTTATCAATAAGCCACATGAAACGAAATTATTGTTAGAAATATATAAAATTAAAAAAACCTATCCGCAGCCAATAAATACTTTTGAAATTCACCCACGCCATTGTTATCGCCATATAATACATACTTATTTTATGAATACAAAAAAAAATCTTCCTATCTTGCATAAACTTTCAGGGTGCCAATCATTTCTGAAGGAGGGGGGAGGGGGGGGGTCAATAATGGTATAATTTTAACCCTTTATGTTAATTTTTTTGTGTTACTGCTGTTTGTAGAGATGGGAGTTTAAGCAGCCACAACCGTTCCTGCGCACCCGCGAGTTCCTCTGGCAGGAGGGCCACACGGCCTTCAGGCTGCAAGAGGAGGCCGCCGAAGAGGTCTTGCAAATATTAGGTGAGCTTATGTCACTTGAAACGCCATATCAACACGTTCAGTGCCAATCACGCGAAGTCGAGTGTTCATGTTGGCTTTAAAACTGATTCATCGAGCGCTTTAAGGGAATATTTTTAGCATGAGCATTGTTTAGATATAAGTCGGATGTTTTTGATATACCGTAAAATCGGAGGAATCGGGACACTTTTTAAGTTCGACATTGATTTATATCGTTTTTTTTTGTAGTTATAGTAATAAAACGGAGATCATAATGGTTCGGGTACTTTAAATTTTCATTTCTAATGCATTAAGATATAGTTTATTAAAGAATAATCATAAAAAGTTACAAAAACTCACTTGTCCCTATTCACCCAGGCGTTGGGGTGAAACGGGTCGCTTAAGGGGTTAATAGAGTTTTTCGCTAGGGCTGACACTTTCATACTATAGGCAGGTACCTACAATACAAATTTGACACAATTTTGACCCAATGTTTTGAAGTACTTTTTTTTAAATACTTATGACAGGATGACAGTGTTGCCAGATTATAGAAAAAATATTGCAAGCTTCAAATTTAAATCCTACCACAAAGTGTAACACGTAACATAAATGTGTATATAAGGTCGCAAATAAAACTTGAGGTTTGTCGCAATTCACCCCCTAGACCCTATTCCCCCCCATTTTACTGTTGATGGTCCATAATAAATAAATAAACCCCTGCAAGGGGCCAAATTTACTATTATTATTGTCCACAATCTGCCAGCTGACAACAAAGTTGCTGCGCCAAAACCAAGAAAATTATAGCGTCTCTTTTATTAACCGACTTCGAAAAAAGGAGGTTCTCAATTCGTCGGGATGTTTTTTTTTTTTTTTTTTTTTATGTATGTTCGCCGATTACTCCGTCATTTATGATCCGATTTACGTGATTCTTTTTTAGTTCGACGCGGAATAGATTCCAATTGGTCCCCTAAAAATTTTACATAGTTTGGCCCAATAGTTTTTATTTTATGAACATTTTTCATGAAAATAATTTTCACTCCGTTCCATATGTACACCGATTACTCTGAGATTTATGATTCGATTTACGTGATTCTTTTTTTGTTCGACGCGGAATAGCTGCCATGTGGTCCCCTAAAAAATTGACATAGTTTGGCGCAGTAGTTTTCATTTTATGAACATTTTTCATGAAAATAATTTTCACTCCGTTCCATATGTACACCGATTACTCTGAGATTTATGATTCGATTTACGTGATTCTTTTTTTGTTCGACGCGGAATAGCTGCCATGTGGTCCCCTAAAAATTTGACATAGCTTGGCCCAGTAGTTTTCATTTTACGATATTTTTTTTTCTTTCTCCCTCTAACTACACAGAATTTATATTAGAATAAAAAATAAAAACTTCGTTTAAAAAAACCGACTTCAAAAACGAAAAAACTAAAATGTATAAAATAACTTATTTCTAAAGCTATTAAATATTAATATATATTATCTAAAACATCTTGAAGTCGGTGCAAAGCAAAACATAAAAATTACTATATTTTGAAAATTACTAAGCACCGACTTTAAGATGTTTTAGATAATATATATTAATATTTAATAGCTTCAGAAGTAAGTTATTTTATACATTTTAGTTTTTTCGTTTTTGAAGTCGGTTTTTTTAAACGAAGTTTTTATTTTTTATTCTAATATAAATTCTGTGTAGTTAGAGGGAGAAAGCATCAGTTCAACGTTCGTTTCAATAATCTGTATTTGACCATAAATTAGTGGTTAACAATAAGTCGTGTGTGACAAGGTTCCGTCTTAGCGGTTATAAGTAGATGATACATGTTACTATAAATTTTACACTTATTTACATGTAAACAACAGGCTTCAAAATAATATTGTGATATAAATATTTTGGTTGCAGTTTAAATAGTAATGCGCTATTTGACTACTTTTACTGGTACCAAAATATCGATTGTTTTCAATGAAGTAGTCTTGTGTTGAAAATCTTAGGTATTTAGTGAATTGTGTGTCTTCGAAGTGCCATAAGAACTCTAGCATTGGGAATCAGCCAAAGATCTACGATTTGGTTGAAGCTTCTAAAGTTACAAGACTATAGTATTATATTATAAAGTTTTATTCATGAATACTTGACATATACAAATATAATAATAGTGTAGAGCCACATTCAAAAAGAAGTTGGTAAAAAGTCGAGTTGCGAGAAGGAAAGAAAGAAGAAATAGAAAGATAATAGACACTAAATAAGTCCTAAATTGTACCCAGTCTCAGCATAATGCTAGCCAACAAGGACTCTAGCGCTGTTATTTTTTTTATTGCCTGAAGTAGGCAAACTATAGTAGGGCCAACGAGAAGCGATACCAAATGTAAACAAAACCAATGCAAGGTCATTAGAAAATACAGGGGTGCGTAACTTTTTGAAAGTTGTATTATATATTTGAGTAGACAATTTATTTATTAATATGTTATTCTAAAAATGTAACAATTAATATAAAGAAATTGAGTTGAAATGAGAATAATAATAATGTTTATGGAAATGAGGATAAAAGTGAAACATTTTTTTAAAGAAATCATTGTTTATTCAGTCTGACGCCGATTGTTCTGAGTCTGTAGAATCAGAATCTGTAACATGTATAATAAATTTATCCATCACGTCATCTACAATAAAACTTCTACAAATAACAAGAATCACCACGAGCGCGTTCCGAAACGGAATGAACTAAAAACAGTAACTCTTACTATAAAATGGCGCCCGAATGTTGGCGAACCCGTCTTGATCTTACGACAAAGACAGACAAATTACGACAAATACACGAGATGGAAAGAGATAGATAATAGATGGTCAACTCCACAGTAGTTTTTAGGTGAATGACCTTTTGTATCTGGTCTCTTTGGCCCATGTATAGTTCATTGAAATCTTAACAATTTAAGGACCGAATATTGCAATTTTTAGAGGACGCAATTTTAGTTTTGGGACACGTGTGGGGGGGTCAATAGAAGTTTAACCTCAAGTTTGTGGGGTCGCCACCCTTGTCCCCCGGCCGCCATCATGGAAAAAAGGGTGAAAACACTTTTTTCGCGATGTCTCAGAAACTATGCGTTTTACAAAAAATTTGTAAAGTCATAATTTGTAGCAAATTGTTTTGCCTACAAATATGTTTATATAACTTTTTGCCCTAAATTAAAAATTAAAGAAGTTATAAGCAAAAAAGTGAGATTTTTTTTTATTCATTCCTCTTTTCTTTACCATAGAACTTACCAAATTTAACTTATCGAATGTTAAGCAGGTAGAAAAGGTCCGTTTTCCCCGCCACCTATGAGGTAGAGTGGGTAGGCGCGTTTTTTTACGTGCTATCCCCAGTAGGCCTACTCCATGTCCCAAAAATAAAATTGCGTCCTCTAACAAATGCAAAGCTCATGTAACATTTCAATGAACTAAACAGGCAGATGGCCTACCTGATAAAAGATTGTTTACTGACTTAACTAAAGGTTGTTTGTTGGTTACCGTCGCCTATAGACGTTTGCAACACCAGGGGTGTCGCCAACGCGTTGCCCACCTCTATGCAATTGAAGTACGTCCCTCTGGGATCATAAAGCGAAGTCGCGGTGGACAAATACAACACACATAACAACAACAATATATACAGTTGGTTGGTTATTTAACATATTTGAGTGTTATAATGTGAGTTTCTTTACAGATTTATACGCTAGAGTTTATGAGGAGTATCTGGCGATACCAGTGATCAAGGGCAGGAAGACTGAGAAGGAGAAATTCGCCGGAGGTGACTACACGACCACTGTGGAAGCGTATATTCCAGCAAGTGGCAGAGGTATTCAGGTAATTGCTTGTGAATCTTCCTTTAATAAGTTTCTTCTTCATACTTTTAGCACCTCCCATTGGCAAGATTACACTTGTCAGAGTAGAGCCATTTATTACAATTTTTTAGTACCGTTTTTATTTTCTTCTGCCCTATGCATATACATAGATTTGCTTTTTTACACTTTAGCTACAAAAACAAAAATTTCATCAAAATCTATTATTTTTGCGATAAAGAGTAACAAACATACATCCATATATTTATACATCCATTCTTACAAACTTTTATAATAGAGATTATAGAGAAGAGATATATATTGTTTATGTATTTATTGTGAAAATGTAAGTAATTAGTACTATATGTTACGTGTACCACCATCACCATTATCATCTCAATTCATTCTTGGTGTTGTCAGGAAGAGATCGGTTATTAGTGAAAAGACCGTCCTTTTTACATAATTCGGTAGTTGACAGTATGAAAAATATAGGCTGATTTTAATATATATCGTAGATTACGATCTAAATATGACAAAAATAAATTGTTTTAACTAAAATATTAAATATTAATTGATATTTTTGAGAAATATAATTGTTATAGTGCAGCCATTAGCCACGTGACAATGAACGCCGATCAGAGCGCGTGACGTCATAGTGTGCAAAACACAAGAAGTTATCAATGACTTCTCAGATAACACTTCAACGAAACAGATGTTTGTTTTGCACACTGTGACGTCATGCGAGACGCTGTCATGACAGCTTGACGCGTTTTTGTGACGAAATGTCAAAATATTTATAAAATTGCTAAATTAAATATGTTAATGTTGTTTTTTTGCTGAAATATTAATATTTTGGCTAAAATAAACCTGTTTCTCAGAAATTGTCAAGTACCGAATTAGATATAATTTTAGTCTTTAAGTTCATTTTTGTATTTGGTTCATGACATAGTATGTATAGAGTTGAGGGGAGAGTATTACAGTCTCGCTCCCCTGCTACCCGTACTCTCATGCCATCTCTTTCGCACTATATACAGTATATATTACATATGACTGAGATCTATATAAACTCACGTAGCTGATTTATCTCTATCCATCTAAACTGAGATATGCCCAAAGAGAAACATTTTATAATTTTCCTGTAAAACTACATTTTCTATTATCATTTAGGGCGAATGTTAGTTGGAATATAAATTTTTGTATTTCATATTATACATACATAACTTCACGCCAGGTCCCTTGCGGGGTAGGCACGAACAACAGAGCGCCATAAAGGATTATTCTTACACACCTCACTTGCTTCTTTGACGTTCATAGCTCTAGTCACGCACGCTCGTCTGTTCTTAAGGCTCCTGACATCACCTTCTGCTAGTACACGATCAATTTGATCATGGAAGGTGTGTCGTGGCCTTCCGCGACTTCTGCATCCATCCAATTTTGCATTGTATATCTGTTTAGTCATTCTTCCATCATTCGTTCTTTCCACATGCCCGAACCACCGGAGCATTCCTTTCCTTACCTTCACCCCGACACATTTCATATTATGCCTAATCTTTTTCTGAGAATAAAGTTTTTTCAAACCTTATTACAGGGCGCAACGAGTCATCACCTTGGTCAGAACTTCTCGAAGATGTTCGAGATTGTGTATGACGATGCCGATACACAAGAGAAGAACTATGTGTACCAGAATTCTTGGGGTCTCACCACGAGGACTATTGGTAAGTTTTCTTCAATCGCTTTTAGACATAATTTGATATTAGGTTAGAAATAAATTTCTTTAATTTTTTAAAGGTTCAAAAGCAATATTGGCAAGAAATCCTATTAAAGTAGTGATGTCTGTTTATCATGAATGTGGCATGAAGATGCATCCTAAGAAATCTATAGGCTGTCATAACTTTGTATGGTCGTCCAAAATCAATGAGACTGTGGTATTTTGTGTCTTATTGGTTGTTGAATCAAATCATTTTATCAGTCTACTGCCCCATTTCAAAACCTAGTAATGAAAAGACAAAATTAAACACTTTTAGTACATAATTGCTGTTTTTTGTTTAGACTTTAGACCTTATTCTATAAAATCGCAAATCTCAAAGATCTTCTATTAACAAATCGATTTTTTGATTACCTGACAGAATGTGCAAACAATGTACTCTTTGGTGCAAACTATTGTTACATGTCGGCAAAGGTAAAGGCACACCTGCCTGTCATAAAACGCAGTTTATTACCTTTGTCCACTGACCTCCATATATACAAGTACGCTGGACCTATGATACTCTATGAAATGACAGCTCTATATTGTGCCTATTTGAATAGGTGGGAAGAGAACTAAATCTGACGTAACTTGCAAATGGCCAAAAATTTAATAGTGCTGTCAAAGTTACCTGTCGATAAAACTTATCGATAGTTTTCTTATCAATATCTATTTACTTTCAAGAACGGAAATCGCCGATGACCGATTTTTATTATCAAATACATATAATTTTAAAATAATACACAGGTTTCCGACTGACAAAAGAAGACTGGAATTATGGCTGAAAAACATTTAAAAGTCTAGTTTGCGTCTGAAGAAATATGATTACATCTATTCAAAGCACTTCGCTAATGACTGGGGTTGGGTTTATATATATGTCCGGATGATTTTAATGGTGAATGTGTTTAGGAATATATTTAACACTTATTCATAACAACTCAAATTGGTTTGAGTGGAAAATGAACATATTCAATTAATTATGAAAATTTAAAATTCACGACAATTATCTGTTAATTTTGACAATAATAAAGTGTGATTTAACTTTAGAAATATACTCACTTTTGGCCAGAACTGAGTGGTAACCATTTACTATTTACTTTTTATGTTAAATATTAGATTTTCATTGCATTTTGCAACTTTGGATCTATGATAAAGTGCAATATTAGTGAAAATCAGAAGTGAGGTTAGATTTACAAAAACATTAATATCTCAGGAACTATACATATTCGCCACATAGGAGTTGCATAAGGGGTATGTTTTCCTTCGCCCCCTCCCCCTTCATTACTTGTAATAACCCGGACATATATGTAAATCACACCCGAACCACTTCAAGGATACTTTAGTGTCAGCTAATTTTAACAGTTACTTTCATATTTTATTGAAACAAATAATCAACAAAGGTATAGACATCCGTCTGTAAGCAGCTGTAAAAACTATTCCCTATATATTATAATAGTACACATTTTTTTGTCGCGACAAATTATTTGGGCTCGTCAATGAATAGTTTGTTGCTGTTGGAAATGTCTTTTATCGATGTATTTTATCTCATTGTCCCATCACTACTATTATTAGTTTCGTTCCCACCCACCTCTGCGATCAGCGCCAAAATGGCGAAAATCAAATCGTCTCACTATGGTTCGGCTAATCATAAGTCCAGCGTACTTGTATATATGGAGGTCAGTGCCTTTGTCGCATTTGGACTTATTTTGTTTACTTTGTGTTTAAAAATTTCAATTAGACAATAGCCTATTTTTATTGTTTTCGACTTTGTTGGCCGTCCGCAGGAATAATTGACCAAGTGTGCAAATTAAGTTTTCTCAGAAACCTCAGTCAACGCGGTCCATTGTCGTATTATACAGTTTAGTATAAAACGATGCCCGAATAGGAGGGGTAGAGTAGTCAAGCGACGATTACGATACAATCAAGACGTGTATATTGATAAGCGATATAGTGACGGACTTTGCGCGTGTTATTTAAGCGGGCAGTTTGTAATAGTTGTGTCTAGTTATATTTGTACGTCTGTCATACGTGTTTGTATAGTTCTAATAAACTCTATAGTATTTCCAACGGCATTTTAATTCGAGTCCTGCGTAACTCGTAACACTATTTTTTTCGAAAACGAATTTTGAGATAATGTTAGAATTATCAGTTACTAGGTTTTGGAATAGGACAGCTGTTCTCACCAACCCAATTTATGAACTTTATCAGATACCAATGTATTCCTACAGGTGTTATGGTGCTAGTACACGGTGACGATAGAGGTCTGGTGTTGCCACCACGAGTGGCAGAAATACAAGCTATCGTGGTACCATGTGGTGTCACCGCATCAAGTACTACTGAGGAACGGAAAAGTCTCATTGACGAATGCAAGAAGCTCGTTGACAGTTTGGTCGAAGGAGGAATAAGAGCAGAAGGAGACTATAGAGACAACTATTCGCCAGGCTGGAAGTTTAACCATTGGGAATTGAAGGTTAGTGACATTTTACACTAAAAGATTTTCATTAAGCCTCATCTGTGTATTGATTTCAATAAACGCCTGACAATATTTTAAATATTGTCAGGCTGTATATTTATAATTTAATAAATTCACAGGGGAGTCTATAACATAAAAAAATAAAATAAAAAATTTCAAACAAAACATTGAAGTAAAGTAAAACATTACTTGAAATAACATTGATGTATTGTGATTTTGAACATCAATGTTTTTCTATCAAAAAATCGATATTTGCAAAACATCGTGGTATCGTTCTCATCCCTAATAGTGATTTTGAATATCAATTTTTTTGTATTAAAAAATCGATATTTGGGAAACATCTATGTATCGTTTGCATCCCTAATAGTGATTTTGAACATCAATGTTATTCTATTAAAATATCAATTCGTTCGGGTTCTTTATTAGAATAAAAAGTATCCCGAGTGTTGTCCCGGGATATAAACAGTAGTTTTTATGTGATGCTCTAAGTCACAGATAGAAGACTAAAAGCATAAAAGTTGTATTGTTTTAAGTAAAGTGCAAATACTCATGTACATATTTATTATATTATTTTGTAGAATTATTGTAATATTTCCAGGGTGTCCCAGTAAGGCTTGAATTGGGACCAAAAGATATCGCCAAAGGAGAAGTAGTAGCCGTAAGAAGGTTGACAGGGGAGAAAATCACCATCAAACGTGAAACTATTTCTCAGGATATTATAGAGCTACTCAACAGGACTCACGATGAGATGTTAGCCAAGTAAGTTAAATATTTTCAAATACAAGCATGTTTATTTTATAAAACAAAATGGCCGAGTTGGTTCTTACGCACACCGGACGCTAACATTGCATGGCCGGTACTTACAAACGGCACTAGACACTTATGATATTGAAATTCTTAACTACTGGAAACAGTGAAAGCATGCAATCTTTATCAAAAACAGCATGTTTTTAAATTTTAAAAATTTGTGGCATAATGCAGTGCCTCTGAAAAATATGTAGTTTTCATATGAAATTAGGCATTCTATATTCTTGTTTAGATGGCTTGTAGAGGCTCTAAAAATGGATATAAATTGCTTTTTATTATAAAATTTATTTTAGGGCAATCAAGGAACGTGACGAACGTTTGTCCTTCGTTACTAAATGGGATGAGTTTACGGGTGCTTTGGAACGGAAGCATATTTTACTCGCACCGTTCTGTGGAGAGATCCCCTGCGAGGACAGCATCAAGAATGACAGTGCAAGGTTAGTGGAGCTCGGTATATTTGCAGGGCGTTCCATTAGTAGCTCACAGCGCCCATAATGCTCAGTTCCACAAGGCGACCACGGTCGTTGTGCTCGTGGCGAAAAGGTCACTAATGACGTCATCACTTTCGATCACATAAGCTTTTTTTTGTTTTGAGGCGAGGGAAAATGCTTAACCGATTTACGCACACTCTGGGCCGCTGCTAGGAAACGGCACGCGTCGATCGGGGGCGACAACACTAGCAATAGTATGCTTTGTTTGTGCTCCGTCCGCGGTCGATGACACAGAGTAGTGTGGAGACTCCGAGCGATGCTACACGAGCGAGCAACCTCAATACCCACTAAAAACCCCCTCCTCCCTGTCGACCCTGCGCTTTTGTTTGTGATGGAAAGACTGAGATACAGAACATAGTTACGCAACAGTCGATCCAGCGCAATAAAGTGCCTGGAGTGTGCCCTGGGAGAACACACCCCACTTCGAGACGGGGGCATATGAATCCCTTGCTTACCTAGCAGCTAAGGGCCCCCCGTAACGGAACCTAACTCAGGGAGGGAAGTAATGCGCGTACCTGCCTCTCCGGGTGCCAGCTGAAGGCCGGCGACCTCGAGAAGAGACCGTAGCACGCGCCGAAGGACTTCGCTCCCTGTCCCGCTCTGCGGCCTCTTTGAGAGACATTACTGCCTCACAAAAAGTAACCGCAGCTCCCCAGCAATCGTCGCTCTGCAACATGGCCGTTACCAAGTCACCGAGCGAGCCGATCGCTCCTACGTGCGCCTCGAGATCGAAACGCCGCGGCGTCCATGCAGCGCACTCGACCAGCGTGTGAAACGCCGTGTCGGGTGCGCCGCACTGGCGGCAGTCCGGAGAAGGCAAGCAGCCCACAATGTGACACAGATACTGATCGAAACAACAGTGTCCGGTCAGTATCTGTGTCATCCTGAAGGTCAGGGTTCCACTTGTTCCACTTGGGTTTACAATTTTAACGCCGGCAAGCAAGTGGAACAGGTAAAATTGCAGTTGTGAATGTGGTCATTGTGAGTGCCTAATGGAACGTAGCCTTAGTTTTCTGTTGTGTTCTATCTAAAACACTGAGAAGCATTTTATAGTAACTTGAAGTTGTGCCTTTTGAATATGAACAAATAAAAGTAAACTTTTCTAGCAACCTAAGTTCCACACTAAGATTATAGTTTCATTTCACAATACCTTGAACTCGTAGGTACACAATAGAGAAGCGGACAGGCAAGCAACTGAACTTTTTATCATATTACGAAAGTCAATGTTTTTATGAGTGTACATATTTATCATGCATAAGTAAAATAATTCAAATAGTGCAATTGTTATAACATTTTAAATTATCCCGTGCACTAACATAGACAGAATACAATTTCATGCGGCCGGTGGCGGCCTGTCGTAAGGGGCGACAAAACAACCCACAGCCAGGTGCTATAGGGCATTTGCCCGACTGGATGGCTACCACCCTTGGTCTAAAGTATGTCGCCATAACAACCTTGAGTTGTGTTCCGGCATTAGTGACCAGGTTCCAGTCTCCTTTAAGAGAGCAGCAGCGAATTTGTAACACCTTTGGTGTTGCAAAGGTCCATAGAAGATAGTAACCGCTTTCCATCAAGTGGGCCATCTGCCTGTCTTCTGCACTCCTACAATAAAAAAATAAAAAAGTTGTTAGATGAAAAGATGTTATTTTAATGCCTATTGTTATAATGTAAAAACAGTGGAGCGTGCATGACAAGAGCTATGAATGTCAAAGAAGCAAGTGAGGTGTGTAAGAATAAGCCTGAATGGCGCTCTGTTGTTCATGCCTACCTCGCAAGGGACCTGGCTTGAAGTTATGTATGTGTTAGAGTGTAACATGTGTCCACATCCTTATTACCTCTCCTACCTCTATAAAGTGGATATTTTAAAGTTGAAAGTGTTTCTAGATGTTTATAATTTTGATAGACTGGACTCATTCATGGTTTTTACTCCAGGACTGATGATGACCCAACAACAGAGGTGAAAGCCCCAGCAATGGGGGCAAAATCCCTCTGTATTCCATTCAAACAGCCAAGGGAGCTCACGAACGCAGACAAGTGTATTCATCCAGAGTGCAAGAATAAACCTAAATTCATCACATTATTCGGAAGAAGCTATTAAGTGAAGCACAAGTGATCGTTTTTTATGAATAAAATATAAATTATTTGTCCTTAAATGTTTTATTTATAAAAGTTAAAATTAAAATGTACATTTTTAATAAATTTTAAGATTTCTAGTTTTATAAAAGTACTTATCAATCACACAATCGTAGTCTGTTTTTAACTGTTATATTTCTCAAATCAATATATGTTACGTCGGACAAACCAAAAACAAATAAATTACCGCACTTAAAACCATTAAAACGTAGTTTTATTATGTTATATTTCTGTTAAAAAAATACTGATACATAATTTCATCTCTTTTTGCCACCATAAATATGTTTTTGGATATACTTATGATTTATTTATAGCCTCTAAGGTTGTGAGGATGGTCGACAATCACAATCAGTGACTAGCTGGTTAGGTTAGGTGATTCTTTAGATGAAAGGGCAAGAGCTGAGCGAGTGTGCTATGGCTGAGGCCCGCTAGTGCACTAACAGACTGGTCACCATTTATACATTGAATCTCACTACCATATCTTCAGGCGAACCCACCCACTGGCCGACCGACCCCACCAAAATACCTGATCTGCTTGACTTCTTCGTTGTTAAAGGTATATCCTCAAGCTACCTCAACATCAGCTCATGCCTTGATAGCAGTTCTGATCACTCACCTGTTCTCTTAACTATATCAACAACTGTTCTTACCAGACCATGCAGTTTATCCCTACATAATTATAAAACTGACTGGAACAACTTTAGAGATTATATAGACGAAAAAATTAATCTGAAAATATCTCTCAAAACAAACCAGGATGTTGAAGAAACTGCTAAAAACTTATCGTGGTTGATCCAAGAAGCAGCCTGGAACTCTACCCCGGACATTATAGCCAGAAAAACGGGCGCTAATGTCCCAACGACTGCTTTGAAAACTCAAATTGAAGAAAAAAGGCGGCTGAGACGAATCTGGCATATCCTGCTGACAAAAGAGCTTTTAACAAAGCCAGTTTAGTGCTGAAAGATTCCATGAAACAATCACAGGAGGAAAAATTTCAGCAGTACGTAGAATCCCTAAGTGCAACCAAAGTATCAAATTACTCTTTGTGGAAGGCAACTAAACACTACAACCAGCCACAAGTCCCTAAACCACCCATTAAAACAATAGACAATAAATGGGCTCGTACATGTAAAGAGAAAGCAGATACATTTGCTAAACACTTTGAAAAAGTCTTTACTCCAAATCCTGCTGATCCAAATTCTGATGAGAATTCGATAGACTTCACATTAAACCAAGACTTTCAGTTGGCATTTCCAATGAAGCTTACAACTCCAGCTGAAGTGAAAAGAGTTATAACCAATCTCAAGGAAAAATCTGCTCCAGGATATGATCTCATCACTCCGAGATTGCTAAAGGAACTTCCTAGAAAAGCAATCGTTCTCATCACCATGCTGATCAACGCGGTTATAAGAATATCTTACTATCCAGACCACTGGAAAGTGTCCCAGATTGTAATGATCTACAAACCAGGTAAACCGTCTAACTTGGCATCTTCATACCGACCAGTAAGTTTGCTGCCAGTCATATCTAAGGTGTGTGTAAAAATTCTCCTGGCTAGATTAGTACCCGTACTTGAGGAGCTAAAAGTTATTCCAGACCACCAGTTTGGGTTCCGCCAATGTCACTCTACCATTGAGCAGGTCCATAGAGCTTGCGACAAGATTCGTAACGCCCTAGAACTTAAAGAATTCTGTTCTTCGGTATTCCTAGATGTTGAACAGGCATTTGACAGGGTGTGGCTCAAAGGATTGCTCTGCAAAATCAAAACGTACCTCCCACATTCCTTCTTTGAAATCTTGAAATCTTATCTCGAGGGCAGAATATTTCAAGTAAAGGAAGAGGACGCTAGGTCCGAATTACTCGATATAAAAGCAGGGGTCCCACAAGGATCAGTATTAGGCCCATATCTATATACGTTGTTTACTGCCGACCTACCTGAAACCGATTTTATAACAATAGCCACCTTTGCTGATGATTCAGCCATCCTTGCAAACAACAAACACCCTGAAGTTGCCTCAGCAATGGTACAGACACAGCTGAACAAAGTCGATTTGTGGCTAAAGAAATGGAGAATAAAAGCCAGCACTTCAAAATCAACACAGGTCACTTTCACCCTCCGCCAGGGAAACTGTCCTCCAGTCATACTAGGCAATGATACTCTACCTCACGCAGACTCGATCAAGTATTTGGGCCTTCACCTAGATCGACGGCTCATCTGGAAGAAACATATCCAAGCAAAAAGAGATGAAATGAACAACAGATATAGGAATCTGTGCTGGCTCCTAGGAAGATCATCCAAGCTATCGATGGAAAATAAGCTACTCGTTTATAAAGTAGCTATAAAGCCAATTTGGACTTATGGCATACAACTTTGGGGGAGTGCGAGCCACTCCAATATAGAAATCCTCCAACGGTTCCAGAGTACCATATTAAAGTCAATAATAAAAGCACCCTGGTTTACAACCAATGCCGAAGCACACAAGTACTCTGCAGTTCCCACAATAAGGGAGGAGATTGCCAACACCTGCCTCCGATATAAGAAACGTTTAATGGTTCACCCAAATGAGCTTGCCCAGAAGCTATTGCATAGCATCCCACAAAGGCGCCTAAAACGTGTGCACATTCTTGACCTGGATGCAAAATATAGCTCCAATTAAATTAAAGAAAGCAAATCATTGGATGTTGCTTTCTTACACATCATCATGACAACCAAATCATCTGCTTATGGAACAATCTTCCGATCGCAGATAAAAGGACCAATAAAAAAAAAAAAAAATTATACATTGATAACTATTTAAATGATAGTTACAAATCGGTTGTAACATTTGCTGACCACTGTTGTGACACACTCGCTTCGCTCGCTGTGCTTTACTCTGCATTTTTACACTGTTTTGAATGTTTTTTACATTGACCACTAATTTTCTTTTGCATTTCTCGCATTAGACATAAGAAATAAGTACATCATTAGTGAAAAAAATTGTGTGTGAGTGTACTTATGTACACGCGTTAGTAGTTATACTTCTTTGGTGTATCAAGATAAAAATATTTTCAAAAATTTTATCTTGTGCCTTATTCTATGTTTGTTGACTATGTTATGTTTACAAAAAAAATCATACCTCAAAAACTACATGTCAAATTTAAATTCAAAAGTTTTTATTCAAAATAAGTTCCACTGGAGAACACTTTTTGAAGGTCATGTATGTTATAATTTAATTTTACTTCCTAGTCTATGTACACCACTTCGCAACGTGTTATTGCTGTTAAGGAGAAGAAGCGGCAAGAAACTCCTCAGCAACATGTCCAGCAAAAAAAATTTTTGCTTTATATTTATCTTTTATTCTATTTATATCTCAAGTTCTTTTTTTTATACAGAAGTAAGTTACAGAAAGACTTTTTAATAATTAATGGAGTTATAGCATACAGAGCATATTCACAGAGACACAATAAAAGTAAAGAAAAATATTACTATAGTTATAATAGAGAACATCACATACTACATTTTTTTATTTGTTTTGATGCAACATATCTCCATAAATTCCTTACAAGCTTAGCAATATAATTTATACAAGATATGGTATAAGAGGTTTGGGGCGAGCTGCTATGTAAATGAAGTTTTGTCATTTAAGTATTTTTCAATAGTGTAGTATCCCTTTTTTAGCAACATACTTTTTATTTTAGTGAAAGGCAGATCTAACATTTCACTCGGAATCTTATTGAAGAAGCGTATACCAACCCCCAAGAAAGAGGACAATACTTTTATAATCTAAAAGATTGCAGTATCAGTCTATTACGATGCCTGGTGTTGAAATTATGAACATCCTTATACTGCCTGCCTGTATTACGAATATAAATTATATTATTGAAAATATATTGGCAGGCAACCGTCATAATACGTATTTCCTTAAAGCGTTCCCTAAGAGACTCCCGAGGGCCGAGGTTGTAAATTGACCTTACAGCTCTTTTTTGTATAACAAATATGGCCTGTAAGTCAACAGCGTTGCCCCAGAGTAAAATACTATGGCATGACACTATGAAAATAACTAAAATAAACTAATCTAGCAGTCTCTTCGTCAGTGAACTGCGTAACTCTTCTGACTGCATATGCAGCAGAACTAAGCTTTCGTGAGAGACTAGATATATGAGCACCCCATTGGAGCTTCTGATCTAGGTTAATACCTAAGAATACAGTTGAATCTACTACATCAAGTCTAATGTTGTTAAGAGAGATATTAACATCATATTCTTTTACATTGGGCATAACAAACTTAACACATTTCGTTTTATTCGGATTAAGTAATAAGTTATTTATGGTAAACCATTTGGGTTAAGGCGTTGTTTACATTGTCAAAGTTCTGTTTATTTCTGTCAACTTTAAATATAAATGACGTGTCATCAGCAAACAACACTACCTCACACATATCATTAATAAAAAATGGCAAATCATTAATGTATATCAAAAACAAGAAGGGACCTAGAATTGAGCCCTGGGGCACACCCATAGTTATGTCAGTCTCATGAGATTTGATATTGTTAATTACAACACCCCCATGTCTCCTAGACATGGGGGTTGCAGAAGGGAGAATTTACTATGATTGGAAAGTTTAACCGGGAGAAGTACTTCCCCAGAACAAAAACAAGAAATGGACACAACCAAACGAAAAAACCTAATGTAATCTTCATTCTAAATGTGCTTTTTGTAAGGTCTCCTCTAGTAAAATTATTCTCTTTTTTTTTTCATTTAGTAACTGGAGAAATCGCCCATAAAGGTAATTTTCTGATGAAATTTTATGGTTTGTAAACTTTTCCATTTCTTGTTTATATTTTTCAAGGTCACTTTTCATTTCTTCAGTCTTTTGGTTATATGTTTTGATGGCATTGTTTAAAGTTTTATTTTCTAAAACTAAAAAGTCTATCAAACTACCTGCGGTTTGGGTATCTCGCTTAAGTAGTACCTTACCGTAAGCGACCTTTAAATTGTCGTAGGTTTTAATCCACTTAAAAGTAGCAGAATCTTTTTCATCCTGCCCTTCAAATTCATAAATGTAATCACTATCTTGTTCTTCTAAACACCGTTTGACATCAAAACGGTACTTTTCAAGGTCTTTTTGCAGAGGTTCTCTATATATCTCCGCAGAATTGTTGGAGAATTTACCAGACCATGAACTATCACCATCAAAGACTGTTATTTCAAATAAGTCTTCCTCATTAGGCTGCCATATCAGTTTAATATATCGGTTATCGATTTTTGTAATAAATTTGTCACGGGAAGTACAGGATTCCATTTTATGTTTATAAATAATTAATTAATTAAATTATTGTTTGTTAGTTGACTTAGTTGTCTTTATATATTCAATATACTCTTTGGTAAGTTTTTTTATTTTATTTAGGTTTATGGCTTCGCATCTAGGTCTTTAAGCCAGATCTTAGTTTTTAATATACATTTAGTTTCTTCATTTTCTTAAGCCTACGTGTTACCTCTCGAGAGGTGACACGTGTCGCGGTGAGGTGAGGCGAGGTATGCGCGGGGGGAAACGCCGGGGGCCCGACTAGGGCAGCGCGCTACACGCTTGCCGATCATTTGTGAGCGGCCGCCGTGGTGATCGGACGTCTGCGGCTACAATACTATGTGGTAGGACTGGCGATCACGGGCTCTCTCCCTACTATTTTGTGTAGTAGTTGTAGAATTCGCCCCAAAGGCAGGCAAAGGAATCTTAGTCCATACAGCCAATTCTGATGTATAAGTCTTCGTTTAGTAGCGCAGTTGTATTGTAGGCTACAACCGATGCCATTCAACGGAGCTCTTGTCAATACTCGAAAGGCCACATTTGACTACTCAGTTCAGATTTCTCACAAAAACATATAATTACTACTCAAAAACTATCAATATCCTACAACTATTGTTCATTTTAGAGTATTCTTACACATTTAAAACTGCACAGCATAACGTCCCCTTTCAGTTCCCGCCTAAAACTCTCCTATATTTTGTGTTAATCTTGTATTTTTTAGGTTTATGGCTTGGCAGCTAGGTCTTTAAGCCAGATCTTAGTTCACACGAGAATAAAATGGCAAGAATGAAGAATCAATCTCTTATTCTTTACTTTCGACATTTTCGCGTGAATGTAAATGTAGAGGGTTTCTGTTTAAAATTCAAATTTGTTGTTTTCCAGTTCTTAGGCTGTATAAATTTTGTCTTTTGCCTGCCTTATTAGTAAATTTAAACAATAACTGATTGTTCGTTTGTTAATTATTATTATAATATCAGCTGTCAGTTGTCGAGTTTTAAAAAAAACGTCCTTGTACTTCTGTGAAGTTTTGTTTTTTATTTCTATTCTAAGTAGCGATGCGCAAACTAAATCACCAATGAGATCAGTGATTTATAAATCTTTTTCCTTGAAAGAATTAAATCACTCTTTTAAATCTTTAACTCTTTTAAATCTTTGGTTTCGTATGAGATAATTCATTCAGTTGACCGGTTTTAAGCTTTAAATTAACGCTAGAGAGTCTAATTTACTGTGTATCATCATTGTATTTCTTAGAGTGCGCATGTTGTCTCATTTCAATTCACAATATCTTGTATCTACTGTCTCAAACTACATCCAAGTATCTGATTTGTTAGTTTTCATCATTCCATGTGACTAAAATCAATCTTAACGTAGTGAGTTAAAGATGTATTTTTAAAATCAAAGATTTAAAGAGTGATTTCGAATTTTGAAAGATTATACATCTTTTAAATCAATCACTCCTGTGTTACACATCTGTAATTCTAAGTCTAACCTCTGAAGAGCTTTGAAATTTCCAACATTTATAATAGTCGTGGGAAAAATCACTCACCAAGAAGAAAAGAGTGATATATATCTTTTTGATACAAAGATATATATCACTCTTTTATATCTTTAACTCTTTATCTTTACAGTGTATAGTGTCAGTGTCAATTGCAGACAAGATGAGTTATTATCTGTGAGTGATATACTAGCAAAGCCGACACGCGTACCTGTGGCAACGCAAAATATCTGACATTTAAATAACATACACGCCAAAGTCACGTCAAAGGCCATCTAAATAGATGGCCTTTGACTTTTAATAAATATTACAAAATTACACCATAAAACTATAGTGTTACGATTTATTTTGGCTTGCTATTGTATTCGGTTTCCTCGTTCACTTACTATGCATGCGCAGTGGGCGGGCTAATCATTCTTTTTCGCGTGGAACAGGAATGAACTAAAGACTTAAAGATATAAAGACACACTTTGAACGCAAGTGATATACATATCTAATCACTCTTCGCGCCGGATATATATCTTTTGAGTTAATCACTCAGGAGTTACACACCTCTAATTTATAATAATTAAAAATTATTAAGCTTTAACTGCGGATTGTAAAGACCATATTGTGAAATTTGAAATTATAATTCATATTCTCTGCCGTTTATTACAGCATGAGTAGCAGTGGTGAAAATGAACAATTATTTTCAGATGAAGAACAAGATGACAATGAAAGAGTAATAAATTAATACACTAAATTTGTAAATTTGGAAAACCTTTTGAATCAGATTTGAATAATTTGAATTTTTCAATTCTAGACAGCAATACGGGCACAGTTAACATCATTATCGTTTGAAGAACTACAGAAATTAAAAGAAAGGATTGGTGCGAAGGTGTACAATGAAGCATTATTTGGTGAAAAGGACAAACAAACACAGAAGCCCAAGGTATTTAAGCGGGAAAATAAGAATAGGCCACGAGAGATGAGTTCTAAAAAACCTGTACCTATGATGCAAGTTGAGACTAAAGTGAAGAAACAAGAAATTAGGGACCCTAGGTAATTTTTGGGGTGTGGTTTACATATATGTCCCCGGAATCATAAGTAATGAGGGGGAAGGGGGGAGGGGGAGAGAGGAAAACGTACCCCTTCTGCAACTCCCATGTGCCGGAAATGTATAGTTCCTGAGTTATAAATGTTTTTGTCAATCTAACCTCACTTCGGTTTTTCACTAATATATAAAATAAATAGTGAATGGTTACCAGTCGGTTCTGGCCTTTGGTCTACACAAAACCTAACCTAACCAACTGTTTAAAACTCCACATATTTAAATTTTCGGATACATACAGTCTCCTATTTCGATAAATCCCGTCAAAAAACGTAAAAAAACATCTCGGCGACAAAATTACCAGATCATTGTTGTGAATTTCAAACTTCGATAATTAATTGAATATGTATTTTTTCCACTCGAAACCAATTTCAGTTGTTATAAATAAGTCTTAAATATATTCCTAAACACATTAACCATTAAAATCATCCAGGAAATCATCCGGGGACATATATGTAAACCCAACCCAATTTTTGTAATATATACTATATTCTCCTTTAAAAAATTTCCTATGAAATAATATTAAAATGAAAGAAGCCATGGGCAAAAGCTTGCGTTTTATAAATATGTAAGCAATTAGTGGTAATATGTTATTCAATGTTCGAGGAATGAACAGTTTTTCATGAAAATTTTATATATTTGTAATTGTGCTTTCCAAATCAGGGCTTCTTAATAAGTATGTTTTATCCTGGCAAATAAGATAAGCAAGAGGTTTAGTTCCATAACCCACTATGTTGTAAGACCTTTTAATTAATTTTGGGGGGTTCTGAAACTACACTCCTCTTTTTCTCTTATTCTGTGTGATTTCATCTTGAAATTATAAATCCATACTTTCATAATATAAATATGAAAGCAATTCTGTTACACTTTGACAGACAAATATTCAAATATTAAACATTTTGGCTGAAATTTGGTATACATGTTAGTGTCAATACATACTACAAATGTAGATAGATGTACTACATATGTAGAGTCATAGGCATTTAGATGCAGTCAGATTAGACAGGGGCCGGATTATCAGGGGTCCTTGTACTGATGTGGACAGATACCCTTAGGATTTTCTTTTTTTTTGGGATGATTATTTATTGAGATAGTTGAAATTTTCTAAGGGCAAATTGCATTTATATAAAAATTTAATGCAATATAACTTGTTATTATAACTGTAATAATATTTTTCTTTCCTTTTATTGTATCTGTTTTATTAAGTATGCACTGTTTTCACTCTCATTAATTCTTCAAAAAGTAATTGTGTAACATACTTTTGTATAAAATTTATTTAAAAAAGAAATTTGAGCTAGATAAAAAAGGAGAAAAACAATGTTTAGCTAAATATGTCGGTGGAAAGTTTCTTGCTGCTTCTTCTTAACAGCAATAATACATTGCAAAGTGGTATACTTACATTAGGAAGTAAAATTAAATTTTAATTTTAACTTATGTATGACCTTTAAAAATTTTTCTCTAATGGAACTTATTTTGAACAAACAAACAATAAACATAGAACATTTGTCTCCTAAAAAAATGTTTCCACAGAATATATTGTCAATGATTACACAGAAAGATACAACTTGAAAGCTTTTTTTTTAGGTTTGATCCCCTTTGTGGTGAATTTGACAAGAGAGAATTCTCAGCAAACTATGGTTTCCTATCTGGCATGCGCTTACAGGACATAAAAGCAACTAAGAAGGAGTTAAAAGAAACTCTGGACCCAGAAAGACAAAAGCAACTGAAGCGATTGTTACAGAGACTCAATGATCAGCACCGTGCAAGCAAAAAGAGTAGAATTGAGAAAGAGAAAGCTTTAAAGAGAAAGGAACAGGTTGAGGAAGAATTTAAAACTGGGAAACAACCACATTTTAAGAATAAATGTAAGTACACATTTAGAAAAAAATGTAAATATACAAAACTATGACAAATGATTGACTATGAGAAGGGACAATTGCCCAATTTGAACAACTATGAACAGCTTTTAAATTTTACACAACTAATTTCTTCTGCCACTTTTGTTGCCTGTAGTTTTATTATATAGCCATTTTTTAAATCAGTTAAATCAAAACTTTCAAAGACTGTTTTGACTTCCTTGGGTTTGGTATTTGGTTGAGTGGGCTGAGCCTTAGCCGGCCAAGCTTATTGATAAGCAGAGGCTCCGGGTTCGATTCCTTGCATTCATAAAGGAACTTTTCATTATTTACTGTGGTCTGGGTGTCTAGCATCACCCCCAGAGTGGTCCATTATATATTACCAATAAAACAAGTGTAATCTGCTTAGCATGGATATATACAATGTGTGTGTTTCTCTGCCTATTATTATTAATTATTGCTTGAAGAAAAATTAATAAAAAGTTAGAAATCAATTATTATTTGTTTAGATAGTGGCAAAAATTGTTTCTTACAAAGTTGGGCCTGGATTACATAAATGCTTAGGTTTGGCTCTTAGACATAATTGAGACTAACTTTAAGTGTGTTTTTAAGCTGTGGTAAATGAGTGCTTAGCATACTCGCATCCCAATCTCATAGGGCACGGGTTCAAATCCTGCCCAGATAGAATGGTCCACTTAGGCACTTTTCTCACCTAATAAATTGTCACACTTACTATGTGCTAATGGTGAAGGAAAACATTGTTGTTAAACCTGCACAACATGATAAACAATGTCTGAAATCCGCCTTGGACAATTGTGGTGGGTATACTGTCCATTCGGTTTTAAATGGGAGACCCAAACGCCAACGGTAAGATATTTATGTGCCATTGTTGAAGTGAAACTTCTTTATCGGCGTTGGAAATTTTTTTACGTCACATTTTTCCACAAACCATCTATCAACAACAACTCGTTGTGTAGCAACGAGTTGTTGATAGATGGATTGTGAGACGAGCATTGTATATTATTATTGACACTTAACAACTAAGTTAAAGAATAGTTATAAACTAGATAGAAATTTGCTAAAAAAATTGTATTCATAAGACGTCAAAATTATTGTCACAGGATAGGAAAGTAAAATCTTGAATGAATGTTCTTTATTGCATATATAAGTTACACATACATATATAATAGGAGGTCAGTGTTATATAGTCCATTTATCGAGGAAGGCTATATATTATCACGCTAACATTAATAGGAGCGGAGCACCAATGAAGAATGTTTCAAAATCGGGGGTTTTAACTTGCTTTTTTTAACTATTCCACGCGGACGAAGTCGCGGTCAGAAAAAGGAAAAAGTCAAAAATTCTAAGATTGATATAAGCTTGCAATGTTGTCAGGATATTAATGAAATAAAAATGCCTTGATTGCAAATAAGTTCCATTTTTCATCATCAGCCATTCACAGTCCACTGCTGGACGTAGGCCTCCCCAAGTCGGCGCCACTCATTCCGGTCCTCCGCCTTCATTCAGCCACTACCGGCGATCTTGCGTTCCGTAATTTCAGTACCTATAGAATTATTTTTCTGCAAGCTCTTGTCTGCTTGTGTTTTGGCAAAGACCTGTTGAGGTTTTTGAAACCAATTTCTTCTTGTCTCCATTGGGTTTTGGACCACAGTGTTCCTTATATGTGTTTTGCATTAGTCAGGATTTCTCTTTTTCTATAATTTCGTCATCCTCTGTCTATGGTTGAGGCAGAGTTCTTACTTATTTTTCATCTTTTTGATAATATTCTTACTTTCTAATACACTACTTTTGCTATTTTAGACTTATTTCTAATATATCTATTACGTTGATATATCAGTCAGCATATTAAGATAGGATTGTGAGTAATAATGGATAACAATAACCTATTTTAATTGCTTTGATAATTTTAGCGGAACAACGCGTTGAAGCTCTAGTGAAACAATATGAAGAACTTCGCAAAGAAGGCTCGGCGCGTGTCCAACGGCACCTCAAACGAAGGCAACAGAAAATCAAGAAGAAATCATTCAAGGCACCCACTGGTGGTAGTTGAATTTAATAAATTGAACATTGAATATATCAAATGTCTTTAATTCAAGTATCTTACGAAGCACATGGGATAGAACTGGTCTAGTCCAAATTTAAATTTTTTAAACATAAGGTAAAGTATATCATTATTAGCACCAATCTCATTAGTATATGAGCCATACAATGATAACGACAATATTATTGTATGGCCACGAAATAGAAAATACTAAGATTTGTTAGTATCTTGAATAAATAGCAAGAATGTTATTGTGTAGTTTTTGGATGCCTCTATGTTTTGGTGAATTTAATGTAAAAATCAAAATTTTGGACTGCACCAATTTTGCTTAAATATATATAATAATGTCAGCCCATAAATGTCCCACTGCTGGGCTCGCGCCTCCCATTATAGGTGGGGGGGAAAATAATGATAGTTATAAATTGGATCTTTACTGTTTACTTTTTTTTTACTTACATAAACTGAGAAATCAAACAAGGAACTGGCTTATTGTTGGAAAACACATTGCCATGAAGCAGAAACATCAAAAAAAGAAAGAAAAAAAAACTGTTTACTTTTAACACCAACTTTGTTTCTTAATATTTTTTATTTACATAATATCAAATATACATCAAGCTTATTATATATAATATATATAATAGTGTTACAACCTAGGCCCCGACAAAGACAAATTTCACATACGGATCTGTGGAAGCACATTTTATTACTTGTTGGCATTTGAACTAAGTAATTGTAATCCTTATATATCGTCTTCTTTTATTCACTTATTTATTGGCATACATTTCTAGTGGAGGACAGCCTATTGTCCTCGCTCATTAGCATCATTAGCCAGGTGTTACAAGCTAATTCTAGGAAACTGGCGACGTGGGTACATTTGCATTTGTGGAGCATACGACAGCCTGATGGAGGGAGGAGGCAGTTGAGCTACGACTACGGTACGGGCGTGACGTGTGTACATTCGGGAATCTAATAGGGACGGGCTTTGCGCGTTTTGTTGAATAACCACCTTCTGCAAAACGTTTGGATTTGTTTCGTTCGGTTATATTTGTACCTGTGTTATACGTGTTCTAATAAACTCTATAGTAATTCTAACGGCATTTTAATTCAAGTCCCGTTAACTCGTAACAATAGTATAAGGCTTTTCCACAAAATATATTGTGCTGCAATCGGGTTTTAGGTTTTTATTTTAATAGGGCAGGTCAATGTCTGCCGGTCCCAATAGCGTAATATGAATAATAATTTATTTGTTTCATTTGACAAGTGATAAACATAAGTAAGGGTTTTCTACGAAGTAAATATGTATGGTCAGGAAGCCGGGCGATATTCCCAGCTGGTACACGCAATCAAGCGGCACGGACTCTACACGAGGTAAAAACGCTCTAAATAAAAAATTGTAAATACTTTTTATTTCTACAAATACTTCACTTCTTCCCTACTTTAAAAATGTACTACGTTATTTTTCTCAAAAACAGTTGGTAGCACTAGGCAAGTACGCACATACAACAAAGGGCGCGATCCTTTAGTAACTCACAACGCCCAAAATGCTCCGTCTGCCGTTCTACTACGAGACCGCGGTCGTTATGGCCGTGGCGAAAAAGTCACTAATGACGTCATGATTTTCGCTCAAGCAGCGCTCACAACGACTCATGACAAGAGTTGGGTCGAATAGCCGTTCCACTTGAGTTTACGATTGTGACGCTGGCAAGCGAGTGGAACGGGAAAAATTGCGGTCGTGAACGTGGTTGTTGTAAGTCTCTAGTGGAACGTAACCAGTGTTCTGTAGTGGCATGTGGAGGTGTCAAGTATTTCAGCTGTACAATTGACCCAAAGTGGGTCTTGGCCTCCGAAACGAGAGCATGCCACTTTTCTCTGTCCTGCGCAGTTTCTTGCCAATTATTAGCTCGTAGCTCCGACAGGTCAGCCTCCACTCTGTCCTTGCAGCGAGATTTGGGACGGCCGACCGGACGCCGACCTACCGGAAGTCCTAAATATTCTTTCCCCACGCTGCCATCCGTTCTATGTGACCGAGCCAGCGGAGGCGGTAAGCTTTTTAGGCTTGGCCACGAGATTCTCAATTTCGAGGTGGGTTCGGACCCTCCAGCTACCATCCTCATAATTAAAATCTCGCCACCAAAGGTAAATGGGCACCTTAGTATGAAATCTATACCCACGGGCTACAGAAAAAAAATAGAGTAGGAAGTTCAGATAACCATCTCTAGTTTACGAAAATACCTATAAGTCCCATTAATGCAGATAATGGGGTTCAGACCAAAATATGAAAAAGATTTTTTTTATTAAGGTTCATTATAATAAGATTTCGGACATTTTTATTGGTTTCTTGTTAGTATCAAGAATTTAAAAATAAAATAAAGAAAAATAAAATAACAACAGAAAGGTTTTTATGTTTTATTCGATATGATCAATGTCTACAGGAATAATTGTATCGTTTAAAAACCCCGCAGGCGCGTTTATTTGCTCTTGATGTCTCGCCAAAGACAAAAAATATACTATGCTGGCTATATGCGCGCAACATCCAATAGTGCGGCGGCCGTGGATACAAGAGCAGTAGTAACCTTCGATACTCTCTCTTCCCTGTCATGTTGGATGCACCAATATATATGTGTAGTATTTTTTGCTCCTGACATGTCGGGACTGCATTTTGTCTCTTATTAATATTTTGTTGTTAACCAATTCATGTTTCATTGAAAAATTGTTTTATCTAAACATTTTACATATAAAAATGCTCACTGAATACCGATTTATTATTCATCTTTTAATTTTTATTCCCATGGTTTTTAATAACTACTTAAAATTAATAGTTGGTTAATACTTAACCATTTCACTTAATTTCATTTTTGTAGGAAAACGTTTGTTAAGTGTGTCAGATTTTGCCCAATGACCTTTCTTTTTAATTCAATTGGAATGGGGTACGGGATTGGAGTGGGGTATGGAAAATTGGATAAGGGGAGACGGGAGTGGGCTATTGGAACTCTCAACTCTTCGCACGAAACACAATTAGATCACACCGCTCAAGCAGGCCCAAAGATCTGTAATCAAGATAACATGGCTTTACCACTCTACGGTTATAGCATCAGTCAATTATAAAACATTATTGAATTCATTATTTATTATTAATTTAATTGTCCAACTTAATATTAATATCCTTAACCACTGAACAACTTATGAACTTCATCAGATATTTGAGTCGCGTAACGCACTCCATTCAACATCAGCCTGTCCAGAGCCGGTGCTGGTTGAGCAGAGTCACCTGATCTGTAAGACAAAAGATATAAATAAGAATAAATTGATTTTTAAAGCTGATAATGTGTTATATACATTTAGTTAATACACCTATAAGTCCTAAGGTATGGACTGATGTATTTCGCGGGACAAGACCGGTCTATGGGAACGCGAGGCCTTGCAAAGCCTAATGTCTTGCAAGGAAGCCGCTGATCGAATGAGAGAGGTGCACATGCGACTCATGGGTATGCGGTAGAACAAAACCTCTGTTAGTGAAGTGGGTCACTCTGCTTCCCAGGGTGACTCAGGCGTTGATGCGCGGGTGAACATGTTCACCCGCGCATCAACGCCTGGGAGGCAGGATCAGGTTTAGTGGTTTAGTTGAGACTGGCTTTATTAGAATCCCTCACAAGCCGTGCGGCGCTTGATCTCGCCGCGTAAGATCTAACCCCCACAAAGTGCCCAGGATTGTACGAAAAGTATTCCCCCTGCTCCAACAAAAAAAAATATTCATGCATGCGCGCCGTAATTGTCCGAGTGCGGTACTGCTGACAGAACAACCTCGGGTCACCACATATATTATTATACCTATACTAATCGTAGCTGTAAATGTATACACCAAGAGATGTTAAGAACTCCTGAGCGGGACTTGAAAGCGTTGTGTTCTGGGGGCTTACTCTTGTTTATTGGCGTCGACCAATCTGTACAAAAAATTTGATGAAAACGAATGACAAAACGCGTTTGAGAGTAAGCTCTTTGGCTTTCTTGATATAATATGTGCTACAGGGGCGGCCCTAGCTCTTTTGCCGCTGTAAGCAAGCTCGAAAAATGCCACCCTCAATGAAGAACAAGAAAACGAAAAAAAGTGTTCTATCTAGCTTTTTTCTTCCAGAACTCTGTCTTTTCGTGTTGTTAGGTACTTGTTGGTAGCCCTGCGCCTCAAGTTGTCGTGAACATCAGTAGTTTAAGAAACTTACTTGCAGCGAATGGTCCATGGCTCATTGATGTAATAAATGTGCATCGACATAATCCCATACTTGTCAACCATGTCTACTAAACAGTCTGGAGCAAATGGAACTGTTATCTGTAACACATATTTAAAATTTGTTAGTTTTATAAATAGTCTGTTACATAAATCGTATTATCTGATCAAATTCCTTTATATTTTACAGTTTGGGTTGTCATCGCTCTGGATAAAAAATTTTTTATTGCGAAGTTGGCGATTAGGCAGTAGACCCGCCTAACGAAATGTGGCTATGGTCGCCTGTAAACATTGACAACACCAGGAGCCCAATTCTGCAGTTTCAATATATTAGCGTTTTGAAAATATTCAAAGTACGATTCCATTCCGATAGTGTCAAAAATTCTTATTCTACTAAATCCACAATATCTTCTCAATATCGTCGCGGAAGAATAAGAGTAGAAAAAAGCTATTGCATAGCATTTTTTATTTACTTATGCAATTGTAATTATTTATTTATTTTTTATTTATGCAGTATTTTTTTTCTTTGATATTAATTCAAGTTACACTTTTTGAGCGTGGTGACCGATAAGAAAACAAATCACCTATGTATACATATATACCTACATGTATACTTACGGCGCGCACGTGCGCATTATAAAGATATGATAGATAGATTTATACACTTTCTCACAAACAGCTGCTTACGTATTCGTCCGATTTCGGAGCAGCTCGTCGTCCATAATTTGCAATACCTTACATACCTCGAACCGCTACGAGAACTCGCGGGTCACTGTGGCCACCGCACGCCTCCGCTCACCGCGCCCGCCTCGCATGGTAAGCAGAGTGCCAGGCAGAAAGCCCGCGATAAAAGCTATGCAATAGCTTAAAATTGGTATTACCATTAGCAGAAATGACGTTAGATGAAATAAATATCGAAAGGTATCAACAATTTTAAACATTTCGCAAGTTTCCACTAACAACAATTTCCTAAGTTAGAGTAGCGCGCCGCGAGCACGCCATTGGAATTAAAAGAATATCGATAATAATAATCTAGTATTGAGACGATAGTGTGGCGAGGCGATTTTCAACATTAATCAAAATCATTACTATTATGATATTTTATAAGAAGAGATTAGGTGTTATGTTAACGCCTGTTATTCTATATGCATCATGTTAAAATTTATTGTAACTTGTGTCCGTATCCGTATTGCAGAATATGGAAGAAGAACTACGTACCCGTGTACTTTTTGCAGGCGCAGTTATATCATCGAACCAGTTCCTGGCTTTCTTTGGTTTGTTCATTCTTCCAATGGTCTGAAAACCGGTCGCGACGAGATCACTTTCAGTCACCGTAGCGAACCAGGGCATCAGGTGATCGCAGTTAAGATCCTTTGTCATGTTGTAATAGTAATGCGTGCCTGAGTTAAACAGATAGATTTATAATTGATGAATATTAGATTTTTTTTGTGACATTGGTTGAGGCTGCATTCTAAGGCTACGTTCCAGAAGGGACTCACAACGACCACGTTCACGACCGCGATTTTTCCCGTTCCACTTGGTTGCCCGCGTTACAATCGTAAACCCAAGTGGAACGGTAATTCGACACACCTCTTGACATGGGTCCTTATGAGCGTTGTGATCTACTAATGGAACGCGCTGTAAGTCTTCGATTACAATTGTGGCAGAATTGTCAGTCATTGAGTTTTAACCGACTTCGAAAAAAGGAGGAGGTTCTCAATTCGTCGGGATCTTTATTTTTTGTTGCTTTTTTAACCGACTTCGAAAAAAGGAGGAGGTTCTCAATTCGTCGGGATCTTTTTTTTTTTTTTTTTTGCTTTTTTTTATGTATGTTCGCCGATAACTCCGTGATTTATGATCCGATTTACGTGATTCTTTTTTTGTTCGACGCGGAATAGTTTCCAATTGGTCCCCTAAAAATTTTACATAGTTTGGCTCAGTAGTTTTCATTTTATGAACATTTTTCATGGAAATAATTTTCACTCCGTTCCATATGTTCGCCGATAACTCCGTGATTTATGATCCGATTTACGTGATTCTTTTTTTGTTCGACGCAGAATAGCTGCCATGTGGTCCCCTAAAAATTTGACATAGTTTGGCCCAGTAGTTTTCATTTTACGAATTTTTTTTTGTTCCCGGTTCTTGAGACCTATATTTTTTAAGAAGCGCGGCACCATTCGTGGGTCCACCCATACATAGCTAGACACTAAAAACTAACAAATAAAATTTAAAAACTTCGTTTAAAAAAACCGACTTCAAAAACTAAAAAACTAAAATGTATAAAATAACTTATTTCTTAAGCTATTATTATTAATATATATTATCTAAAACATCTTGAAGTCGGTGCAAAGTAAAACATAAAAATTACTATATTTTGAAAATTACTAAGCACCGACTTTAAGATGTTTTAGACAATATATATTAATAATAATAGCTTAAGAAATAAGTTATTTTATACATTTTAGTTTTTTAGTTTTTGAAGTCGGTTTTTTTAAACGAAGTTTTTAAATTTTATACATCATATGGGTTCTTAAAGTTTTAGAGAGGGCATGGATTCTTTTGAATTTGGAAGTTGTTGTTTTAAGTAATAAATTGATTATCCGCGGATTCCTAAATCTCACCGACCGTTCATCTGCTTTGCTATCAGTTACAATTTGACATGAGTTCCATACAAGTATGTAGAAACTTAACTGATGATAGGGCAAGTATATAATAATTCATAAGATATAGGAACCCGCCATTAAACAACTTATCATCAGGCGTTACACATAAAAAATACATACAAATTACCAAAAGCTCATAAAAAGCATTGAATCGAAAACAAAACTATTTTCGTTGAAAATATTTAAAATACCCGTTACGTGGATTTGTTTCAAAATTTTCCACTTCATTATAAAATTGAAAACTTCAAGAGGGAAATAATTTTCACAATGTTGGGAGCTACCGAGCTATAGTTCGATGCAAACTTAATGGCGGCTCGATATTAGCTGCAAACAAAGGCGTGCGCAGGTACATTCAAGTGGTGATTAATAAGGGCTAATTATGTATCTACTATTTTTACCAACTTTAAAATAGGAGGATGTTTAATTCATGTAAATATTTTTTTGTGATGTTCAATCAAACTTTTTTTGTTTCTAAATCGATTTTGATGACTCTTTTTGCTTTAGATTTAGTAGCACCAGGCTAGTTTATACAAAACTTTAGTTTTATTGGGCACTATATACGTAACTTACAAGTCAAAATAAATATTTTATCTAGAATTGTTTTATTATATCTTTTAGAGTATTCACCAAGTTAAGAATTATTATTTCAAAGATATGTATTACCTATAGTCTATAGTTTGATTTGTGGAAAGTAATGCTGAAAATGCTAACGGCTGTTTGGTACTTATGAATTACGGGAGGGTAAAAAAAAAAGAATTGTTATTTATTATAGTAGTGTGGCAGGTTGACTTTTACAAACCAGTTTAAAAATACCAACAATCACGCATGTGTCATACGTTTTTAAACACATTTACGAGACAACAGTACAATAGGTACTGAAACAGACTTAAATATCAGTCAGAAAGTCCCAATTTTATTAATATTTTTGATATGAAAATGACATGCATTTATAATGGCGATGGGTTAGGAGAACGAAATAGGAGGATTGGATTTGGAATGTAGGATAGAAAGTGGCAAGTAGGCCATCAGAACTCTCCCTAGTTGTTTGAAACACAATTAGCGCAGGGTTAACCATTTCAAGCTGATATTCTGTGAGAGCGTGATGTCACCAGTCAAGCCGGCCCTAAAAGCTTTAATTAAAATAATGATTCCAACATGCTCTGTCACGTATAATATGGCTGTACAATGTTTTCCTTCCATCGTCGTCAGCCTACAGGACTGAACAGGATTTCTTCTCAGTGATAGATTCAAATATGGACGATAAATTCGTCTATCAACGATAATAACGTCAACTTTTGTACACCTCTATTCTTCTTACTTTCACAAACCTAGTCATTATTTTCCATTCTTTTTCTTACCATGTGTACGGAAGCTTGCTGTTTTTAGTCTTTTATTTCATAATTTTTACGCAATTTAATTACAAAAATTTAAACAAAAAGAACAATAAATTTAACTAAATATAAAAAATTACAAAATCTTTATGAAATAATAACAAAACAATTAATAAAAAAAACTATGTTTAAAAAAACCGACTTCAAAAACTAAAAAGTACAAAATAACTTATTTATAAAGCTATTTTTAATTATAATATCTTTTTTAATATATATTATCTTAAACGTCTTAAAGTCGGTGCTTAGTAATTTTCAAAATATATACATATATATTTTTATGATTTACTTTGTACCGACTTCAAGCTGTTTTAGATAATATATATTAAAAGTAAGATATTATAATTAAAAATAGCTTTAAAAATAAGTTATTTTATACTTTTTAGTTTTTAAGTTAGTTTTTTTACAAGAAGTTTTTTATTTGTTACTTTTTAATGTCTAGCTATGAGTAGGCCTAGGTGCCGCGCGCCTTAAGAAATATAAGTCCCTAGAAACGGGAATGGGAAAAAAATACATAATTTTTTTTCATAAAATGAAAACTACTGAGCCAAACTATGTTAAATTTTTAGGGGACTAAATGGCAACTAGTCCGCATGAAATTAAAGAAGAATCACGAAAATCGGATCATAAATCTCAGAGTAATCGGTGTACATATGGAACGGAATGGAAAAAACATCATAAAATGAAAACTACTGGGCCATAGTATCTTGAATTTTTAGGGGAGCAAATGGCAATTGTTCTATATTGAATTAAAAGAATCACGTAAATCGGATCATAAATCTCAGAGTAACCGGTGTACATACATAAAAAAAGTAAAAAATACCGATCAAGTTGAGAACCTCCTCCTTTCAGAAGTCGGTTAACAAACAACACACTTTTGCGCTCAATTGTATTTAAACTTAGACGCGTGTGTGTGTATACTGTGTACGGACGTGCTCAATACAAGTATAGCTTCGCCGCAAGACTGCAGGGCTGTCCGTGTGTGCTTGCTAAATGAGTTGGAAAAAAGCGCTAGATTCTTTTACATGATCGAAATTACAAAAAAATATCTAGCTAGTGCGCGTCGTGCCACGTAAACTGAAGGATTTCGTAGAAGCAAAGATCAATCAATTTTTTACAGTTTGACTACGAAACCTTAAAATTCTAGTATATAGGTTGGACAATCCTAAAAAAGTAATTTATATTGTAGTTATGCTGATGAGATTTTAATCAACTGCTATGACATGATAAATACTACCTTTGGCTTATTTAAATTTAATTTACATTAAATAACATAAAAATGAATTAGATATTTGCATATCGTAAAAATGCAAGATTTCGCGTTGGAAGTTGTACAGTCAAAACCGAATATAAAGACATCGTTTATAACGACAGATCGGTTATTACAACCGGACGAATCTTTATATAAACTAATAAATACACATACCGCCCATAACGACATCGGATACAGCGACATGTCACTTAAAACGACGAAAGTTTATTGATATTCATCGCCTATAGCGACCAACCGTTTACCTATTGCAGCAAAACAAAACATTACGAACAATTTTCACTCTTATACTAATAATACGAAGGAATATTTTGCTTTAGGCCAATTATTAAGCCCAAGTTTTTTAGCATTTCCTTGCATGTTTTATGACTTATTCAGTGCAGTGCGTTAGTTGACCGCGTGATTTACAGGTTGATTTTAAAACTTCTGGTTTAGGTTGTGTGTTTATGCGTTATTGACTATTAATATGACTATGCACTTGTGTATATTACTTTTAACAACTATCGGACATAACTTCCGAAGTATACGGTCCCTTCAATGTCGTTATATCCGGTTTCAACTGTATAATAAAAATGGGAGTTGAGTTGCCCTAAAAAGCGTTAGCTCCGAAAGCGCAGTGAATGAGAAAGTGGCAGCCCTGATGAGGCGAGCGCTGTAGAAGTCCTGTTAACGAGATAGCGAGCGATAGAGTGAGCGAGAATTCCAAGATCAAACCCCGTCCTCCGACGACCTCGTCCCTTTAGCACCTAAAATCGACGTTCTGCGCAACGGAAAGTGCGATGTTCCGAGCCGCCATTAAGTTTGCATCGAACTATACCTTGTTACTTGTACTATCTTGTCACGTGATCACGTCATGAAACGTCATTATTATTGTTTGACATCTCACATATAGGTCCTATTTTGCCAGAATGGATACCAGACTCTGAACATTAAAATGATAACTACATGAATACAATAATAGTTCCATTGTTTCACTTTTGTATTGTCATGTGGTTATAATTTAGTAAATACATATTTTTATCTGATGAATGAAAAATCAGACCATGGCCTATAAAGTTTTTATTTCAAGAGCTGGTGACGAATTTGGAGAAGTTATTTCAGGTACGATATAACCGCAAACTTTCTTCACGACTCTCAATTCGATATTCGCTAACATCGATAATATATACTGTTTTTTTATCATTGCAATACCTTCTCCAAAGTTGTAACCAGCTGGACTATTTGACAATATTTGATTAGAAGAAACCCTACCCATATTCGGTATACAGTTTTGTTTCTTATACGCGGTGGTGTTCAGTTCTGCCTCAGTGCTGGGGATTCTCATGAGGCGGCCATCCATTCCAGTGACCCAAACCCCGCCGTCTTGAAGAGTGTTGCCATTTTCTATCTGAGGACCTGCGCCGGCTTTGAGAGATTCTAAAATTATGGAAACACTATGGAGCTGATCTGATGATGGAGTCGGAAGGTGGCCATAGGAACTCCTGTACTAAACTAGATAGACCCGTCGTATTTGGGCTCGTTTTACTTGTCTTGGCTAGCACTCTGCTGCTACTTGATATTCAGGATCTCAAAAGCTTGTATTTAAAAACCTTTTCAAAAAAGCTTATTAAGGATATGAATTGAAACAATCTACTTATGACAGCAACAATTATTATTCCAATATGTATTGATTTATTGGAATAAGAAAATTTTCTAAGCTACCATTACATGGATAATTATTTATTTTTAATTTGGTTTAGACAATTCTAATTTACTTAAAAAAAATGGCAAATATTTAGATATCAAAGCGAAAAAGTTACCTTCTGAGACATAATATTGTGTAGCAGACCAATAGTCTTTGGCTGGTTCGCCCTCAGATGCTGCAGCGTGCCATTTCACAAACCTTCCTTCAGGTTTCAAGGGTGATTCAAACTCATCAACAGGAATCTGAAAAGACCAGCTCTTTGTGGTTAACTATTTACAAACCACACTTAACAGTAAGTAACTACTTAGAGAGTAGGAGCGTGCATCATTTTGCACAGCCCCTTTCACTTTGTGTGTAAGACTCAAAATGGAGGAGACGGCTTGTAAAGGGGTTAGCCATCGTCCGTCTGGGCTCGAGGTGAATGCGCGAGTGAAACAACAGCACGGATACAGAATGCCAGGAGAAACGGCTAGAAGTTTTAATGGGTATCCTCGACATGAGTGGCAAAAGGACACTTCAGTAGTGCCACCCCGAGGTGGCGTATTCTACCCGCCCCATTGTGCTTCACCCATGGTGGTAAGTCGTCAAACGGAGTTTCCCTGGGTTAAAAAAAGTTTCGCATCCGGTGATAGATCGCACCATGGTCGCGTCGGTCTTATGTGGTTTTTCTCGCCTCATATGCATAATATGATAATTATTTAAACTTAATAAGTTATTCTTATTTTCTTTATAGTATATACTGCACTAAAAATTGTGTATTAAAAGGCACCTAGTGCAGTGTTCTTTAGGAGCCAAACATCGCTTAGTAATATGGCTATAAAATTTAAAAAATATTAAGGTTTCTTAATACCTTGATTAAATAGATAGGCTGGAAATCACTCTGGGTGTCTACAATGGTATAGTTTACCCTAGTATGGTAATTTGGTGCCCGCGATTTTATATGAAAATAATTTCAGAATTTATTGAATCATGTGGCATTTATTTACCCATTTAGATATATGTAGTAGTAGTAGTTTGATACTGTAAGTTTATTTTTGAAGTGAAACTTCTTTAGAATGGTTGTGATTTCAAACTCGATGAAACGAAAAAGCGACACTGAAAAGAGGTAAACACACAAAATCCTGCCTAAGCCTACGAGAGAATGAGATAGCATACATTATATTTAATCATTTAAACTCTATGGTCTTACAGATAGGTTAAAAATGCTTTGAAGTTTTTCGTCATACTTCAAATTTCGAAACACAACTATATGAAATGTGACGTCACGAAATTTAGAATCCCTCTCACCCCTCTGTGACACTTTGTTTCACTTCTACTGAGTGTGAACTGCACACACAGACACATTTTTAATTGTTTACCATTAAGAATAATTCTTATCATATATATAAAGTTTGTCCTGTATTTATTCGATTCATTCCAGAGGACGATTACGCAAAGTTCTGCATCAAGCCGATGTCCCCGTCCAAGGATTGATCGAATTCATTCGAATAAATTAGATAAACGAGCGGAGCAGCTGCGACGGATAAATTGACTGTTCGTGTTTACGAGGAAGTGATTTACCAAGTGGCCATGAAAAGAAAGATACGACAGCAATCAGTCTAGTAGTTGACTGCAGAGCAAAGTTGGTAGAAATGTTTATGTTCTCGTTCCCTCGGCTCAATATTGGAGTGATACTTTTGACGGACTTATTCTTATACAAATAATGAATGAAAATATATGTATATAAAAGGCAGAAAGAGACATAAAACGAATTAATAAAATCTAAGATAAACGTGTTTCTTGTTGCTTCCTGTCTTTGAAATAAAAATAACACAATGACATAATATTATAATGAATGGGCATATGTATGTTTATTCTTGTAGAGGGGAGTTATTAAGTACTTAGTAGGTATTTAATAGTGCATACAAGTATGTACCACCGGAATCCTCGAACAGTCATTTTCATATAATATCCTTTCTTTGGTGACAGTGGTGTTCCAACTTATCGTTATCTCAATTATTCATTTCTTCTCACTAACTTCTTTTAACGGAGGCGAAAACCACGGAGTTTTTGCCTCCGTGGAAGGAGATGTCTGAGTCGGTTCCATTATAGCCATGCTTCCTAAATAGCTTGTAGAAGGTTCGCAGACGACTTTATTCTGTTGATTTCATCCTATTGACAGTTTACTCCACAAACGTGATTAGGTAGGCGTGTCGCTTTATACCCCTCTGCCTGTTAGAGAGTTTCTGAGTGAAGTGAGAGTGTTAGGATCCAGTCTTGTAAACAGGAGCCTACCCAGTACCTACGGGCGGATTTGAACGGTCCAATGTTCGGTCAACTCCGCCAACAGGGGTCACAGGGGGTGTTTGTCTCTTGTTTGTTTGTGGAAGCAACTAGACCCACCTCGTGGACTAAGGACGGTAGGAAAACGGTTCTCCTCTTTTGCTGGCAGGCGTCGTCATGGCTATTAAACTGGACAAGACTCTGCTCCCGGTCACGGTGCATCCGTAACTGGGAGTTTTACCAGGTCAACCGAAGCGGAAGCTGAAATACCTAGCTCCCGGTAATCCTACGAACGGGAACTTTTGTGCCAGCGGAATGAAAACCCGTACACCGTACGCACTTGTTTCACATACCTATCGCGGGGTTCGTTGCTGTCTGGTACCATTCCTCGAAGTAATATAATAGCCCAAAAATTGTACTTTATTCGACTTGGGTTGGCTATATTACCTCGCTGGATTGCCGTACTGATCCGTTATCCGCGGCGCGAACCAGCCCTGTGATGACCCAAAGAGTTATAATGAGTCGTTTCGATAGATCTGTAGAAGCTTCAAGAAGGTTCAAGCGTTTCAACAGCAAACGCCACAAACATATTGTTACATGCCGACAAAAAAAGTTTATGCACATCTGCCTGACATAAACCTGGTTTATTACCTTTCCCGCATTTGAACTTCTTTTGTTTACTTTGTGTTTAAAATTTGTAATTAAGAAAAACATTATATTATTATTGTACTTGTTTTATGGCAGTCAATTAGGCAGGTGTGTCGAACTAATTCTTGTTGTTATTGTTTTGCGTCGAGGCAAATTGTATTTGTACAGAATAAAACGAAGTGCCCGAACGGAGGGGGGGGGGGGGTCTAGCGAGAACTACATGTACATTCGATAAGCGATATAGTGACAGACTGCACGTGTTATTGAATCGTGCAGTTTGTACTGGTTGTATCCAGTTATATTTTTACCTGTTTTATACGTGTTTGTATGAAACAGACATTTTAATTCGAGTCCTGTAGCTCGTAACAATGTAACGTTCACCGAAAGTTGCATATTTACACCGCTTGACCGATTCCACCGTTTTCACCACCGAACCGGGTGATTTTCACGTGTTTAGTAAATGGGATACGGCCAACGTGTTTACGCAGGTCGCATCCCATACTAAACGAGATTACATTTTTTTATGATAAATCAGTAAATATTTTTCGAACAGTAAATTAGTGTTACTTACAGCAATTTGCAATCCAGCAACAAAACCAGCAGTGTCATAAAGCGAGCAGACATATCTTCCAGGGGGGCAATACATCCTAAACTCCTTTAAGGGTCCGGAAGGCCGTTCTGTTCTTCGCCAGCCTTCGCTCTCGGCTTCGCTGATAGTCCGAGGGATCTTGAAGAAGTACTCCATGTCAGCGAGTGCATCTGACCAGCCAAATTTAACTAGAAGCATCGAGCAACAAGGTATCATAATACATAAGTCTAAGTCAGTAGCTCAGTGTTTAATGTATTCAGGATTTCGTATCTTATGCTGCCCGAAAAGAATGGCAGTACTTATGACTGCTCTCTATTTTATACTATTTATTCAACTGCCGTAATTTAAAAAAAATACATTTTTTACTAAGTTTTGGCATAAGATGTTTTTTGAAGTGAAACTTCTATATAGAGGGGGTCTTACGGAGTTTTTTATCGCATGAATTCAGCAGACAAATAAATGGCCCACTTGATGGAAAGCGGTTACCATCGCCTATGGACATTTCTGCTGCCAATGTGGTGCCGCTCTCTAAAACTATATATAGTCTATAATATTATAATATTATATGATATAATATGATAGCAATGTGACTGGAAGAGTCAGTGCCGGCAGACCAAGACGTACTCACCATGATCAAATTGAAGATATTTTGAAGAAAGGTCAGATAAAAAGTAGTTTAAATAAGCGTGTATGTATGAGAAGATTAATGAAAGTTGATGAAGCGAAAAGTGTTTGTCAAGATCGTAACAAGTGGAGATCCATTGTCTCTGCCTACCCCAATGGGAAACAGGCGTGACAATATGTATGTATGTATGTAATATTATAATTTTCTAAAAATGCGGTGTCTGTACTTTGAAGCTGTTTCGGAAGAAACAACTCGAATACATAATAAAACTACGTTTTAACGGTTTTAAGCGCGGCAATTTATTTGATTTTTGGTTTATCCGACGTTTGGTTTAACTCGAATACACACTATGAAACGATAGAGAATACGATGCATTTTTTTAGGTTTATTGCCTTGCCTTTTCTTGTCTGTTTGATCTATCAGTGAAAACCAGTAAATTGTTAGACTTAAAATCTGCGTTACTTTTTATCCTGGGATCCCGCGGGAATTTTTCTGGTAATAATTTAAAATGTGATGAATTTATGAATTTTTTTTTTTTTTTAAATTTATTATCCAATATGCTTACATTCATATACATTACAATCACATTTGAACTGTGGCACAGAAATCTCATGGGTTTATTCGTGCCGCAGGGAGTCGTGTACATAATACTGTTATTTTAATAAATAGGAGCACAGGCGAGTAGTGGTTATCATCATTCTAGTATATGGTTCTCATTTTAGTCCCAGGACTGCACATGTGGGCATGATGGTCCGCTTTGGGAATCAATATAAAATCTTTTCAGATTAATTTGTGGTTATTTTTGTACTTGGTTTGTAGGTCCTCTGGGAGATCATTTATAATGTTTGGTATCATATATTCCTCGCGCCTTGTCCCATACACATTATTATATTTAGGTATAATATATTTACATGTGTCAGATCTCGGTCCCATGTAATTAGGTCTAGTCTTCTGTAAAAAGACTTCTGGTTTGTTACATTCAGTTAGTATTGAAAATTTAACCTTGTCAAAGATGCTCATAACTTTACAATATTTGAATAATTATTTATAATTATCTTTATGTTTTGATTTTATATTAATATTCTTGGGTACTATTGTTTTTAATAAACGTAACTGCAGTTTGTAAATATCCAATGAATATCGAATTCCAATGCGATGTTTTCACTGATCGATAGTCAATTTTATGTAATAAAATGTGTGTTTTTTACCCCGGGAATCCAGCAGGAATTTTCCCTGGAGCAGTTTGTTGTTAGGGTGTCTATAAACTAGCTTATCCGACACAGTTTTTACTCAAACGATAGCTTGCATTCTTTTTTAAATGTGTAATGTAAGTATGGAGCTTATGTCAAATTTTAACTTATAGTGAGGTCAATGAAAGGTCTGCACGATATCGGAAACGAGCAATAGCCAGTTTTCTGACCTAATAATGTCCATATTGTATTTTTTTTACAATTTAACCTCTTTCTTGGTTCAGGAAAGAAGGAAGGTCCATATTGTATATCTTTGAACCAGGGGCCAGCCCGGACTTTTGGAGGGCTTGCGTGTGGCCATGGGAAGGCCAACACGTAGAGGCCCCTTGACAAATTTGGTGTAAATGTGGCGTGACACTGACCGGCGATTGTCCCTCTCTACACCATATCATAAGGCACCCAAGGATAAGCCCCTGCCAGAGTAGAACTATTATGGAAAATGAGAACAAAAAGTATCGGACTATTGGGTTGAACTGCTAGTGCTACTAAGGGTCTGGGGAAAATAGGGCCTATGGCGTCAGCCCCGGCCAATGCTCGGGGAACATGGAAAAATGGGCAAACGGTGACTCGCCAGATTCCGAAGGTCTATATTGTTACAGTTACCACGCTGACGATGAACGTAAACGACATGATGAAACCTGCATATGAAGTGGAGATGATCAATTCACTGTTCGTTGCCCTAAAAAACGCCTGAGACTATTCGTCTGAGACTTGTCTCATACGAATAAAATGCTCAGAAATGTATGTAGTATACAACGTGTTTCATTTCAAATGACAATAAATCATAATTTTAGCAGTCGTACTCCATACAAATTTTTCGGTACTATTAAATCAAACTTAATGTCAAAATTAAAAAAAAGCATTTTCCGAACAAATTAATTACGATAAAAAGGGAATAAAGACAAAACATCTTGTAAATATTGGTTCACTGACCTTGGTAAGAACGGCAACATGTCAACACGGATCATATATCGGGCTAACATATACAATCACTAATAATATCTACTCACAAATTATTCACCATAAGGCATTCATTCATTTAATCACTGAGTTATAAGTATCTAATCAAATTATCATTTTGAAATTTTTAGTCGATCAAAATTTTTAAATTTTCAATATGACCGCCATCAGCTTGAACACACAAATTATATCGTCTTTGAATATTATGTCGAACTCTCGTTAATTTAGTAAATGACATAATTATTCGGTTTTTTAAATTCTCCACAGTATCAATATCTGTCGAATAAACATCATTTTTTACATATCCCCATAAAAAAAAATCCATTAGGGTGAGGTCCGGTGATCTAGGTGGCCATCTCGATGGGCCATAACGGCCAATCCACTGCTGTCCGAACATTTCAGTCAACCTCTCTCTAGAAGACACCACTGAGTGAGCTGGTGTTCCGTCGAGTTGGTACCACATCTGTCTATTTGCCGCTAGTGGTAGTTCATCCATGTAATCGGCAACGACTCCATTAAGAAGTTCTAAAAACTTCGCAGCGTTTAAATTACCTTCAATAAAAACCGGACCAATGATAACATTCCTGTGTATGCCAGCCCACACATTCACAGAAAATCTGTACTGATGGGAAGTCTCTCGTGCTAGATGTGGATTCACGTGACTCCAATACCGAAGATTTTGTCGGTTCCATAACCCGTTTCTTGTAAATGTACTTTCGTCAGTCCACATCAAATTGTACAAGAAGTCCGAATTCTCGTCATTTTGTCGTATAACCCAAGTACAAAAGGCTGCTCTGACAGGCTTGTCTCTGGGTATCAAAGCTTGTACTTTCCGGTACTTAAAAGGTTTCCGTTTATCGCGTTTTAAAACTCTATGTATTGTTGTATGGTTTACACGCAAATGTCGAGCAGCTCTACGCAGACTGGTTGTTGGATTGCGAGAAAAATAATTGAAAATTTGTTCATCACGTGTCACGGAAGCCCTTGAAGGGGCACTATCCAAACGCGGAATTAAGGGTTGATTCTCCCGAATCCTCTGCAAAGCTTGCACAATCGTGCGGCCATTAGTCGGACAAGCACGGGTGTGCCCATACCTTTCACGGTATGTCTGGATAGCCAAAACAGCATTACCGCGACATTCCCCGTAAATCAAAATAATGTCTTGTTATATAATAAAAACTGTTATAGGCTAAATGGAATAAAACAGTAATGCATGAGTATAAAACTATTTATTTCTTAACCTTTATAGGGAGCCAGACATAAGTACTAAAATAGGTACACCGTAGTACATTATAATCTAAAGAAATTAACACTTACATACTACGAAACCCGACACAGGGGAGAACAATTGGGTCGACACCCTGGTCGTCTGACTCCAGACTAATGGACCGATGTCCAAGGTAAAAGCTCAGGGAATGTGGGTCACCTAGTCGGTTCGTAACATTGAGATATGCCGCCTGGTACGAACAGTGGTTTAATAAATGATATAAAAGTTATTTAGTTAATGAAGACGAAGGTTATGGGCGCCATCCAGGGTCGCGAAGCCTGGAGCAAATACCCCGACGCTCTGCAAGGCTGCCGGCGTCGGTGGCCGCGTGACAGGTAGTCGATGATGAAGAGAGGGTACGATGCCTTCACGTAGCTGAGGAGGGTACGAGGCCCTCATGTGATGACGATGAGGTATGATGCCCTCATGTGGCTGATGGGAAGTACGTCCCCACGTCGCTGATGGGAAGTACGCCCCCACGTGGCTGATGGGAATACGACGTCCCCACGTGGCTGATGGGAATACGATGTCCCCACGTGGCTGATGGGAATACGACGTCCCCACGTGGCTCCCTGGAATTGATACGGTTATCCCAGTGAGCACACCTATTGCAATACTAATATAAGCACAGTCGGGGAAATGAGAATTATTAAAGGGGAATTATTGAACCTAACCAGACTAGACGATATAGGAGCCTAAATATGCCTAGCCTAGCCTAAATATATAAAGGGTTAGAAAGAACTGCCGCGTTAAATGTAGACAAGCCTTGCCAGACCTTCGGGCGGTCGGCTGCTATCGTGGTACAACGGCGTGAGGTTCATCTGCAAGGTAGATACACCTTACTGATATAAAGAAGAAGAGCCGCCCAGGGGAAACACTTCGAATAAAAAACATTACGTACCTCGTTTGTCTTCTTTCTTTCACTGAATTTAAATTTACCAAAATATCACAGACTAGTGTTGTGTGTAACTCGTATGAAGTCGCGTGGCGGAAGAAAGCAGCGCGGGGCTGCGGCGGTATTTAAGCGCGCCAGGCGAGGGGCGCGCGGGGTGCAACGACGCACATATGAGTTGCATGGTTGTCCCTGCGGGGTGTGAAATGAGGGAGGGGGAAGCTAATGGAGATATCGCGGGATGGCATCGCGTGATTTCTAATGACTAATTTAAGGATGTAATGCGGTGTTAATACAACCGATTTAAGAAGTACTATGGGTAGATGTTGCAAGGCTAATAACGCCAAATTTGCAACGTCACAGTCTGCATATTCCGATGCTGTAAAAGTATACCGAGGCATTTTGAAAAATCACTTATTGTTCACACGCTCAATACACTGATTTCTCTTATATCAATAAACATAAAGTCCTATAAATAGATTCAAAATTGCCAACCTCGTGCGCAATGATTCAAACAACGTTATAGGTTCAAGGCCGGCTCAAAACTGACATAAAATAAACAAATAAGTATAGGATAGGTCAGTTTCACAAATTTCTAGTGGTGTCACTTCAGGTCCAGAGTCCCAGTAGTCGATATCGATATTTCTCACTTGTTATAATGTACACTATTAAATATATTTTTTATAGTATTATAATCGCGCACATATCTTATTAAAGTTTTTTTAATGAGCCATTTTATGATATAGCCATACTTCATTATTCGAAGATTTTTTTACTTTAAACAATCTAAATCATATCATCATAGCATCTCATATTATTACCATATGCTAATACGTAATAAACTTTTACTTACTAATGATAATAATAAACTATCCAATAAAATCCACCTGAAAATGCTGGGGCTAGCAACTTGTATCTAACGACATGTATCCATGCTATGGTTTGCTAAATATGTGATTTACTTACTTTTAATTGTGTGTAACAAAAAATATTACATACATGCCAGATTTAAAATAATTAATTTAATTTTAGTATTTTATACAATTTAAGAAATTTCATTCAAAATAATATTTTATTCACTATAAAATAAAATTCAACGCTGGTTTCTTTAAATTCTGTGATAAAACCTTTCTTTTCATGGGAACATCGTTATCAAGTCCTTTCGTATTATCTATTCTGTAATATTTTAACAAGCGTTTTTGAAATTTTTGCAGTTTTTGACGTCTCTGTCGAAATTATCCTCGTTACCTGTTTTAGTTTTGTAAATTAAAAATTATTCCTAAGTTATTTTAATAGACTATGAAGTGTAAATTTAACTGAAGTGTTGCGAGACCAAAATCGATAATTACGACGATGTGAACTAGTACAGCACTAATTAGTACTAACTTGACGGCGCACGTGTTGCGGCATTTGTTTGATGCGCAGATTTTGACAAAAAGAAAAGTATTTGTCCCTTTCGCACCTAATATTTTTTATTGTAATGAGCGAGAGCGTAAGAATGAACAACTTCCGCGTTTAATGATGAAGAGACGAGCTGGCAACATGATACATGTGGTCACTAACCTACCGATTTAGTCACAATAACAGATACATGTTGTTGTAAAATTCTGAAATGAAAAATGAGGTCCTGTGGCTAAACCAAAGAAGCTACCTTGATTCGTTGTTATATTTGGGCAGAGTACGTCATGAAGAAAACGTGGTCTGATTTAATGTCGTAAGGTCTGAAACACGCTGTATATTATTTTATATTTATACTTAATTTATTTTTTTATAAAGTCGTTGTAATTAAATTATGTAAGATAAAAAATTATTATTTAGTATTTAATTTTTAACAAAACCAGTATTGAAATTAAATATAAAAATATGTAATTAAAAAAATACTGTGAAATTATAATTATTGGTATTAACATAATTAAGCCGTATTTTCATATAATTAACTATTTTATGTTCAGGTAATTAAATACATAGATAATACGTCTGAACGGAATATTTTTCAAGGCCGGCTCATTCGGGCCGGCTCACTAGTAAGTTTTGCTCACGTATATCTTTAAGTTTAAACGCGCACTAAGCCTGTCAATACGGGACTAATAGTTTCGCAACTGAGACCGGTATTGATAAGTTGTATTATGTGGCGCAGGTCCTTCGTACTCCCCTATATTGATTTAAATTTGATACATAGATTTTTTTATTTTTTTATTGCAGGAGTTCAGCAGACAGGCAGACGGCCCACTTGATGGAAAGCGGTTACCATCGCCTATGGACATTTACAACACCAAAGGTGCTACATATGTGCTGCTGTTCTCTTAAGGGACTCTGGAACCTGGGCACTAATGCCGGAACACAACTCAAGGTTGTTATAGCGACATACTTTAGACCAGGGTTGGTAGCCATCCAGTCGGGCAAATGCCCTGCCACCTAACTGTGAGTTGTTTTGTCGCCTCTTAAGAGAGGCCGCCCGGCCGCAGGAAATTGTATTCTTTCTCCGTTCCTGCACAAATAGAACGGAGGCATATATACTACGTACTATTATATATACGTTTTGGCTTCCGATTTCTTGCTCAAATTATAATTTATTTCAAAATTATAAATTAAAGTAAATACATAAATATAAACTAAATTATTAATAAATTAAGATAAAATATGTAACAAATCCCTGCCAGAGGGAATCGTGCCCAGAAGGCTGGCTGCATTACCACGCTGTATGGCAATGCTGATTCGTTGCGCGAAATACGAACCAGCCTTCTGATAACGGATGGTATCAAAAAGTTCCTTACAAATTTCTTCGAAAAAACTTTTTGCCGATGGACCCCACGGACCTAAAGTTTGTAAAGTATGAGATTGATTTAGAATCTTACCTCGTAAACCGTCATACTGGATACCTGTAAAAAAGTTTTAAAATATTACTTATTTCTTTTTAATTAACAAAAATCGAGACGGAAAATCTCGTGCCCAAGTCCAACATTAGGAGAAATGAAGCTCACCGCCTCCGCTGGTTCAGTCACATAGACGGATGGCAGAAGATATAAGTGTAGGAAAGAGGAAAGCATATTTGATACGGCCGGTCGGTTGGCTGTCCAAAATATGGTGGAAAGACAGAGTGAAGAATAAAATGTACAGTTTTACACAGGTAATCATACCTCCCGATATACCTAAGCAATGGACCAATTTTAGTAACACGCGACAGTGTACGAACCGTGTAAGCGGAACATAGCTAAGAATGCATAACAAGGAACACTGCCATTTCTGTGCTAACGGAATTGTAACTCGTGTAAAATTGTAAACTTCAATCCGATAGTAATTGGCAAAAAGCTCTACACAACAGCAGAAAATGGTTTGTTGTCATTGCGGAAAACAAGATTCACTTTGGGTCGCTGTGCGAAAGGAGTAATATAATTTCGGTCGGCAATTTATGTTTGCGTAGATAAGGCGGATGAGTTTCCGACATGTAATATATAAATAATCTATATTCAACTTTATTCGTAAGAACTAAAAGGCAGAGTGTTGTTATACATTGTAAGCTTTGTCCCGTTTACATGGATAGGTATTGTCGTTTGTATTGAAATTGGTTTACTGGCAGGTACGTCGGGGGGAATTATTACTGTAATACTTATTGTAAGTACGTAACATAAATGAATAGCGTACTTATAATGATACTACGCAGATAAAATTTTAACAAACGTTGTTGATATGTATTAAATATGGTGAATTGTAGTAGCGTATAATATAACCCGTGCGCAGAAGGTTTGCCGACAGCCCCATGATGTCACGAGTTGATGGTCAGCGGGGTTGAGAAAAAAAGGTTACATAAATAGTCGTTGCAATCAATTTATTATTTTAATTAATTATTGTATACTTTATATAAGTATATACAATAATAATAAGTAATATAATATAATAATAGAGTTACTTAGAAGGTGAGTAAAAATTTTTGTTAACATATTTTTTATTTATGAACGACATATAATTAAATTATAAATTCCATTTGAATTTTGCCAACCGTAACGAAGTTGTCTTTTCATGACTTTGGAATTCCCTCATTTATTGTGAACAGATCTTTTACTTTTTATTTTTAGTTATATTTACTAAATATGTAAATATATAATTAGGTATAAAATATACTAAGTGTGTGATTTGATTTCTTATTTTCAGTATAATAAGAATAGATTACAAATCCACCAACACATATACATATCGCCGTTACTTCAATAATGTGTTATCTTGCAAATTGAAGTTTTAGAAGTTTTTTTATCTATCTATCTTTTAAAATATGTTGTAGATTTACCGAATAAAGATATTCGTTTAGATCATCGACCACTCATTAATGTTTAGATACAATAATTTTTTGAATGTTAACAAGCTTTTCAAAAACTACAATTTTCAAGATAACACATTATTGAAGCAAAGAGGCGATGCGATATAGTATATACTGAGAAATAACTTTTGATGTAAACAATACTAGTCTTTATATTATGCTCACTTCTAAGGCAGCAAGCAGGAAAGTGGCAAAGCAAGTGCAGCGGCGTAACCAGCTGAATCACTCAAGCTGCGCAAATATGCAACACTCATTTCCCTGCTGTATCTGGGATAATGTTAGTGTATCTGACTAGTGTGTGTTATGACTGTGACATCAACAAAATAATGGCGTTAATCATTAGCTACATTAGCAGTAGTAGTACCTAGTAGTAGTGTATATACAGTGTATATGCATAAAGTTTTTTTTTTTTAATTATTCGAGGGGCTAATAACTATAATAATAATAACTAGAAAACAAACTAGGTCAAGAGAAATTATTTATAAACGTCCACAGATGACAATAAAAATAGCAAAAAAAGTGAAAATTAAACAAAAAAACAATCCCAAAAAAACAGCATAGATATAAGCTACTGAAGCAGATAAATCCGAGTTTAAATAGAACTTAATGAACTTTGCCCGTATTTACTTGTCTGGATGGCTAGCACCCCTGACCTAGAGTATGCCACCATAACAACCTTGAGTTGTGTTCCGGAATTAGTGGCCAGGTTTCAGTCTACCTTAAGAGAGCAGCAGCGCATTTGTAGCACCTTTAGTGTTGCAAATCTCCATAGGCGAGTCTTCCAACTTACCTAATAAATTCATTTGATGTTCCGATATAGTAGAACGTATTTATTCAGTAAAATGTGCGCGTTAATGGTGCGTGTAACAATTTCCTATGGGGAACATACAAATGTAGTTTGTCAATGAGATTTGCACAATCAATGAACAAATTTACCCATTAATACCCATACTACACTAAGTATTTTTTCCATAGATTGAGATTTTTAAGTTCGACAGACAGGTGTTTCACAAATGAATTGAAAATTTACTTTTTTTTGGACCCCTCTATTTTGCTCTATCGGCAGCCCGGTGGACTGACGACATGCACAAGATCACCGGCAGGGACTAGATGAGGAAGACGGGAGACCGGTATATGTGGCGCGTACTTGGGGAGGTCTACGTCCAGCAGTGGACAGAGATTGGCTGAAGAAGAAAATTTATTTAATTTTCATATAAGTCACTCATGCTCCCTTCCTCCATGAAAACTCGATATCTGAACAAAAGAAAAACCATACATGTTCTCTCCACCCTAATATGCAGACGTTATACGTCAATTTTTAACGTCACTAACAATGTCCAATCATAACTAACGCAGTAAACCCATTGCTACACCTGCGTGAAACCGTCACGAACACCTTCATTTGCCAAGATAAAGCAGGAACATAAGTGATGTCCCGTAGCTGTAGCCAACGGCTTAATACTGGTTGCGCCGTTACACCTTATAAATTCTTCCACCCCATCAACAGGGCGTTCCATTAGGGACTCACAACGACCACGTTCACGACCGCGATTTTTCCCGTTCCACTTGCTTGCGGACGTTATAATCATAAAAGCTAGTGGAACGGGTTATGGAGCGTTGATGTCATTAATGTCATACGCAAATGTCATTGGTTGATATGAAAATCGCGCCATTTTCAATGTGTAGGTTTGACTAATTTATGTTAAAAGAAATATAGCTAATTATACAAAATGTCATTACAATACAATACAAAATGTCCTTACTACTTCATCGCGGTAATAATTCAGAAGAAAGCAAATTCGTCTAGCTCAGATGAAGAGTGGACGTTAAGTTTATAAAACGTAATACTAAAAAACGTGATCTCAGGCCACGTATTACACAATATAAAAATATAGTCGATCGTTATTCAGATGAAGAATTTAAAAGCCTTCCAAGAAATACATTGAGTTATCTATTATCTATCTATCTATAATTCTGAGTTATAACTCTTTCGTATAATTCTGCAGCAAAAGCTATGTGTCTACAAACAATGAATTTCTCATTAATTATGTAATTATATTCAAGTCAACGATAGTAAAAACTGATTGGAAATAAATTATGTAAATAATTGCTAATAACAAATAAAGGAAAATGATAGATGGCTGTTCAAAACACATTAAAATTAATTTTACAAAATTAATAAAGATATTTTTCCATTCGCCATCTTTGTTTCAAAATTCGCGCCTTTGTCAACATATTAACAAGAGAGAATTAATGCTCTGTGGTCAACGCCCACTTCGACCCACATTTTGACATGGGTTGTTGCGGGCGTTGTGTGATCGAAAATGATGACGTCATTAGTGACGTTTTCGCCACGACCGCAACGCTCGCGGTCGCCTTGTGGAACGGCTAACTGAGCATTTTGGACGTTGTGCGTTACTAGTGGAACGCCCTACAAGAAAAGAATATAGTTTCAAAAGAAGAATGCGCAATACGAGACATTAAACTTAGTGTGCTGTCAATGCACTATAGTGAAATGTTTGTTGGAATAGAATATAGAAGTAAACCATTATAAGTTAATTTAAAGAACTTTTCGTAGCGAATCCGAGGAAGTGTGTGAGCCCCAGGGGACGATTGCAGTGGCGGTGGACTGGTGGCGAGGTATCTCACTCTTCCCTTTTTTTAACCGACTTCGAAAAAAGGAGGAGGTTCTCAATTCGTCGGGATCTATATTTTTTTTTGTGCTTTTTTTTAATGTATGTTCGCCGATAACTCCGTGATTTATGATCCGATTTACGTGATTCTTTTTTTGTTCGACGCGGAATAGCTTCCAATTGGTCCCCTAAAATTTTTACATAGTTTGGCCCAGTAGTTTTCATTTTATGAACATTTTTCATGGAAATAATTTTCACTCCGTTCCATATGTACACCGATTACTCTGAGATTTATGATTCGATTTACGTGATTCTTTTTTTGTTCGACGCGGAATAGCTGCCATGTAGTCCCCTAAAAATTTGACATAGTTTGGCCCAGTAGTTTTCATTTTACGATCATTTTTTTGTTCCCGGTTCTTGGGACCTATATTTTTTAAGAAGCGCGGCACCATTCGGAGGCCACCCATACATAGCTAGACACTAAAAAGTAACAAATAAAAAATAAAAACTTCGTTTAAAAAAACCGACTTTAAAAACTAAAAAACTAAAATGTATAAAATAACTTATTTCTAACGCTATTATTATTAATATATATTATCTAAAACATCTTGAAGTCGGTGCAAAGCAAAACATAAAAATTACTATATTTTGAAAATTACTAAGCACCGACTTTAAGATGTTTTAGATAATATATATTAATAATAATAGCTTTAGAAATAAGTTATTTTATACATTTTAGTTTTTTCGTTTTTGAAGTCGGTTTTTTTAAACGAATTTTTAAAAATTTTTTTCTTCGCTGGTCCTTTGCCTACTGCCGGCCATTGCATCGCGCTTGTAATTACGTTAAGTATTTGTGATGCAATATTTTGTTAATGACATCAAATACAGACAGCTAAAGAATGTATATACTAATGTAGAAGTATGTATATACAATAATGATTGAACACTAGCCTAATGTAATCGTAAGCAGCGTTATTTCTTCACACTAAATTAACCCAGATGTAGCAGGGACACAAGAGTCGTATCCTGAAGGTATGATCCTTTGTAGAGACAAAGAGCTCTCAAAACGCTTAAAGCAACCCTTGTCACGGACCGAGCCCAACAGTGGGCACGGTCCATAAAAATGCCCCGAACTTTTGGAGGGCTTGCGTGGGGCCATGGGGAGGCCAATACGTAGAGGCCCCTTGACAAATGTAATGTACACTGACCGGCGATTATCCCTGTCTACACATATAACAATGCACTCAAGGACAAGCCCCGGCCAGTGTAAGACTATTGTGGGAAATGAGACCAAAAAGTACCGGGCTTTTGGGGTTAACTGTTAGTGGGGGTCTCGTTTGGTCGTGGTAGGGATGTCGTTGGTGCCATGGAAGATGGGACGCCCTCTAGTATGGGACGCAACTTGTGTCGATACTTTGGCGGCGTCCCATCTTCCAGACACAGCCGTGACAGCCGGGGCTGCTGCTGCACACCAGGAGGCCCTGAAATGTCGCAAATATGTATCCATTGGTAGTGGGTACGTATTTGTGGCTTTCGGGTTCGAGACCCTGGGGCCGTGGGGGCCTGGAGCTCATCACCTCTATCGAGACCTCTCAACACGTCTTATTGAGGTCTCGCGTGACCAAAAGGCTGGCTTGTATCTAGGGCAACGGATCAGCGTTGCCATCCAACGCGGAAATGCGGCCAGCATTTTGGGCACGATCCCCGCCGACAGCGATTTAGAGTCAATTTTTTATTTATAGATTTATGTTATTTTGTAAATATAGTTTTATTTATAGTATATTTTTAACGATAAATTTAAGTAGTATTTAAATATCATTCTTTAATTTTAATATTGTTATGCCACAATAAATATGAACCAAAAATATAATAAATACAATAATAATATACAAATTATTAATTATTTTTTTAAGTAAAGGAAGCAAGTTGGTAAATATCAATTAAAGTTTTCTTCTTTGTATTACATAAATAATAATTACTTTAAACATGATAATATCATGAATATACATTAAAAGTAAGACAACATCATTTTACAATATGTTGTAAAATTAAAATATACTCCACTACCTTTTCTTAAAATATAGTTACTAATTTTATCTAAACTATCAATCGAAATTTTGTACTTCAATTAAAATGTAATTTGTAACAAGGAAAAATCAAAGTAATGATAATTAATAAATAATATTTATCATACCACAAACGAGTGTAGCCAGCGATATTAGAAAAAATACTTCCTCCATTGTATTAATCATTTGATATCTTAACAACGTGCATATGCGCGTGAGTTGATTCAAACACTGACCGGCAAAGTAAAGAGCTATAGAATAACATCCGCTGGAGCATAAAGTGGATAATCTTTTGAGCATGCTGGTCCATTATTATTTTATACGTATTAAGTTGTTTTATAAGAAAATAAGTCTAATAAAAATCAAGAGCGTGTCAGCTTATGCCTATTAAAGGTTTTTTTAAGTAGAGGTATAGAGGGAAATATTACTTACATTTTTTTGTTACTAGACTAAAGAATACAAAATAGAACCCGAAGATAAATTATGTCTCAAAATCTAGTCACCAAATCTTGTTCAAATCAGTTTTCCTTGGTATGATTTAGCTAATTTTTAAGGTTTAACACAATCTGAATTTTCCATTCCATAGTTGAATGGTTTATGGCAGTCAACTTTTATTTTGTTTTTTTCGTGTTTTTTTAATTGCATAAGTTCAGAAGACAGGTAGACGGTCCGGTCCACCTAATTGAAAATGGTTTCCATCGCCTATGAAATTTTTTAATACCACAGGTGCTACCAATGTCCTACCCTTCTCTAAACGGAGACTTAAACCTAGCCACTAATACCGACACAACTCAAGGTTGTTACGGTGGCATACCCTAAACCAGGGGTGATAGCCATCCAGACAGACAAATAGCCTATCACCTGGTTGTGGGTTGTTTTCTCGCCTCCTACGATACCGCCCGGCCGCAGGAAATTGTATTCTTTCTCCGTTTCTGCACGAATAAGATTTCTTTAAATTAGTATACAAGAGCACATTAAATACCTTTCTGAGACATTTAAGTAATATCTAATATAATTTGTAGAAAAATGACACTAAACGTATACAGATTGACATGACGATTATGCAAGGGTTTAATTTTTTTGGCCAGACGACTGCGTTATCAAATAAATAACATTTAAATTAAAAATGAACCATAGTTGAAGGGTTTTGTTTGTTTTTGAGCAATAATTTTGTTTATATCTCTATAAGGTTACTTTAGAAGTATTCCGTTGTTATGTGTCGGTGAAAGATCTAAAATCTGGCAGGTGCTGGATTTGGGTACACTTTCTATCTGACGGCTTTTTTGCTTTATTAACTCCAAATGTTGCGAAAACATATTTATAAAAGATTTTTTTTTTGAAATTTTTTATTATAGAGATGCGATGTCATTCAGAAATCACTATTGTTGCGCCTGTAAACATTAATTGGCAATACATAAATCGTCATTTAGTTGCGGGCAGGCGCCGAACAGACGTTGTCTTTTACCAGGCCAGCGGGCTGCCAGCGTCACACCCACCAGTTGGCAAAGCGCCCAAATATCATGCTATAACTAAACGATATGAGCTAATATATTTGCCTCAGTGGCGTAGCTTGCCTTAGACGGGTCCTGTATCAAAGTATCTTGGGGGGCCAAAAGAAGGGCAAAGTTAATGTTCCAATAGACCAACAATTCAAATCAAAGTTACACTTTTCTCGCATTTTTTTCTGAAAACTTCTTTATGAAATCATACGTAGCTGAAGCCGATATAAGTCTTTCTAAATTGTCTACCTTTATTGACAATAATGACAAGAAGTCTGTGTCTGAAGCTGTTCCTGTTGGCCCGGCAGCTATTCTCAAAAATGTTATTAATCTATAAAAGATTGTGGATAACATTTTAAGAATTTTTGCTTACACATTTTCGGGGCCCCTGTAGCCTGGGGGCCGTATCATTGATACTACTGATACGTCGGTAGTTACGTTCCCGATTTGTACTACATTTTAATTATTTGCATTATTATCGGTCTTCATTTAACAACTCTACGGACTCGAGTTCCGTACCCTTTTTTACAACTTAATTTATAGAATTACTTTTTTATTTATTTAACACGCTTAATGGTAATTTTGGATCTTGTGTGTGACATTAATTTAGTGATTTTTGTGTTGAGGTGTATGTATCTTACGAATAACTCATTATATAAAATTACATACTATTGAATACAATGTAAGAAAACTTAACTTATTTGTATTGTATTCTACCCATAGTCCCTCCAGACTAAAAGTAGAATACTGAGCCCAGATCACCGTCTTCTATGGATAAGGAGGTGCCCAGAAGGCTGGCTTCATTTCCTCGCTGGGTCGCCATACTGATCCGATAACTTATTATATTAATTTAATATTGGTTTGAAATTTATCATCTCCGACGGTGTTAAAACTTTTCCATGATACTGATATATCATATATCCATAATATATTATGGAAAAAGCTTAAAACCGTATTATATTTGTTTATTTTCTTAAAATAATCGCAACTTTCTTAAAGAAATATCCGACCATTCGATTATTTATGTGTATTATACCTACTTTGTATTGGTACATACATGTTTTTATAGCTATTAAAAGTTCTCTAAATGAAGCGCCACATTTATTACCTATAGAATAGATAAGGTAGGTTACCCTTAGGTACCTATATTATTTTACCTTTCCCACTTCATTACTTTACTATGTGCAAAAATGAATTTAATTAGAATCTACCTAGGCTGGTGGGCATAGACATTTAACTGATGGTTAAAATAAAATCATCGTTAAAACTATATGGCTAAACAGCGATTATTTTATTTTAATCGTTGGTTAAATTTCTATGCACACAAACTTAAATAAATTAAACATTGAATTAAGCAAGCATTAACTTGAGATTTTATTGATCAATTTTTAGACACTTTTTAAGTCGTATTAAAAATCTATTACATTATCGACATCAATAGTAGGCACATTGGCGTATATCCTCCAATAAATTGATTACGACATCTCTTTCTATTGTTTACCCATTTGTTACATCAGAAACTAGTTCCTGGCCAGTAAGTTCGATAATATTTCAATTGAACGAATTGCCTTATACACAATTGTTTAAATAGAACTTAGGCTGGTGTGCACCGACTTTTAACCGATGGTTAAAATAAAATAATCGCTAAAAATGTATGCATAAACAGCGATTATTTTATTTTAATCATTGGTTAAATGTCGGTGCACACCAACATTAGTATAATAAATAATAAAACTACGTTTTGACGGTTTATAGAACTTACTATACTGCAATATAGTATACTAGCTTCTGCACACGACTTCGTCCCCGTGGAATAGTAAAGAGGAGGGAGGCCTACATCCAACAGTGTACTGGGGTTGGCTGAATAAGAAGAAGTGTTTATATATAGCCTATAGCCTTCCTCGATAAATGGGCTACCTAACACTGAAATAATTTTTCAAATCAAATCAGTAGTTTCTCAGATTAGCGCGTTCAAACAAACTCTTCAGCTTTATATATTAGTATAAGATAAGATATATATTAAAATAAATAATTATTGTATTGCTGTCAACATAGTGTACGCGACAGCCGCTGTGGTTGGGTGGGCAAAGCCTTAGCGGACCGACTTCACTGCAGCACATAGACTCCAGGTTCGATTCCTGGCATAGCATAGTTCGTAAACGAACGTTCCGTTAAGTATTTACTACAGATGTCTGGAATCGGCCTCAGAGTAGTCCGTATATCACCAAATAAAACAAGCTTTACTTGCTTAGATTGTGGATGTAATGCGTGTATTTGTCTACAGATTTATTCTTATTACAGTGTACATTTCATGCATTTTCTTAAATGGAAGAATTTTAATTCGACTTAATAAGAAGACTTGATTAAAAATAGGTTTGGTGCGTGTAGTCTAAATATTTATTTATTTTCCTTGTTTTGATATTACGGCAACGTAACCCTAAAAATGAGTAAATATTAAATAATTATAATAAAGGTTTGTCCGAATCAATTGTCATCGAAATAATATTTAATTTTTAACTCCCTGGTTTTTTCAGAAATGCCACCTTAAAATTTAAAAATGTTAGATGGAGGGAAAGTAGGCATAGGAAAGGAGACATTGAGCCACGAAATGGACCCTGTGAATAAACCCGGAATTTTACTCTAAGATAGTCATGTAATTTATTCGTGTAAAACGAATCACTATCCGGGCAAATACACCGGACTTGAAATTTGGGCCACCGAATTAAAATTCTAACCTTGCTTTGTTAGCCAGCAATTACACGAATGAATGACGCTGGGCTTTCCGACAATAGTTTTGCAATAGTGTAGCCTTTCATGTGATTCAGACTCTTACGTTATTGAAGAGTGACTTTACATTTTAGTTTTGCTCTCTGATGACTAGTCAATAGAGCCCATTGCTTTCGGAGCGCTATGTCCTTTCTCTACTCTTGGGTATTGTCAACTTAGGGACGCTATTACGATATATTTAATTTAAAAAAACAATAATATTAAACGTTTTCTATATTACCTGAAATACCGATAAATGTACAGAGTTTGTACATACTCGCGCCCAGGACTAAATTGACGTTAGGCTTTTAAAACGTATAGGAATATTAAACTAACCCAACCAATTTTTCATAAAATATATCCATTATTAATATTTTAATGGTAATGGAAGAAATATTCTAGAGTTTTCTTTAAAAATATGTCGAAGTATATTTTAAGCAAGTATCATTTTTAAATGTCATGCCTTGCTGATCCGTTGTATCATTATTTAATATTTGGTATCATGACAAAAGAAAGGTTTGCAATGAAAATCAGCGTGTGCAACTGTGTCGGATACAAACACGGCATTGAGTGCAAACCTGTTTGCTGAAAATGGGGACTACAAATTTCCAAAACTTACTTCAGTCCTCGCGGCGTAAGCTCAACTTAAAGATCAAGCTTTGCATTTGGGTGAGTGCACACAGAGTTCCTCGCGTGTCATGAAGCTCCCTGCTGCGTATTTTTCGCACTTTCCCTCTGGTACAACAAGGCACTCGCACAAATGCACAGTTAGCCCAGTCATATTAGGTAAAAAAAGGGGTCAACCTCGGAATGAAAGATAATAAGCTGTAAATTGGTATAAACCTGTGTTTTGTCGTTCTAAATGTTGTCTCAAAAGTAACAACTGCTATCGTGTCCGCGTCTTAGGATATTGAAGGTCAAAGGTCGTGAAAATCGGTTTTTCGTGAATCGCTTTCTTTTGCTTAAATGAGATTTGCACTTATCATAAAAATTGTGGAGTATAAAATTCTCTACAACTTTTGTTTGAACTTTTTTTTCATACGATCAACCGTTTTTGCGGTAGACCGCGAAGAGTGCGCTGCGTACAGTCATATATGGCCTAATGCAAGGTCAAGCGTGAGTTACGGTTATCAGTACGTTGTATAAAGTTAATTATTAACTAAAAAATATAATTATTAAATAATGCCCATTATTTATATACTAATTATTATTGATTTATATTTAATTAAAATAAGTGGCTTAAGATATTCACGAAAAACCGATTTTTACGACCTTTGACCTTCAATATATTAAGACGCGGACACGATAGCACTTGTAAGTTTTGAGACAATATTTAGAATGACAAATCAAAAGTTTATACCAGTTTACAGCTTATTATCTTTCATTCCGAGGTGAAACCCCTAATATGACTAGGCTAAGTTGAACTTACTCCGCGAGGAATACTGTTTTTTATAGCAGGAGTACAGCAGACAGTCTGACGTCCCATCTGACAAAAAGCGGTTCCCGTAGCCTATGGACGTTTGCAACACCAGACATGTTACCAACGCGCTGCCAGCCTCGAAGTATTTTATGACACCCTGTTTGAAAAACTCCATATCGTAGCGCTGTCGGAAAACTTCGGCTGGGAGCTCATTCCAAATCTCCACGGCACGCAGAGAAACGTTCTACAGAACCGTTGCGTACATGAACGAAGCGGCTCGAGGGAGTGGGGATGAATTCTCAACCGGTGGCGAGCGGTGCGATGGTAGAAAGCACGAAGGCACCATTCTAAACACTCCCCGTCATACAGTTGGTAGAATATTCAGAGAAACGCGAAGTCTCTCCTAAGGCCAAGCGTATCTAGATCGTCTGTGAGTATGGGATCAACAACAATGTGAACGGCTCGAAGTTAAATACAGTCCAGGGAATAAGTTGGTAGGCAGTTGCTCTAGCCCAAAGGTGTGAGCAATACTCTATATTTTGTTCCTAAATTATAAATAAGCAGCGTCAGCACGTTGCTAGTACCATGGAAGAATAGTATTCTTTTTCCATGGTATAACTAAAAATAGTTTTTCTTTCCATAGTAAATATTATAGTATATTTCAACACCAGTTGCATTGACGTCACAGCAGACTCATTCGAAAGTTACCAATCTTCTGTGAACTTGAACTGTATCCGGGTCTGTAACAATAGGCGGCGCCCACATGTGTATATTACCTACATTACATTATGAAGGTTTCGGAGAAAAACCTGAGCAAATCCAATAACCTAACCATGACATAATAATGAACGTTAGAACCTTATTGTTCTGAAATTTCCTTTGTTAACAGACTCAAAAATAGAAGGTTATATATATTCATTTTTTGCTTTTTTGTTCATGAAACGATTTTATTGAAGTGAAACATCTATATAGAGGGGGTCTTATGGAGTTTTGACTCACGAAAAGATGTCACAGTCACGTGATCACCGTCACCAATTCTTACATTTTTAAACTCGTGATATCTTTCGAATGGAATGTCCGAATTGAATAATTCAAAAAGTTATATAAAGGTATTGAAGCAGTCTTGAATATGAAGTAATTTATTTTGATAAGGATTAATATCAAGATACAAATAAAAAGCCTTTTCTAGCGGCGGCATTTTAATTAATTTTTTATAATAAAAAAACGCTTATTGTGGCATAACTATAATAGTTAGATATATGTTGTCGCGATACTTTTTGTAAATAATGATGTGTTCTACAAAGTCGTAGTACATTATTTTATTTTATCATCAATAGTTTTCGCAGCGCACGCGATTATAGGTATATTTTTTATGCCTTGGATTAAATTTTTGGAGTTTTAGTAATGATCCCTAATTTTTTTGTAAATATAATATAGCCTATGTCACCCGGGGATAGCGTAGCTTGCCAACAGTGAAAGAATTTTTCAAATCGGTTTAGTAATTTATTTTATTTGTTATTTTATCATCAATAGTTTTCGCAGCGCACGCGATTTTAGGTATTTTTTTATACCTTGGACTACATTATTGGAGTTTTAGGTAATGATCCCTATTTTTTTTGTAAATATAATATACCCTATGTCACCCGGGGATAGCGTAGCTTGCCAACAGTGAAAGAATTTTTCAAATCGGTTCAGTAATTTCGGAGCCTCTTCATGCAAGCAAAAATCAATCTTATCTTTCCTCTTTATAATATTAGTCTAGATATTCATAAATATATTTATTATAAAATTAATTAGATATTTGCATATTATAAAAAGCGCAAGATTTTGCGCTGGAAGTTGCTTAATAAAATTGGGAGCTGGGTTGCCCTAAAAAGCGCTATATCTAGCTTCGAAAGCGCTAAAGTGGCAGACTTGGTGAGCCGAGCCGAGCGCCGGGGAAGTCCCGCAAACGAGAAAGCGAGCGAGAGAGCGAGCGAGGATATACCTCGTTCTCCGACGACCTCGTCCCTCTAATACCTAAAATCGCATTCTGCGCATCGGAAAGTGTCCACTTGTCCGTTGCGATTCGTTTTTCCACTTATCCGTTGCCATTCGTTTTTCCACTTGTCCGTTTTTTATTATTAACAATGTCCTACTTTGAAGGTATGCTCAACCTTCAAAGTAGGACATTCTTAATTTCATTATCATTGAACCTTCGACAGTTAACTATTTAATTAAAATATTACATGTAATACTTTAGAATAAAGACTAATGCTTCGTAATTTATTTAATATTTTGGATTATATTTATGTCTTTTGTCTTCTGCTTCAACTTTCAAATAGCTCGCGCCGTCTGTCTATATAACTAAAAAGTAAGAAATATATATTTTCTACAACAATAATGTGTCAAGTAATTATGACCATTTTGTTTTCTGTATTATATTATTGATTGTTTTATACAATAATACATTTTTGAAGTCGGTGTGAAGTAAAACGTAAAAAGATTAATTACCTCTCCACTATAACAACGAGTTTACATGTGTCATCAGTGGGATCTCGTCATTTACCAATAGGCTAAATAGGATGAAAAAAGCGTTATATCTTTCTGTTACAAAATTGAAAAGATCAGCTCCATGACACAGATCTGCGCATTCGCTGCCAAAAATGCCTAATTTGTCCCTGCTCCACAATTCCAAGGTACGTTCCATACTATCTTCAATACTATCGCTCTATAAAGCGCAAGCCAGGCCGTACATAGAGTACTGTTCACAACTATAGGCCGGAGAACTTGCTTACCAGACCGACCCCCCCGACTCCATCCAGCGTAGCATCGTTCGCATAGTCGACGATCCCAATATAGAGAGACCGCGTCTCTCTGCGTATTCTACCGTCTTTACAATGGGAACTGTTCCGAGGAACTGTTTGATCTGGTGCTAACGCCATATTTCCACCATTACAGCGATGGCCATCGGCGAGATGTTAAGGTAAATTTCCTTGAGGTACTAATCTTAACTACGCAACGGTTCTCAAGAAGAAAACAAGTCTATCTGGAAAACGAGCTATCTTAAAAATAAGTTCGATTTATTAAATGAATTTCAACAATTAATAATATAAAAACACTTACAAGTCCCTACTAATTCATTCAAAATAACTGAACCCACTACAATTATAATAAACATATACTAATAACAGCTCATAAATGTCCCACTACTGGGCTCGGGTCTCCTTTTATAGAGAAACGAACAGTATATCCGTCACGCTTGTCCAAGGCGGCTTGGCAGGTTTGACACATCGGTTAAATCGATGTGCTGGTTGCATCACGATGTTTTCCTTCACCGTTATTAGTACGTGGTAATTGTAACAATATGCACATCAGGCCAGAAAACTGCCTAAGTGGTGCATGCGTTCCGGCCAAGATTGAAACCGCGCCCTTTGAGTTAGTGACGCGCGCAAGCCATTAGGCTAACGTCTTAGTAATAAAAATATAAATAAATCTTAAAATCACTCTCATATTTTTACAATCTGAGTCCAGTAATGTATGAAAGCGTATCAGTCTTATTAGGAGCCAAAACTTCTTAAAGAAATTAAAAATCTTATTTCAATTTTATCAGATTGAACTATCAACAGATACAATACATTTTAAGACATTTTTTTTTTTTGAGGCGAGGGAAAATGCTAACCGATTTACGCACTCTCTGGGCCGTCACTAGGAAACGGCACGCATCCATCGGGGGCGATAACGCTAGCAATAGTATGCTTTGTTTGCGCTCCGTCCGCGATGGTTTGACACAGAGGAGTGTGGCGACTCCGAGCGATGCTACACGAGCGAGCAACCTCAATACCCACTAAAAACCCCCTCCTCCCTGTCGACCCTGCGCTTTTGTTGTGATGGAAAGTCTGAGATGTAGAACGTAGTTACTCAACAGACGATCAAGCGTAATAAAGTGCCCTGGGAGAACACACCCCACTTCGAAACGGGGGCAGATGAATCCCTTGCGTTTGCCTAATACATTTTAAGACATTTATTTAACCTCTGTTAACGTAAACATATTCCAATTTCTGTATCTTTGACTTAAATTAACACCCTTGTAACGAGGCGAATTTAATGAAAAGGCCATAACGCAATTTGGCAGGAATTAAACAAACATTGTTTCGCACAATTGAATGAAAACAAACAACTGGAAACAATGAATTATATGATGTAAGAAGCGGTATACAAGATCAAGCCGATATGCTGTAACAGTCTTACGATAACACTATACATTTTGAAATGCTGCGTAGGCTCAAGTTTTGCATGTTTTTAAAAGATACTGTCATGTTACTGCTCCCTTTGGGATAACGATATAATAAATGACCGATATTGTTATTAATTGTAAATGACCAGGGCCATCTTAACGATATTGGACGCTCGGGTGTGAAAATCAGTCTACCCACATAATAACAAAAAAATAGTCAATTTTCCAAATAGAGTTGATAGCAAGATATCAAGAGCTCAGACTCTCTTAAATGTACATTCTTGTAGATTAGCGGTCTTATTCATACTGAGTTAGAGTAAGTTTGTAGGCTCCTTTAAGAACCTTAACCCACAAATTTATTTGATACTCAATATGAATGAGAGCGATAGAATTAATTGTGTAATGTGTCAAATACAGAATTAATATGCTTTTTTTGTTAATGCAGGGGAATGTTTTTTGGACACCACACCTGGGCCATACAGAGGATTGGCTTTTAGGGTAACCCTAATTGTTGGAGGAACGAGGTGGTATGCCCCTCCGTCTTTAAGGAAGATCTTTCTGGCAGGCCTAGGCCCCTCTATTATATTCTTTGTACGTTTCGGGAATCGTTGGCGACTGGTGACAATTATTGTACAGCGTCATCTATTGACTTGTAAGTGTTCCACTAGAGCTTAATGCAGCGTTCAAGAAGCCTGCACCGAGCGTGTGTGGGACTCTCAGCAACCGGTTACAGCCGATTTCGGAACTACCCCCTAAACAGACAGAACTAGAACAGGGTTTCTGAACCGTGACACCCTTGTGCGCGGATAACTAACTAAAACAGAGAAAGGATACAATTTTCTGCGGCCACAAAACAAACAAAACAACCCACAGCCAGGTGGTAGGGTATTTGCCCGTCTGGATGGCTACCACCCTCTAGAGTATGCCGCCATAATAACCTTGAGATGTGTTCCGGCATTAGTGACCAGATTCCAGTGTCTTTTAAGAATACAGCAGCGCATTTGTAGCACCTTTGGTGTTGCAAATGTTCATAGGCGATGGTAACCACTTTCCATTAGGTAGGCCTGTCAGCGGAAATTATACAATAACAAAAAAAACACCCCGGGTGCTGCGTGTATCACATCATCGAACAAGGGGGATGAATCCGTAGTTATCCCGTATCCAGCGTGATCAATTGATATGCCTTATTTTAATATTACCTAACCCAAATCAATTTCGCTTCATAACACTTTAACAACGAAACAGTAAGTTATGAATAATGGAGAAACCTCACAGCATTAGTTCATTAATAATTTCGAGGTCACTCCGTTCCACTCAAAATGGGATTGGGATTCAATCGCTTTTCAAAGTTCAGCTGTTTTCATATCGTAAATACGTATGTAATCGGTTTACGAAGGTCGTTGCTTGTTTACAAGGTTTTTGTATAAAAAGGTATTTCGTTAAAAGTATTAAATATGTTTAATGAACAGTGTTGTTGAAATAGATGAACAATATTCTTAGGCATTTTTCTCACCTATAATGTGCATATTGTTACAATTACCACGTGCTAATAACGATTAAGGAAAACATTGTGATGCAACCTGCACATCGAGATAATCGATGTGTATAACCTGCCAAGCCGTCTTGGACAAGCGTGGCAGGCATACTGTTTGTTTCCCCTATAATGGAAGGCTCGAGCCCAGCAGTGGGACATTTATGGGCTGATATTATTATTCATTATATTATAGTCACGTAAGAACTTGACGCAGCCCTTTCCTTAAATTGATTTAATTTTATAAAATTAGGCGCCGATTTTTTAATTATCATTCAAATAAATTATAACCCGGCTTTCATTTTTAATTATCCCATGTTGTGTTTTATTCAATAGAATAACTTAAATATGGTGATCGAAATATTTGCAGTAAATAAAATAGTTTACATCCAATAAACTTAATATGTTTCAATATTAAGCGCTTAAGCAGAATTTGGTCGAAATATACCCGATAGCTTTTATTAACAGATCATCAATCAAGTGCAAAAAGCCGTCGACGCCCTGAAGTGGGCCACCCCACTCTAAAAATAGGCAAGTGGGTTAGGCAATTACCTGAAGCACCCTCGGATGACTCGTCGAGGGCCCATTCCGCGCCAGTATCGCGGTCAGCAAATCATGCGGTCTAATGGCGCTATTACTGAATTGATTTAAATGTTGAAACTTCAGGAGGGCCTGAAACGACGCGAATATGCATCCATTAGCAGTGGATACATACTTGTGGCTCACAGTATCGAAATTCTAAGGGTTCCCCAAGCTGGTCGACTCTATCGAAACTTAACATCACGTTTAATAGAGGTCTCACGAGACCAAAGGGCTGGCCTGTATCTAGCCTAGCCTCGGTAGCCTATTAGCGTTGTTATACAACGAGGAAAAGCGGCTAGTGTTTTGGGAACTTTCTCAAATGTTAACGATATATATATATATATATATATATATATATATAAATTATATACTTTTTTGTTAACATTTTTATATAAATCATGATTATCTATAGTATTATAAAATTCATAAATAATCTAATACAACAAAAGAAAACTTGACTTATTTGTATTGTATTCTACATATAGAATACCTATACCTATATCTTAGTAGTTAAGTTTTCTTATTTGTGCCATATATGAAAAAGAAAACGAAGGTCACCGTAGGTAACTGTAAAATTAGTAAGCTAACGTAGCAGTGGGCCGGTCAGATCAAACGAGTCATGGAGTGGACTGGTCGCCGGTAGAGGCTGAATCAGGCTGATGAATTATCTAATACTTTATTGTTTAACACTGGATAAATATACAAATCGTGCACTTATATTTGAAAAGAAGAGATTAATGTGAAAATTCCACTATTCTTTTAGATCTAGTCGCTAAATTGGCAACACTACATTCTGGGTATATTTAGTAAATCGAGTGGTTAGGAAGAATTAAAAATAGCGCGAAATCAAGAGATCGCACAACAAACTCAGTTTACAATTCATAAATAGAATTAATTTTACTTAACTTACGAGCTTAGAAAATTTAATTAATACCATAACAACGGACCCCAAAACGTTTGTATATATGTATGCTATAATTAGATTTATAGCTGGAATCAGAACAATGGGTAATTAGTGGCGTGATGAAGGTAGGACGTTCCATTCAACGTCTGACAGAGACAAATATCATTTAATCCCCAATTTACTGAAGACTTTATGTGTCTGCAGACATAAAAAATTTGGCAACGTTACGGAGTGTCCACATTCGGATCGTTTTGGACGCTCCGACCGGCAAATGCGGTGCAATTACTCTCTTGTTGTAATTAATTATTTACCCGATAATTCGCAATGACTTAAATATTTAGGCTCTTTCGTACATGCATTAAGATAATTTGTCTTCTGTGTGATAAGTCGTCTGTAATTTTTAATTTTCTTACGACTTCACTTCACCAAGTATTATCATAAACTGCGAAGCCGCCTTGGAGAAGCGTGGCGGGTGTACTGTACTGCCTGTTCCCCTATAGTGGGAGGCTCGAGCCCAGCAGTGGGAGGTTTATGGGCCGTCATTAAAAAATTTGAAAAGTATTATCATGGAAGAAGAATAATACTCTTTTTCCATGGTATTTTGTAGCAGTGTTTGGAAGAGAACCTTGCTTTTGCATACGTTAGAGATTTGGAATGATATCCCAGCAGAGGTTTTTTACCTGACCACTACAATATAGAGGGTTTTTAATGACATTAATCTTTTTCGAGGCTGGCACTTTGGTGATGCAAATATCCATAGGGGACAAGCGGTAATAACTCTCTATCAAGTGGAGCGTTAGCTTGCTGTAATCTGGCAATATAAAAACTTCTTAGAATATTAGCTACGACAATATCCTGTGCATTAAATGCTTGTAAGTATCGGATTGTGGTCTCGTGTTGTCTAGCTCGAACAAGGGATACAAATGTGGACCAAGCTTTGACTTAAACCATATACTTATATTTTCTCTTCTCTTGCTCGTGACATGTAGGATGTAGGAGAATCATTACTCAATAAGATTTTTTGTTACTAGAAATCATTTAATAAAGAGAATCAATATTTAAGCGATAGCACAATATGCTCGTGTTTTAGAACATTACTAGTGTCTTGCGGCAAATGAGCAATAGGGTAACCATTAATCTTTCAGTATAAAATTTTCCTTGTAGCATGATTTTTATTCTCATTAAATATCCATACCATGGAAAAGCACTCAGTAGAAATGTACCAATCACTAAAACCTCTTTATATGGCTAGGTGGTACCATAGGAAATTTTTCTTTCGCTTTTTGAAGTTTTGCTATTTAAAACGTAATTTTAGTCAAAATCAGTAAAATATTTGAAACTTTAATAAAGCTGATATTAAGCATTTAATTTCTGTCTTTCAATTTAGATTAATTAATAAAACTTCAACGGATAAGTGGAAAAACGAATCGCAACGGACAAGTGGAAAAACGAATAGCAACGGATAAGTGGCAAAACGAATCGCAACGGACAAGTGGAAAAACGAATGGCAACGGATAAGTGGAAAAACGAATCGCAACGGACAAGTGGAAAACGAATCGCAACGTACAAGTGGAAAACGAATCGCAACGGACAAGTGGAAAATCTTCAACTGACAAGTGATAAAATGAATCGCAACAAAATTTTAACTTGAAGTTTTACGGGCAGATTGTTAATGTACTTGTCCAATTTGAAAACCTGCCCGTAAAACTTCAAGTCAAAATTTTGTTGCGATTCATTTTATCACTTGTCAGTTGAAGATTTTCCACTTGTCCGTTGCGATTCGTTTTCCACTTGTACGTTGCGATTCGTTTTTCCACTTGTCCGTTGCGATTCGTTTTTCCACTTATCCGTTGCCATTCGTTTTTCCACTTGTCCGTTGCGATTCGTTTTGCCACTTATCCGTTGCTATTCGTTTTTCCACTTGTCCGTTGCGATTCGTTTTTCCACTTATCCGTTGAAGTTTCACTTCTAATATGTGTCCCAGCACACATTTCGATTTTTCGCAGGTGTACTGCAAATTATGATTTGGTTAGGTTAAGTACATTTTAATGGTGTATGTAATACGCTACCCACGCACCGACCATTTTTTACGTCAACACTTTTGTTGTTCGTTGTCGTTCACTTTTGTTATGACTTTCGAAAAACTGAACAGTTGGCAAAGTTTTCTTGTTGTTATTTTTGTTTACTCAACAAACTCTATTTATTTATTTATATTTTTATACACATACCACAAATAGAGGCAGTGATGCCTTGTCACGTGGAGAGCAGAGCTATAGTTCGATGCAAACTTAAGTTTGCCTCCATTAATAGCGGCTCGGAACAACGCACTTTCCGATGCGCAGAATGCGATTTTAGGTATTAGAGGGACGAGGTCGTCGGAGAACGAGGTATATCCTCGTTCGCTCTCTCGCTCGCTTTCTCGTTTGCGGGACTTCCCCGGCGCTCGGCTCGGCTCACCAAGTCTGCCACTTTAGCGCTTTCGAAGCTAGATATAGCGCTTTTTAGGGCAACCCAGCTCCCAATTTTATTAAGCAACTTCCAGCGCAAAATCTTGCGCTTTTTATAATATGCAAATATCTAATTAATTTTATAATAAATATATTTATGAATATCTAGACTAATATTATAAAGAGGAAAGATAAGATTGATTTTTGCTTGCATGAAGAGGCTCCGAAATTACTGAACCGATTTGAAAAATTCTTTCACTGTTGGCAAGCTACGCTATCCCCGGGTGACATAGGGTATATTATATTTACAAAAAAAATAGGGATCATTACCTAAAACTCCAATAATGTAGTCCAAGGTATAAAAAAATACCTAAAATCGCGTGCGCTGCGAAAACTATTGATGATAAAATAACAAATAAAATAAATTACTAAACCGATTTGAAAAATTCTTTCACTGTTGGCAAGCTACGCTATCCCCGGGTGACATAGGCTATATTATATTTACAAAAAAATTAGGGATCATTACTAAAACTCCAAAAATTTAATCCAAGGCATAAAAAATATACCTATAATCGCGTGCGCTGCGAAAACTATTGATGATAAAATAAAATAATGTACTACGACTTTGTAGAACACATCATTATTTACAAAAAGTATCGCGACAACATATATCTAACTATTATAGTTATGCCACAATAAGCGTTTTTTTATTATAAAAAATTAATTAAAATGCCGCCGCTAGAAAAGGCTTTTTATTTGTATCTTGATATTAATCCTTATCAAAATAAATTACTTCATATTCAAGACTGCTTCAATACCTTTATATAACTTTTTGAATTATTCAATTCGGACATTCCATTCGAAAGATATCACGAGTTTAAAAATGTAAGAATTGGTGACGGTGATCACGTGACTGTGACATCTTTTCGTGAGTCAAAACTCCATAAGACCCCCTCTATATAGATGTTTCACTTCAAAAGTAATCCATATCCCTACAAATATAAGTTTGAATCAATCAATGTCACTGATATGTTCAATCAGTTCTGTACCTTTCTATCAAACTGATTTAATTTTGTTGATCTTACATGTCTAGATGGTTCCGCGGTGATCTTTCAAGCAGTGTCACGTATTGCGTGGTAGAGCCACGGTGCAATTATTATCTTGATTACTACTTTTAGGGGCGTCTAGAACGGTGTGTTAGTCTTGAGCTAATTCCATCTTCCCTATATCATTATTCCTATCCCATCCTCTCTACCTCATCCTAAAGACTGGCAGCCCGTTAGCTTCACCCCTGGCGTTGCAAAAATAGGTAACGTTAACTACTTTCAATTACATAGGCCGTCTGCTTCTTTACCAACTTCACAAGTAAAAAAATGCAATATCATCTTACCATTCCTCCTCTCATTCTCCTCTTTTCAGCCGTCATTGCGTTTTTCAAGGAGCTATTGGAACCCTAAAAATAATACTCAGCTATATCGTTCCTGGTAGATGCGAATCGTTGCCGCCGCGACACTGACTGATCGGGGACACTGCGAACAATCGGTTCCCGCACGATTACACGTTCCTTCATCAATCTCCTGTCACCCGATGTAATCGATTGCACGATAATACTCGCGATTCTTACTTTGTGAACTTTGCTTTTTAATTGCAAAGCAAACAGCCAAACGGCCCATCTAATGGGAAGTCGTTACTGAGGCCTACAGACGCTTGCCAAGGGCGAAGCCCACGCGTTGTCAGCCTTTAGGATGGCATAGGGGAAATGGAATAGGAAGAGTGGGATAGAGGGATAAGATAGGAGGATTGGAGTAGAAAGGATGGACTGACCGTCTCGCGTCAACATTTTATGAACCGGGACCTAATAGCTGTAATCAAGTTATGATTCCAGCATGGTTCTCCTACGTTAAAACTTACTTACATTAAACAATGATTTGCTTTCTTTCTCTATTAGTCCCCGATCTTGCTAGGTTCTGTCTTTTGTATGTGCAGCATTTTCCCTGGACAATTTAGCAAGGTAATCTAGACTCGTATACAAATGTGATCTAGAATCAATACAGAAAATAAATACATATAGCCGCTAAAAATCCTAGCTAGATAAGATTAGTTTTTTCCGCGCCGTTTAATGGCTAGAACGTGTAATAATTATTAGAGCATAGGTTTTTCATGTCATATACTTTCCTATTTAGTCTCTGTAGTCTTGCCGAATTAGTGCCGATTATGGATATTCTCTCATTTGTACTCATCTCTTGAACGAATGATCTTGGCTCTCGAAGCGTTGCGTTGGGCTTTTTTTGATGGTTAAACGCTTGTACTCAATCTACCTACAGATAAATTAGCTTCGAGACGTTTTCGCGTTTGTTTTGTAGTAGTGTACGGTCAGCACATAAATAAATAAACGAATACTTTTCATATATTTTATAGGCAGGTATAATAATATTAAACGATATTAAAATAATTAATATTAAACATATGAAACATTTGTGTTAATTTCTAATTCGTTCTGCATTTTTCCATTCCTCTGCAGTATGATATTAAATTTTTCCTCAGCTAATGTCATGTTCAACGTGATTTTTTTTGCAACGTTCTAAGTTTTCACTATCCCCCTTATATTTTCAATTGGATTAAAGTGAGGGTGATATGACGGTAAACGGAGCACAGTATGACCGTGTTGTTATAAGATTTCGTTTATCTTATTGTCCAAAAATCTGGCCATATTTTTCAGAATCAGTTAATTAATTAAGTAATTATTTATCAAACTGAAACCAAATAGTTATATCTCACAAAAATTGGCAATGCAAAATAATTATTATTTATATGACTTTCACCATTGACTTTTGATTGTAAATATATGTTCTTTTTTAAAAGGCAACGAACCTTTTTTTGCTGATTGTACAATGTACATACAAGGCAATTTAAATTTCAAGTTGAGAACTCCTGTAAATATACAAATACTACTACAAACGCAAAAACTTCTCGAAGCTAATTTACCTGTACAAGACTGCACGACGTTCATAAGTATCTCAACCAGCGCTTTTTTAGTCTCGGTCCGGAAACAGTTCAATCAATGCACCTTTCGACGCAGTCTTCAGGCTGGCAGGCTAGTATGTGACTTTACTACTTTTGGCAATGCACCAAGAGGAAAGATAACTTCTGACTTTAGTTGACTGCAACTCTGAAAACCTAAATCTGTCGTGATAGATGGTAACAAGTTATTATTATGTCGCGTTTTGACATTTTACTATTGCTATTTTATTTTAAATTTTATGATTTATTTGTATAAAGATTATATCATCTACAGTTCTTTCTGAGCATGTGGAGTATTCTATTCCTAGAAGCCAAAATTATAGTCACGAATTGATTAAGTTAAATCGATAATTGTGGACTCCCATTTGCATCTCATGGATCCCCAATTTTTTCTGACATGGACCCTTTCGATTATAATATAACCTTGGGGATTGATATACACCATAGTTTCCAAAAATTATATTTATTGTTGGAGTGCAGCAGTGAGCTTACATAAAGATCATTGGAGTGCAGTAGATAAACGGATTAGTAACAAGTTTAGAACCCTTTGGGTACCAACATCCTATACGATCCCCATGGCAAGAGTAGATGCATATTCTCACGCCCTGATGAAGTCGATAGCGATCCATGAATATTAACCTTTTACTATTCTTAGTATTCATAAAACTTTGGACAAAACCATCAGATCAATGAAAATTAACACTTACTCAGAAATTTGTAGCACTGTATAAAAAAAAGCAGCTGCTTGTACTTACTTTACTAACACTTTCCTGGCACAATAGCGTTGTATCGCTTTGAAATTGGGTACAGTGATGTTCAAATAGAATTAAGTTCGAACTTCGTTCGAGAACGGGTACTTATTTGATATGTTACGGTTAAATAAGTTTTCGCAAAGCACGTATAGCTTATTAGCTTCGGTATCGGAATAAGATAAATATCTTAGAGGCATAATGAGGATACTTACCAATTTTTGTGAGCCGTGTATGATGTAAGGGTTAGGTGAATGAATCTCTTTGTAAATAGGTGCCAATTGTATTAAAGCTTGAGTAAAGTTCGTATAGAAATAATTTTTGAATAAATTGTGTTATTGCTTGGCAATCTGGTCAAAGTAAGAGTACCGTGGAGGTGACAAACGTCCCCTTTTGGTTATTTCGTTATGAAATCATAAAGTATCCTTTTTCTCAAAAACTACTCAACATAGTACAAACCCATTTCCGTTGAAAGTAGGTATTTTTGAAGCTCTTAATACTTCTTTTTTAGGATTAACTTTTTTATTTTTCATACATTTAATAAAATTACTATTTTTACAAGCTTTTATTTAACTTGCAATGGATGTACCTATGCATGTATGTATGAATATAAGTAAGTTCGGGTGGAATATTGCAAGTTAAATTTGACCAACATCCCGGTTTCCGATTGAGCTGAAATTTTGCAAACATATGTATACAGCGTAACAATGCAATATATGGTACCTTGGAGCTGATTTGATGATGGAGTCGAAAGGTGGCCATAGGAACTCCTGTACTAAACAAGATAGACCCTTCGTGTTTGGGCTCGTTTTGGATGTCTTTGTTAGCACTCTGCTGCTACATGGTATCCAGGATCTCCAAAGCTTGTATTTAAAACCTTTTTAAAAAACCATTTTTACCTTTGGCTTCGTTCGCGTTTTATAATGTGTCATAAAGTCGACATGTTATATAGTTCTTAAAATGTCGACCTTAATTTTTAATTCATGTACCTAATCATAAATAGCCGTAGCGCCATCTAGCGAAAGTGAAAGTAACTAATCATGAGAGTAGCACATTGAAATAATCGCTGTCATTTCTTTTTGCCAGGACGATGTATTTTTTAATGAATAGCAACGCTGACGCAATGAAACACGATTCGAGCGTTATCTCTTTGGGTATATTCGTCTATCCTTCAGGAATAGTACTTCTTTAACTGGATGAAAGGTACCCCATATCCTATTCTATACCCATGACAAAGCGTATGCAAAATTTTGTGACGATCTGTTACGTAGTTAAGGCGTGAAAACGTCTCAAACTAACAAACTCACATATTTATAATATTTGTGCGGATTTTTCATGATGATAAATAATTTGTAAATTAAACAAATATTCTAATCATTAGCCTGATAAATAAAAATAATCTTGTTACAATAAATAATTTCTCACGCATTCGTGTTTCGCTTGATGTAAATAAATGCTTTAAGTCATAAGATGAAGCGTGTAACAAATCAAGAATTAAATGTAAATTACAGCTAATCAACATGAATTCGTCGATAAAGTTCAATATGTGTATGACGTTAGTCTTCTATGCGGCTTCGCCGATGTAAACGTTAATTCCACATTCTTAGGATACTAGGTATTCCATTTCTGGGATCTGGGACAAAACATGTTTTTTTTTAATTTTTACAATATTTAAAATTTGATTTGAAATGATAAACCAAAATTTACATACATATTATATTAAGACACAAAGTACTCACGTGACTAGAAATTAGAATAACAACAGTAATTATAATGAAATCATAGATATACAGCAAATTTAATGTAATAAAATGTGTGTTTTTTTTATCCTGGGAATTTCAAGTCGAGCGTGGACAAAGTCGCGGGTGTTAGCAAAAATAATAATGAATAATCTTAAATATTATAAGCAAAGTTTATTACACTAGAATTATTACAATTACAATATTAAATACTTAATAATACACAGAAATATTAGGATACTGCGATTATCGAATAGTAATTATCGACCACAATATACTATGGGCCTCATGCCCAACAGAGCTTTCGCTCTGTTCTACCATCGTGATAGATTGCTGGCTGTAGACCATTGGTCTGTTGGTTGTAGACTGTTGTAGACCAGTTTGTAGACTCTCGTTATTGACTAGCTGACTATCGTTTGTAGACTAGCGTAGACTAGTTGAATATCGTTTGTAGACTCCCTCCCCTCTGCCAGAACACCGAGTATTTATAAGATCCGCATAGTGCGTCTGCAGTGACACCGTCCTGTTATACTTTGGCGCCACTTCACTTCCGTCATAACACCAACTTCCGCCATCCGTATAACTTCCAACATCCGGTTACTCCATTTTGGATATCCGTTGGCTTGATAATGCTTCTATGTTGACATCCGGTTATACGACTTCCGATTACTACATTAATGAATACTCTATCCGGTTATTGACTACTTCCGTCTTATGGTTACTTTGCAATAATAAATACGATTCTAACACGGGCATATCTCAGTAAATAATAAAATATCTTAAAGACAAACTTTAACGGTTGCTACCTAATAACTTCAAGTTGCAAAATAGAAGTATAAGTAGATCGTTTTAAGCAATAAGGTCAACGACAACTGAAATATTTTCTAGTACTTCTTAAATTAAAACTTTCCTACTTTTCATAGTTAATGAAGCGCCATTCTTACATGGTAGAACAGTGGTCGCCCAGTGGTCGAAATTCGAACATAATTAATTTAAATTATAAATGTTCAAACATTATTAAGGTTCTGTTGTCAAAGACTAGACTTCTATAATCACAGATTTCGCCAAGGCTACATTGTTAATTTGAATATATGCGTGTGTGTGTCAAATACATGGTAGTGTGTGTAATGTTTTTTTTATTGATTTAATGTATTTTTTGTGCATAGTTAAAAAAAAATATTTGTATTCTGCTCTCCTTCTCTATATAAACTATAAGTGTGCTAAATTTCATACTCCTCCGTCCGCGCAATTTTTGTAAAAAGGGTACACAAAGTTTTTGCTTCACGTATTAGTATAATGATAACAGCTCGCAAACACAAGACAGGCTAGATTGGTGAAATACCACGCTCTTACAGAATATGAACGTGAAATGGCTAGCCTTGAGCTGATCGTGTTACATAGGATCCTCTCTGGTAACCACTTTCCATGCCTTAGGTTTTGCGTGTTCGCCAACGTAGCAATAATAAAAAATCATTAAATTTCACTTTGTGATTATTGTTCCGAAGACAATAGTATGAAAATCTAATTTCAAAATGAATTTAAATATATTTTAAGTATATTTACTAAACTAATAGTTTTTGTAAGTTTTGAACTAAGTAGAATTAAATAAATCTCTCTTAAAGCTTATAACTTGGGCTATATTTAAACTGACCCGGTTTTGGATGACGCCAGTCGGATATGTAAAAAAAAGAACCAAATTTACTGCCGGATTTTGCGGTACAATCTCTCCAACTTTTTGACCCCGCAGTTTTCTCTTTACTGAAACATTTTTACGCCTTTTATGCATTATCTGTCATGTTATTTTTAAAGGAAAAGAGATATTTTTAAAACCTTATGCGGTCAGAATTGAAATTAGTTTCTTGGAAGTAAGCTTTCGATTACCTTTTGACGATATAATAATATCATAGCACATGCGGAAAATATAAATTCCAGCTAATTCTATTCATTCTGTTCTATGTTTTAGTCTTGCGTTTTGAAAATTGATTGATAAGTAGGTTTCGAAAAGGAATTAATTAAATCAAACGATTGTTACGAGTTACGGGACTAGAATTAAAATGCCGTTGGAATTAGTATAGAGTTTATTAGGACTGTACAAACACGGATAAGCCAGGTACAAACATAAATGGACGCAACTAGTACAAACGTGATGCACGATTCAATAACACGCGTAAAGTCCGTCACTCACGACACACGTCATATAGCTTATCAAATGTGCACACGTCTTGTCTCGCTTGTGCCTATCGCTAAACTGCCTCACCCCTCCGTTCGGGCATTCCTTTGTACTAAGCTATACAATATGTCTCGACACAATACTCGACCGCGTAACAATAACTTCCAAGAATCACACCTGGCTAATGCCTACCATAAAGGATACAATACATAATAGGCTGTTTTTCTATATACAATTAATTACATTTTTTAAACACAAAGTAAACAAAAGAAGTTCAAATGCCGAAAAGGTAATAGCTGCAGGTGTGAATTGGTCTTTGTCGGTCGTAAAACTATTAAGGAAAGGTAAAAATTGCACTGCGAAAGATATTGTACTAAAAGACTAAATTTGCATCATTACATGAGGAATTTTTATGTGACAAAAGTCAAAAATCTATTGCTTGTTGGTGTTGCCAACAGAATGTTTAAGGTGGTAGATAGATAATATTTATTTTGGTGTCAATTTTGAAGTAACATAACGGCTGCGCAATTATTTCCGACGTCCGATGGATCCGATGGCTCTGTCTCCCTCTCTGCGAAGGCTAAGGCCTCGCTAAACCACAACGCTACATGACGTAAGATGGAGTCTTTCCGGTTTCTTGTCTACGTATCCAGGATTGGGGGATGCTGGAGGGCATCGCATTACCCTATATTAATATTATATTATAGACTATTTAATATATATGTATGTATTTAATTTATAAAGTAGTTGAAGTATGTGTATTTAATTTATAAATTATGTACTCTTAGTATGTTTATTTATATTTAATGATCTGCACCACCTACATCGTCAGATTAGGTTAAATCATTCCTTAAGTTAGGTTGACTGGAAGAGATTTCTTTCAGCGATAAAGCCGCCTATTGTTTCTACCATGACAATATTGTAATTGTGTATTTTAGATGATATATATTTGGCGAGCAATAAAGTGTTATCTATCTATGTATCTATCTATGCACAGCCCCGGGTAATAGCACTTGGTCTATAACATTAACCTTCACCGGGACCATGGGTTCACAAGGTTCACTTTACACTTATCCTGTAATTGATCTTTGAAAGTTGCACCCGTGACTGAAAAATTGAGAGGAAGAAGACTTAGTTGGTATGGGCATAAAATGAGGAGGGATGAAAGTCACGTGACAAAAAGAATGTTAAACTACAGGATGGATGGATATAGATGTAAAGAAAGACCAAAAAAAGATGAATAGATTGCGTGAAGGATGATATGATGATTTGTGGTGTAACAGAAGATGTATCTCCGAATAGAGGTGTATGGAAAGAAAAGATATATTGTGCCGACCCCAATTAATTGGGATATGGTGAAAGAAAAGAGAGTTAGATAATATAAGTTACACGCATGTAATTGTAAAGATTATATTTTTACATCTACCGACAAAAGGTGAATGCACATCTGCCTGCCAGCCTGGTTTATTATCTTTCCGGCATTTGGACTTCTTTTGTTTACTTTGTTTTTAAAACTTGTAATTAGGAAAAACATTCTATTGTTATTGTATTTGTTTTATGGCCGTCATTAGGCAGGTGTGTCGAACTAATTCTTGTTGTTATTGTTTTGCGTCGAGGCATATTGTAGTTTTACAGAATAAAAGGGATGCGCGAACGGAGGGGTGAGGCAGCCAAGCGACGATTACGATACAAGCAAGACGTGTACGTTGATAAGCTATATAGTGACGGACTTTGCGCGTGCTATTGAATTGTGTAGTTTGTGCTGATTGCGTCCAGTTATATTTGTACCTGTATTATACGTGTTTGTATAGTTCTAATAAATTCTATAGTAATTCCAACGGCATTTTAATTCGAGTCCTGTAGCTCGTAACAATATAATATTTCACAGTGAACAAATATTCAAAAAGAATAACATTCCTAGAAATACAATGAAATCAGTCATTTTGATTGGTCTGCTAGTTCTAACAATTAAAAGTTTAGAGTTGAAAACTAATTACTTCATTACTTTTGAAAAATATGCAAAACAAATACTAATAATATTAAATTAATTCCAAAACAGAAGCTTCTTTGAAAGTAAAATGTTAATATTTATTGCATTAGAATTGTTTGTCTAATAAAGGGAGAGATACAAAGCGGAGGGAAAGGGAGTATCTACTATAATAAAAGCTCTTTACAGCTTCTGTATTAAATGTTGTGAGGTCAAAAGGCTTGAGTTTAATTTTATTTTCGTAACAGACAAAAATATTATATTATAAACCGCTTTTATATTAGGTAGTTATAATGTATTTTAGTAATTAATGTATGTACCATATTTATGTATTTAAAAAAAATGAAGCATCCCTGCGGTCGGGCCAAATTTAGCGGCGGCCTAAATACCCGCGAAAATGGTTGTAAAAACGCTTAAAGTATTCCTCGTCAGCTATTTGCAGTCCACTGCTGGACGTAGGCCTCCCCAAGACAGCGCTACTCATCCCTGTCCTCTGACTTCCTCATCCATCGCCTACCGGCGACCTTGCGCAGGTCGTCAGTCCATCGGGCTGGAGGGCGTCCGATACTACGTTTACCGAGATGCGGTCTCCACTCCAGAACTCGTCTGCTCCATCGGTCCTGCGGCAGACGTGACCGGCCCACTGCCACTTCAACTTGCTAATTTTGCTAGCTATGTCGGTTAACTTGATTCTCTTACGGATATACACATTTCTAATTTTATCCATTAGAAAAACACCCAACATAGCTCGCTCCATTTTTTGATAGAAGTAGTATAGAAAGTAGAAGATAGATATTATAAAACGCATAATGAATGGCCCCGTACAGGTAGGTAGCCAACATCCACGATAATTTTAATTTTTGGCTACAAAACTCTACAAAACGTACAATTAAAAATATCCTGTATCTCAGAAACTACTCAACGGATTTACATACAATACAATTTTCGTTAGAAGTAATTTTTAAGCTAAACCACCCTGATTTCTTATCAGAATTTCCACGACATAGATTAAAAGTTATTTCTAGAAGTATTAAATAACAAAAAAATGCGTTTTTTTTTAAATAAGCAAATGCTTAGCGAAATGACTTTATAAGCTACCTGTTACAGTTTTTGAGTAACATAGGTGTTCTTGTCGTGTTTCTTTTTAAAGTTAATAATTGATTTTGTTATGTAACCTCCTATTTCTAAACGATACATTCGGCCATTTCCTTATTTGAATGATAATGTTATATTTTTATTTATTCTGTGATTAGCGCCTGTTTTGTATAGAGTAAGTTTTAAATTAGTTCTATTTCAATTCTTACATCCCCCTGACTCGGTTTTTAGCATTTTTTTCATTGTGCAGAAATTCGAACTCTACAATTTTATTATATTGTTACATGCCGACAAAAAGTGAATGCACACCTGCCTGCCATAAATCGCAGTTTATTACCTTCCCGCATTTGGACTTCTTTTGTTTAAAATTCGTAATTAGAAAAACAGTCCATTTGTCATCTTTTATGGCAGTCATTAGGCAGGTGTGTCTGATTCTAAGAAATCCGATCTATGCGGACTGGCAGCCATATTGTATCGGTGCAGCAATGGTCGAATGGAGAGATCGGCGGTCAAGCGAGGTGTACGATACGAGCAAGACGTACATTCGATAAGTTATATAGTGACGGACTTTGAGCGTGTTATTGAATCGTTCAGTTTGTACTGGTTGATATTTGTAACTGTGTTATACATGTTTGTATAGTTCTAATAAATTCTATAGTAATTCCAACGGCATTTTAATTCGAGTCCTGTAGCTCGTAACAATATGTATGTATAAATGAGCTGAGGTTTTTCCACAGCGCTACATTATGGGGTTTTCATTAAAGGATGTCATAAAATTTCTTCGAGACTTGGTGACGTGTCTAGTGTTTTACAAATGGCCATAGGCGACGGGTAACCGCTTTCCAACAGGTGGGCCGTCAACCTGTCTGCTATACTCCAGCTATAAAAAAGTTTTGTAATATGATAGGTTTTAGAGCTTTCGGAGTTATCTACAATCAGAAATATTTTTTAGAAATAACTAATAATAATAAACTAACTAACTAACCCTGCAGGGGGGCTTTGTGGCGAAGCCTGAGGTGAGTAGCGACACCTCGTACCCGACTCCGGGGGCCAAGGCAAGGCCCCCACCTCCGTGCTTGCCTTAACCAGCCGGCACGGAGTGGAGATCGCTAGAGCTAGGACTCGAGCTCCAGGGGTGGAAGTGATAAATGTCATCACGTCAGAAGTTGCTTCGGTGAACCTGCAGCACACCTCTCTACACTCCTTAGCCACTCACACCCATGTTGCCCCTGTCTTCTATGGCATTTTTTGGGGTCCATGCAGGGAGTGGCGAGTACCGTCTGCCCATTTTTCCATGTTCTCCGAACAATGCGACGGGCAGACGTCATAGTCCCTATATCCCCAGACCCCTAGTACCACTAGCACTTCACCCCAATAGCCCGGTTATTTTCTCATTTCTCACAATATTCCTACACTGCCCGGGTATTGCCTTTGGGTGCATTATTATATGGTGTAGACAGAGATAATCGCCGGTCACTGTCACACCACATTTACATTAAATATATCAAGGGGCCTCTACATGTTGGCCTTCCCATGGCCCCCACGTTAGCCCTCCAAAAGTCCGGGCCATTTTTATGGCCCTTGGTCTTCAAAGACATACACTTATAACTAACTAATAATAATAAAACATGTTTCACGTGAAACATCTTGTTAATGGCGACCGGCCGTGATAAATAATTTGGTAGATCTTTATCGGAACTTATTATGTTTCCGTGTAACCTTAAACTACTTTCGACGGTCTCGATAAAAAGACTTGGTACACTATAGCGTTAATACATCTATTCTTGATTGATCAAATTATTCCAGCAGTTCTTGCAAATGTGGACTTGATGAGTGAAGTTTTGATGTGCAGATTTATTTTTATTTTTTGTAATAAAATTACGTTTTAACAATTTCAAGCGCGGTAATTTATTTGATTTTTATTATTCCGACGTTTCGGCCACTTTCCAGAGGCCGTGATCACTGAAGACAATGATGTCAACGAGGATCCTTAAAGTTTTATGTAGCCTACCGCCAACTTGTTCGTATTAATTCTTTAGTTGTTTATGATTATTATTTACTCTATGGTAGTCTAATCTAATTTAACACCGCTTCGCAACATATTCTGGCTTGAAGAGAAGATGCGGCGCAAGAAACTTTTCAGTAAACATGCCTAGCTCTAACAATTTTATATAATTTTAAATTGGGTGAGAGGAAAAATAAAATAAATTATTAATCAAATTGTTTCGTGTTCCGTTTCACGCAGTTTATTTTTGTTCTATTTATTTGTGATGGAAATCATAAGTGTGCCTTTTCGAGCTGATAAAAGAACTCGTTTGTTTGGAGTCAGGCAGTTATGTATTATGACGACACTTCGTCTTCTTCAGACGAGAAAATCAGTGGGATTAGTTATCTCTACAGAACCCTTCATTGTAAGTGGACTGATACGCACTTGGCCGACTCTTATACTTTAGGAGTGCCTGGTAAGTTATAGACTAAGCACATAAGAAATTTTAGGATTCTTTGCATTAAGATAATCCTTTAATTAAATCAATTCACATCGGAAATAAATAACTTTTTTCAATATTTATTTTCTCGTAGATTTATTTTTCTTATGTTTGTTTTTATTTCACAGTTACGTATGTTCTGTATCCTTTATTAAATAAAATTTTGTAAGTTATCTAATATCACACTTTTAGCAAGACTTGTTTTTTCTTCACGCTTTTTACCATAGTTAGAGACAGTATGTTTTTTCTTTTATACTTTTCTATTTGAAAATTAACAAAAATTAGATTTTTTTTAAATCTGGGAATACCTCCTTTCAGTTGTGGATTAAGTTTGTTTAACCTTCTCCAATTGTGCCACACCAAAAATCTTCATACCAAACATTTCGTCATTATCCTACTAGCTGTGTCCGCGGCTTTATCCGGGAAAGTCGTATTTTGGATAATTCACACTATATCTTTATAAATTATAGCCTATGTGTTATTCTGATGTGAAAGCTATACTGTAAAGTTTCATCAAAATCCATTCAGCAGTTTTTGCGTGAAAGAGTAACAAACATATATTCACACATATCTATACATCCATACATAAATTCTTACAAACTTTCGCGTTTGTAATATTTATAATAGGATATAGGATCTTAACTCTTATAAGAAATATTTTATCCATTGTATTTTACCCGATAGACATTTATTATTGCAGACACGTGATAGTATGTTGTGGGTATAAAAATGTATATAATAAATTGTATGTATGTGTATAATAAATTTAATCTGTTTGAGTCATTGATATGTTAAGTTGCTTGACCTTACATTTGTTGGTCCACATTGACAAATAAAGTCACAAGCAAGATGCATTGAACTTTTTCTTTTACGGCGACAGATTTGGCGCCTTCGAAACCGGTTCTTTCACTTTCCATGACCGGTCCATCGGGCATCCGACAACGCAGCTAATAATCAAATCATCTCACCGAATGAGTCAGAACTATCAATTTTTTTGGTGCTTTCTCCCACACCTGTCTGAAAGGGGCACGGATCACGGATACATACACTTTCCATTGGAGGGAGGGAAATGGGAGCACCGTTTTGCATGGCCTTGATTCATGTTGAGCCGGCGAAACGGCGTGCCGTCGCGGCGAGCCAGTCTTTGTGAGCCTTTGGAGCGCGGTGTGCGTACCAAGCTGAGCGTCTGAGTGAAACGAAACGCGTGTGGTCCAACATTGGTGATCGGTGCTTAAGTGACGGTAAAGTGTTTTGGGAAACATTCTGAGGATAACAAACGCAAATCTGGAGCGCCACGGTGTCAGAAAGAGGTGTGTTTAAATTTTTCTTATACGAGATATGTATTGCTCTCTCTTCGTGTTTTGTTTTGTCAACATTCATTGATACTTAGAGCATTGTTCATCTACTAATATGATTTTATTTTGAAGCACTTTTAAGATATCAACAATTTTTTCACTATTATAAATTACTTGAAAACAAAATTATACTTTAAAATTACGTTTGTAGTTTTAAGACTTCCTGATGATACACAATTAACTTGTTTGCGGAAATATGTACCTACTTAGGATGATTGATACGACTTAATATTATAATTTACAAAATATAACAGTTTTACCAACTTTAAACGTTCAACGCGATACGTGTGAGACATAATCCTTTCGAATTCAAAATGACGAATCCATCTTACTCATAACTTCGTAACACCTTTGAAACTGCAAACGACTTAAACATTTGCCGACTCCGACTACCGATCGACTTTCGAATATATCGCCGCATAAACAAAAGGAAAGTTGTTTGAAAACTTCGAATTCTACCTGTATGGAATCCAAAACTATCTGGTGAAGTAGCGGTACAGAATATAGGTGAGCGGATTAGTATTTTGCTACACTTATTACCTATTTGGCTTAGCTTTAGTTTTATAATCATTTTTGTTAGGAATCTGGTATCAGTTCTTCTGGGAGATTTTTTTACAGCGGCATGATGTTTTTTATATATAATGAATAGGTTCGCGTTTGACTGACACTGCGCCTGATGTCAGTCGGAAATGCAGTCTAAGGTGAAGCACGCTTACCTAGAAGATACTTGTTCACGCGAGACTTAAAGACACCTAGATTGTATTCTTCAGGAAAAACAGACGATGGTAAAGAGTTCCACTCTTCAGCGATGCGTATGATGAAAGTGGAAGCATAGGGTTTCGTCCGCTTCGTTGGTATTTCCACCATATATCGGTGGCGTGAGTGCGTGCTTCTGCTTGTCCGTTGGTAAATGGTGAGGGAGGAATTCATGTAATGTAATGTCTAGAGTCTTAAAGGTGTAAGTGTACTTACTTCATTAATTTCTTTGAGGATAGCAGAACGTTGGTTGTAATGGCTTTAGGGTACAGTAAACACTGTTCGTTAGGTGGGCCGTTAGTTTGTCTGCTGTAGTGAAGAAATAAAAGCACACGCTTCGCAACTTCGTTCGCGTTGCCATGACAATTAGTAAGTACTTGTTAGTTTATTGCAATGGCGGCACCCATTTGGCTACATTAATATATCATAAAAAGTATCCTAATTATTGTCCCGGAATATCATCATTTAAATTCGTTCAGTAGTTTATGGCGATGTTCTTATAGACAGGTAGAGAAAATTTAAAAAAAAACATGTACTTTCGAAATTTGCAGGTCCAAATGAATACACATATTATATACCATACTATTATAAAAAATAAAACCAAATCAACTTTTTGTGTATGTTTCAACCTTCTGTTGAAACATTCACAAAATACCGGGTGCGTTTCCATCTCGAATTACACAGACAGACAGTCCAAGCCTTCGGTCTCCTGAGATGTCTATCAAATCAGTCTGTCTTAGATAGTTTCTAACATGTATAAGTCTCTTATGTTGCAGTTTAAACAACAGACAGTAAAATAACACGTAACATTAAAACTTAACATAAATGATTTATAAGCCAGTTAGTTATAAAAATGTGAAAGTAGCCTGAGGTGTGTCTCTGTGAGTTGTTCAGAGTCACGGGCTGTTGCTTCAGAGTGCGTTGATTCTCGGCTGGGCGTAACTATGTTCTAAGTCTCAGCCTTTCCTTCACAAACTAAAGCGCAGGGTCGTCAGGGACGAGGGGGTTTTTAGTGGGTATTGGGGTTGCTTGCCCGTGCAGCTTCCTCTGAGTCTTTCCACACTAGCTGAGTCGATCGCGGGAGGATCACTGTCAAGAGCATACTATTGCTGCAGTTTTATCGCCCCCGACCGACGTGTGTCGTTCCCTAGCAACGACCCAGTCTGTGCGTAAAAGGGTAGCGTTTTCCCTCGCCTCAAAAAAAAAAAAAAAAGATTGCGTTGATTCAATTTATTACCCCAATGAAAAAATAATAGCTCAAAGATTATTTTAAAATGTTGATCTTAACTATAACACTACAAAGTTTCAATATCTTTATTCCCAGCTGGTTCTGTTTGAGCGAGTTTGGTGCGTTCAGTATAAGCAAAGCAGTATAAAAGTGTCACGAGGTATTTTTTTACTGGGTCTGTCTAACGTTATTCTTCCTCCAGGCTAGAGATACAAAAGCACAAAATTTTCTAAAGTTTTTATTTCTACTTTGAACAAGATCCGTTAAGTAGCTTTTAAGAAGTAGAATATTTTCATTTAAATAATTTTTCTCACTTCTAGAGTTGCATGACAAAAAAAGTCGATGTTTGTTTCAACTTTCAACTCACCAATGACTGTCACTGTACGAAGACTGCCTTTGTACGTAAACTGCCACTATACGTAGACTGCCACTGTACTTAGACTGGCATTGTACGTAGACTGCCACTATACGTAGACTGGGGTGCTTTGCTTGTAAATTATTCACGTGTAGACGTCGAGCTATCCCTTTGATGACAACCGCTCAGAGTAATTCTCATAAAGACCTAGTACTACTCGATGACAAACTACTCGGCAATTCCTGAACCACGTGATGTTCACTCGTTGACTGCACGGCGTTCACCCGTGGAAAGGGATGCTTGTCGGATGGCTTCAATTTCCAATGAGCTATGAACTTAAACAGGTGAAACCTACTTCCTCTAGAAAGTGTTTTCAATAATTTCAGTTTACTATATATTATATATATCTATTAACTTGAATTCAATTCAAATGGGTTAGTTTGGGTACTTGTTACGGGATCGTGTAAGCGTGCAAAAATAAATCCTGTTGTTCCCTTGAGATTTATCATAGAAGGAAACGGGAGCAGTTTCCTGTAGAGGAACAAACGATCGTGTTACTTTTTTAGTGTCCGGTCCGATATATCTGGTCTTAAAACTACCACTTTATCAGAATTGTATTACGAGTCTGATATGTATTATAGGATATACTTGTGAATGATGGAGACACTCTTCTGGTAATTGAATTTAAATAAAAAACTAAAAAATGCTAATATCGTGTAATGTATCTGAACTCAGTTTTGTTAAGGCAGGGAAATCCCCTAACGGCTGACGCTGTCAACGTTTGAGTCGCGCGTTCCGTGTTCTTTATCATTTAAATTTGAAGTTTGGCGTAAGATCGCGAACAACTTGGTAGATCTTCACTCTGCCACCACACCGCTCGCCACGGCTGCGCGTTCATCCTCATTTCCTTGAGCCACTTCGCTTACGTACGCAACGTTTGTCGTGCGCACCGTAGGGATTTGGAACCAGCTTCCAGCGGAGTTTACATAGTGCTACGATATGGAGATTTAACAAGGTTTTCGTAATTCGTAAGGCCGGCAACGCGTCCATAACATCTCTGGTGTCGCAAGCGTCCATACGCCACCGTAACCGTTTTTCATCAAGTGGTCCGTTGGCTTGTCTGCTGTAGTCCAGCTATTAAGTCTCTATGGCCATTTTGGTGGTTACATTTGTCTATAGATATTTACAACAGCAGCTGAACTGCCAATGTGCTGGCAGCCTGAGGCCTCAAAGGACTGGAATCTGGACACTAACGCCGGAGCTTAACTCAAGGTTGTTACGGCGGCATACTTTGAACGTTCCAGACGAGTAAGTGCCTTACCACTTAGCTGCGGGTTGTTTAGTCGGCTCTTACGTCAGGACGCCCGGCCGCAGGAATTAGCATCCTGTATCCGTTCCTGCACGGATATAATTATAATTTTAGCTTTGTAAATAACACCTTCATCACTTGCAATTTCGTAAACCAAGTGCAAATAGAATTATTATCATATCTAATAGTGTATATGCTTTACATATTCATTAGTTGTAAAAATCTTTAAAATGTTACAAACTCCTTCATCCACATAGGTATTAATTTTTTTCCTTTATATCATCCTGAAGCAGTTACCATCAGTCTTATTAATTAGTCACATAAGGTCCTTGCATACCACGCTAACGGAGTCACGGCATAAACGGAATAACGTAAATTTAACTTAAAATATCATTCACACAGGGCCGTCTTTAGGCGGGAATGCGAGGGTTCGGGGAACCCGGGCGCAGGAACTGACGGTGCGTAAACTGATTGACTTTAATAAAAAAGTCATAAAAAAAGTTTAAAAAGTCTTTATAAAAGTAATACAATATTATAAACTAATAAAACTACTATTAATAAGACTACCCATAGTCCCTCAAGACAATAAGTAGAATACTGAGCCTGGATCACCGTCTTCTATGGGTAAGGTGCTCAGAAGCCTGGCTACGTTTCCTCGCTCCGTAGGCCGAGGTAAGCACCAGCCTTCTTCTGATCACCTGAAGATCCAATGAGTCGTTTTGATAAATTACGTAGAGGTTCATGGCCTGAGGACCCCACGGTCCAAGCGTCTCAACAGCAAACGGCACAAACATATAACTCTCACTGAGGGTTGCATATTTGCGCTGCCTGCCGAACCGGCTGATTTAGACGTGTTTGGTAAATGGGATGCGGCCAACGTGTCTACGCAGGTCGCATCCCACACCAAAAGCATGCCACGCTGCCAGGGAATTAGAGTTATTCCGTCAGGACGCCTACCATCGTTACGTGCAATACCGTTCGGCTCCAATAAAGCCGGCACGTTAGCGGTGGCAAGCACCCTCCGTAAGAGAAAATTTATTTAATCAATAAATTAAATTTATGTCAGACCTTGTTATGAACTTTTTAAAGCGGTCTTGCTTGCTTTTGTACAAAAACATTGTAAAGTTTGAAGTATCCAGTAATTGGCGAAAATCGTATGAAACACAGTTTATTAGTTGTACATGGTTATACTATAAATATTGTAAGCTGGTGGATATGTAATAAATAAATAAAGACGATTGTAATTTTTCAAGATCTGACTAACAACACTTAACCAAAATGTAGCGCCATATTACATCTTATACTAATATATAAATCTGAAGAGTTTGTTTGATTGAACGCGCTAATCTCAGGAAGTACTGGTCTGATTTGAAAAATTCTTTCAGTGTTAGATAGCCCATTTATCGAGGAAGGCTATAGGCTATATATCATCACGCTCAGGAGCGGAGCACCAATGAAGAATGTTTCAAAATGGGGGGGTTTTTAAAACAAATTCCACGCGGACAATGTCGCGGGCACAGCTAGTATGCATATAAACTACATCACTCTAACAAATTTCATCCATGTAAACCCAGTAGTCCGAGAATAATGACTGCGACATACAAAGACGGACGGACATAACAAATGCAAAGGGGCCGATTTACTAAAGAGCCTAGGGATCCTTAAAAATAAACTATTGTTACGAGTTGCAGGTCTCGAATAAAAATACCGTTAGAATTTATTAGAACTATACAAATACGTATAACACAGGTACAAATATAACTGTACACAACCAGCCCAAACGTAATGCACGATTCAATCACACGCGCAAAGTCCGTCACTAACGTTTTGCTTTGCTTGTGCCTGTCGCTAGACTGCCTCCTCTCTCCATTGGGGCATTGCTTTATACTGTACAAATACAATATGTCTTCTCGGCCGCGTGGACTGAATTTCTTAGATTCACACCTGGCTAATGACTATCATAGAAGATTATACACAATGGGTTGTTTTTCTGATCACAAATTTTAAACATAAGGTAAACAAAAGAAGTCCAAATGCCGAAAAGGTATTAAAATGCAGGTGTGAATTTGTCTTATGTCGGCATTCAGGTTGTAACACTGTGAACATTAAATGATATTTGTAATTTGTGGGACATGGAGGGTCGTAAACTAATTTTCGCACCGCGGCACCCAATATGCTTAAGACGGCCCTGCATTAACATTAACATAAGTAAAGTATTTCGTTCTATTTAATGTTACAAGGGTCTTAATTAAGGTATTTCACGTAAAGTTGTGTATTTGTATAGAGGTACATATAAACTGTTGTATACAAAATGTTCATTTGTGTAGGTTTGGGTTAATTACTACGATTATTTGGCGGCCTCTCTGGTTGAGTGGCCTAAACGTTTGTCTAGCTCACTGGATCCAGGTTCAATTCGTGACATGGTAAATTTTGTAAATAAACTTTCCGTTATTAACTAGGGTCTGGGTGAATGGGATTGGGGCCAGAGTAGTCCGTTATTAATATTATAAAATTGTAAAACTGTAGTCTTACTTACAACAACTTTTGAATGTAGGACCGGGATGACGTATAACGCAATTTGTAGGACAAAGTGGCTGTTAATTTATATGAATATGAACTAAGCAACAGACAATAAAAACCAGCCGGTTAGTTATCATTTTTAAAGACCTGTTATCAATACATGTTGGCAGGACTCCCCGTCTTTGATCAAACTATACATTTTTTAGGACAAATAATTTTTGTAATAATTACTAGAGATTTAACAAAAAACCCAGGTGGTAATACATATTGAGAATGATCAAATCGACATATTTAATCCCTGATACCCCTGTTAGCCACCAAAATGGAAACTGGTTGTAAGAGAAAAAGTGGAACGTCTCATCAAAATGAAGCTACTCACGGAAAATTGGCTTGATAGTAATCAATAGCAAAAATGGACCGTGGATCCCGGACTAATCGTGTAACAAATATTTCAATTCAATTAATTTCAATTAACATATTTTACATATATTAAATAAGCCCGTTTAGTACTAAAATAAAAAAAAAAGCAATAAAGTAGAACATTTTTGTTTCAAATCGATTACATTCGATTTATTTACATATAGTGTTTAATAGTCTGTGCGTTACGTGACTCATAGAACATCACTATTACCTCCACATTACTATAAAGTACGACAATTATGTAATTTGATAATGTAGGCCTTATTTTTAAGTAATATATAACTTGATAGACGTGCAAACGTGAAAAACAAAAGAAACGCTTGGAAACAGTATAGTAATTAATGTTTTCTTTACATCGAGTTCAGTTGTGTATCTTCCAAGTCCAAGGCGCCACTACCAATTAAATTAAAATAGTGCTAAAACAGGCTATCTTATAGTTATGTTGAGTCCAAAGCAAAGCGAATCCAAAAAATCGATACTTAATATTATATAATAATAACTGTCAAAGTAACTCTGTTACGCTTTCAAGGAAAAACTACGCTACCGGTTTTGCTGAAATTTAGTATATATGTATTCTCAATACCGAGAAAGAACTTAGGACACTTCTCTTTCTGAAAACTGGGATAGTTTCCGTAATAAAAGGCCTGTATTAAAATGGAATGCAATGCTTGCTCTCTAAATAAAGTACGGTTCCTGAAAACCCTAGTAAGTATAGAAATAAAAAGTTAGATGTGAAATACATTAAAAATTATAATATAATATACAGAAGAAAATTATTTATTTTCTCAAGTTGATTATAAATGAGTTTTTTTTGTTTGTTACTTCAAAGCCTAGGTTTAAATATTAATTAACCAACTTTTGAAGCTTGTTTATTTAGCATATTTAATAACAAGACAGGCTTTTCTTACATCTCAGCAAAAAGCTTTTAAGCAAGTCCTGTAATTACACAAAAGCTTGCTAAAGATAATCCAAGTGCGCTAAAGTTACTTTGATAATAGAACTTTTAAGGTTAACAAGATGCAGTTAATTATGGAGTATACCCAAATACAGGAGCTAAGATTTTAATTAGGGTTTTGTAGTCGAGTCCACTCTGCTATTCAAACGTGTCGGAGTGGTTGCTCATTGTTCACTCACGTCATAATGTTACTACAGTGATTACTTTTGTATACAAACGCAATTTTGTTGCCATTATAACTTCAGTGATCGACCATTCCGACACGGTTCAAATAGCAGATTTGGTGCCCTTTATCCATGTTACAAGAATTTTTCTTGAACTCTATATATCCTTCATATAATACTATATCCGTTGAAAATAAATATTTTTAATCTTCAGTTAATTATGTTAGTAACCCTTAATTCGTTTGCGATTTCATGACAGTTCTGTGTATTAGTGTAGATATAAATAAATGATATAAACATTACTAGTAAACCTCATCCATGTATAGACAAACAGATACACAGCCGACACAGACAACCAACAGACAAATCTGATAGTTTCATAAGAATTCTGTAGTTATCAAATTGCTAAAGAATCCTAAGAACGAAACAGTTCACAATCATCACGTTATTATAAGTATTTCATGTTTTCCTTATATGTTCTTATATTATAGAGTATTTAATATATATATGTATGTATTTAATTTATAAATTATGTAGTTGAAGTATGTTTATTTATAATATACTTATTTATCTGCACCACCTACATCGCCAGATTAGGTTAAATTATTTGTTCATGTTAGGTTGCCTGGAAGAGATTGCTTTAAGCGATAAGACCGCCTATTGTTTCTACCATGACAATATTGTAATTGTGTATTTTTTGAAATTGTATACTTGGTGAGCAAAAAAGTGTTATCTATCTCGTAATGTGTTTTTTTCCAAATAAATGTTTTTCTTTCTTCTTTGTTACTTTAATTATCCCTATGGACCACTTCACCTTAACTGGACTGACACGCACTTAGACGACTTTAATTCACTACAATTTTATAAATGTGCCAAAATATGTCTTATTTGTAGCTAAAATTGTACAGTCCTATGGGTTTTTATTACCTTCATTGTGTCTATATTTCCAAAATAACATAAGTATAACTTACTGATAGCTTTTAGACTTCTAAAAAGTCCTATGATAATTTAGCTGTGATACACAAACAGATATCAATTCCTTTGATTTTTTTGTATCGTAATTCTAACAATGTAAATATTATTATTATAGTACCCACATTGTGTAAATCCAAATAAAATGCTTCCAGCTTTTGACTACCTATCAATTTTATTTCCCTGCGAATGTTGGCTTTAGGGAATCCGTCCATTATTTTTAAGGCCCATAGTAATATAACGGTTATGCTTTGTTATTATAAAAGTAAATGGATGATTGTCTTTCTGAAGATCTTGGTACTCACAAACAATATAATGTTATAGTGGAATAGAAGAAATTTGGTAAAATTTAGCATCATGTTTATTATATACCGTACTCTAATCTTAGTGTAGCAGATACAGTAGCAGAAATGGTAATAGATTAGAAAAATAGACCAAGTATAGTTAAGGGATCCGTGCAGGTGATTAATGTTCAAAATTTCATTCCTGTCAAATGGAGAAGAACAAGTAGGAAAGCGAAGCCTAAGCTCTGCAGTCATTGCCCCTAACGTATCTAGGATTTAATGCTAGGATGATGTTGCTGAGCCAAATAGTATTAGACAATATATACTGTCACATAGAGCTACAAAGTGAATGCCCGTCTCTCTGTGTATTCTACCATCTGTACAACGAAGAGTGTTCCTAAGAATCTCGTGCCAACGCCTCATTTTTACAACTGCACGCTCGCTATCGACAGGACGTTCACGATTTCCTTAGTCCTAACGCTCAACTACACAACGGTTCTCTGGAAGGTATGTTCCTCGTATGACAATGATCTGGATGAAACTTCCCCCTGGTCTTTCTCCTCTGCGCTACGACACGGAGTTGTTTAATTTTTTAAAGATCGGCAATGCGTTGGCACCGCCTCCGATATTACAAACGTCCATAGACGACGGTAATCAGCTTCGATCAATTAGGTCATCTGCCTGTTTGTCTGCTTCAGGCAATAAAAAAATACTACGCGGTCAGCAGGACGGTTGACTGGACTCTGACTAAGGGCTTGTATGGGTTATGTTTGCTATGATATCACCAGAATCCTAATAACATTGAATGTTTCGTTGTACTCTATTCAGCATAGTCATAAGACAGATTTATTGAAATGTGTATTGTGTCATGCCAATCTCAAATATACACAAATCGATCCAATTTGAATAACACATAGCTTTCTTGACAAAGTGACTCATTGGCCTTATTTCATTGATATTGTGTATGACACAACCAACATGCCACTAAATAAAGAAAATGGTTTATTTACGTATCACATGCTACAAACGATACCTAAATAAATAATGTACTTATTCTCTACAATAGTAAAGGAAATTGAAGTGTCTGTTTGTGATTGCAAAATCAATCTATACTTATAATAATATTGACTTTAAAATCAAAAAAATAGTGAATGGGTCAACTGGTTACGTCGATATAAAGAACGTGCGTATTGTTATAACTTGAATCACTTCTTCCAAAGAGCCCGAAAACGAGTGTATAGAAGATGGGAGCGTCCGCGTGACTCTGTGGATGATGGTCACTGGCCCAGATATTGACTCTATGACAGCGTTCTGGAGCAATATCTGCTGTACCGTTCCAGATGGCCCACTAGTCGAAGGAACCGCAAGACGTAAAACAAGGATCACGAAGAAGAAGTGCCTGCCACTGCGAAACCCGCATCGTTTGTAGCGTGTCTGGTGTGGGGACCTTATCCTGTACCTCCTTTCCATCTCTTTTATATCCGCTCGCGCCCACGCCATCACTATGTAAATGAAGTTTTGTTATTACCATTAGAATAAAATTGATATTACCATTGACACAACTGGCATTAGCCAAAATAAATATTGAAAAGCTACCAAAAACTTTAAACATGCAATTGCGGGTTTACGCATACAAAAAAATTCTAAAAGTAGAGAGGCGTGCCACGGCCATGCCATTGGAATTAACAAAATATCAACATCAGACAAAGCTACGATTGAGACGATGGTATGCGGCGATTTTGATGAGACAGTAATAGCAGATTTGGGTGTTTGTGTGTAGCCAGATATAAACAGAAACCACCACATAATTACTAAATATTTTTTAACCGACTCAAAAAGGAGGAGGTTTTTTTGAATTTAATTTGAGTGTTTTTATTTTTATATAGGTACACCGATTACTCTGAGATTTATTATCCGATTTACAACACGTAAATCGGTAATCTTTTTTATTTTGTTGCGGAGTAGGTGCCATTTGGTTCCCTAAAAATATACCATAGTTCCAACATCACATCAACATTTTCCGTTGCCGTTTCTTGGGATCTATATTTTTAAGACACACGGCACTTTTAGTAGGCCTACCCATAGGTGGACACAAAAAAATAACAAATAAACTACGTTTAAAAAAACCGACTTCAAAAACTAAATAGTATAACATAACTCAATAAGATATTTGACTAAGAAAACTAAATAAATAGTTTATTAAGAGACAAAATAATATAAAATTTTCTACATCTTGAAACCGGTGCCGGTTTTTATGGTTTGTTCGGCACCGACGTTGTGGAACTTTTTATATTATTTTGTCTCTTAATAAACTAAATAAATTCTTTGTCAAATATCTTTATTAAGTTATTTTTTGTACTAGCTAATTATAAAAACATGTAACTAATGACCTAGTATCACCTTCACGTAATGCACTCCGCTAATTGGACTATAATGCGGCCTAACAAGCGCGCTGAAGGATTTTGTAAATATAAACAAGTTTGATAACGCAAGTACAGTTATTTACTATTCTTACTACCTAATTTAGTATGTTAGCACACAATTACTAATTTCTCAAGTATTGTTTAAGTGAGAAGGTAATTATGATTAGGTATTTGACATATTTTATGACGTCGAGTAAGTGTAGAATTTAAAAATATACTTTTTAGCTGTAAAACTTTAACCGTTCTTTTGAAACTTAAAAAAAAATGAAAATTAATTTTAAGTTTGTACGAAAACTAGATTAAATTATTGAATGTAAATAAACAAATGAATGATAGAGAAAAAAAGTTTTAAACGTTTTGGACTTAGTCCGTAACTGAAATTGGTTACTGCCAAGTTTTTTGGCACATTAATGCAAACAACTTTTGGAACAGATTCAAAAAGGCTGATCTTGTAAGGACACTTCGTTTCACTCTATCTACTTCGGACTGTCCACAGTTTTCAATTATCACAGCCGAAATTATTTAAGGTTAGTAGCGTCTCTTCTAAATATTTAATAAATCATCTTTAAAAATGTAAATTTCTCAGAATAAACTTGTCTGTTACATAAACCACTTACCAGAATTCAGTGTTCTAGAATACAATTTCCAAAAGAGAAAGAATACAATTTCCTGTCGCCGGGCGGCCAGTCGCAAGAGGCGACAAAACAACCCACAGCCAAGTGGCAGGGCATATGCCCCACTGGAAGGTTACCACCCCTGGTCTAGAGTATGTCGCCATAACACCCTTCGGTTGTGTTCTGGTATTAGTGACCAGGTTCCAGTCTTCCCTTAAGAGAGCAGCAGCGCATATGCGTGCTGCATTTTGCATGCTTTGGTGTTACAAATGTCCATAGGCCTTGGTAACCGCTTTCCATGAAGAGGGCCGCCTGCCAGTCTGCTGAACTCCTGGAAAAAAAACAAAATGTGCTATATCGAGTTCTCACAACAATTATAATATAATTTATCATCAACCAATGTACAATTTGGCTGAGCTGATACAGATAATTAATTAACCTCTGACAAGGTTGTCTGTACTTAGTTCATTTGCCTGCCATTGTGGCGATCTTAATAACAACAATATCATTGGCTCGCATCTCCTGTTTACAAAATTTAGTTACTTTACATCTAATATTGAATAGACACCAATATTCACGAAATCGGAATGAATATATGCTACTATTGTTTAATTACTCGTTATACTAAAAGGAAATATTTAGCCAATGGAATGCCTAAATAAATTTCAAATATCATTAATAATATTTACCGAGACGCTTGTCACAGATAAATCTCGGTTGAATATTAATACATTTTCTGCCTTTGAAAGGGCAAATGATATTAAACTCCTCTACAGCAAAACGAAATTACCCTTTATTATTAAACATTTCGAGAGAAATGTATTGGATATTTATTCCATTATCTGACAATCAAAATGTTACTTTACTAACTCAGACGAATTATTAAAAGTATAGAGGGAGCCTAGGTGAACAAAACCGTCAAATGAAGTGAAGGATTTTTGAAGTGATAACTTCTTATGGGAGAGTAAACCGCTTCGTTACGTAACGCGTAACGAAGCGTTACGCGTTACGCGCCAGTCTGTCTGGTTTCCCTTTCTCTCGCATTAGATTAGTTTAAGTTATCTCTTCTGTCGGGCGCCCCGAGACCAACACCATCTTTTTAAAAACTTGTGTGCGTAATGTACTATAGGTACACGTGGTTTGCTTCTATGGTGGTAATAATCATGTAAGTATATATATATACAATTGAAACCACGTATATAGTGACTCATCACGATGTCTCGGGAACTATAATACCTATATATATATACTTGAAATTTGGCATGGACCTTCCTTTCGCCAAGTAGAGGTCAGCTAAGAATGGATTTTCGGCACGCGAAGTGGGCGGGTATCAATTAGTTATAACATATAGTTATGGAAATTTGTTTGGCGAAATTCTGAAAAAATGAAATAGGTAGAAATTATACAATACTAAAGTACTAAAGTATTTTAGTATTGTATAATTACATATTATATATAAGAAATGTACCTAGAGTATTTTCGATTAGATTACTTTTTTATAAATTTCCTTATAGTAGAATTATTTTCTCCGTGCAGTTTGGGTCATAAATAATCGGAGCAGTAAAGCGAGTATTTCGCTCTCTCTTCCACTCACGGGCCTTATGGGCAGGCATAGTGATACGCATTATTGTTGTCGATAAGCGTTATCGATAGTGTATTTAGTTTTGTCATTTTGTGGGTTAGTGATATAAATGAAAGAAAAAAATAGATAAAACAACGTAATTTATTAAAATATGATTAATAATGATTTAAAATAAATTATTAATTAGGTATCTATGTATACTACAAGTTAGGTAACTATAAGTACAAAATTTTGGAATGTAACAAGTTATATTAAAAATAAATATAAATACTTATATCTACGTTTAAAATGGCCCCGATGGACCGACGACCTACGCAAGGTCGCCGGTAGGCGCTGGATGAGAAAGGCAGCGGACAGGTATGAGTGGCGCCGTCTTGGGGAGACGTCCAGCAGTGGACTGTGAATGGCTCACGACGACGAAGTTTAATATTAACAGCAAAAAAGATAATAATGATTTTTATAAGAATTATAATCTTTCTTTGATAAGAATGAGTTTTTACCGTCAATGGCGTTGCGCCCGCGCGACATGCTCACCGCCCTAGCCGGGCTGAGGCCGAGTTTGATTTATGACCCAAACTGCACGTAGAAAATAATTCTACTATAGTCGAATTACAAATCAGAGGAAATGCTCTGATCCATCAGATAGAATGTTTTAAAGACAGTTTTTTTAAATTTTGCCACTGTTTCTTTTACCATACCATTACATATCGAGGGCTTAATGACAAATGGGCGTACAGACAAGAGTGCAGTTTTACACAAGGGAGAAAATTGTGAATAAAACAAAAATTAGTTGATTGTATAAGGCTGAAATTTGGATTACCCTTCTATTTAGGTACACTTGCATACTGGTAAGACTTTCTAAATTGTAACATGCGTAGATTTTAGTAAACAGCAAATGGTATTTTTGCGTATATGCCCATTTGTTTATGAAGCCTCGAATATGTAGCCCATAGTTTTTCGATAAAAAAAATGTGTGACATACCTAATGTAGACGACGAAATTATAAGAGTTGCGTTTCAAACTTTTTGCTACGGAATCCCAAAAAATATAAAAAATGCTTCCATTGCAACGCGAAATCAAAATAAGCCGATAAACCGAGATAGAACAAATGTTATTCATATATTTTCTTATCAAACAGTCTGCATCATTATGTCAAAGGGATGCTTTCTTTGCGAGGCATTGTTATCTATTTTTTTATTCTATCACGTTTTTCTTTGCATGAGTTGGAAATCAAAAAGGGTATACGATGTTTACGAGTCGACGTACCTTTGTTTTACTTGTCACGCTATTCTTGTATTTCACACGTTGCTTTGTTTTGTTATACGTCTGAAGTTTGCGTGCTTAAGGAATATTATATTCGGTCGAGATGGTTAAATAATCGTAATAAATTTTCATCTAACGAAACCGAAACCGAAGTGATGAAATCGTCATGACTGTCCGTCTACTTTTCTACTAGATCTACATGGATGTTTCACAGGAAGGACTTAGTAGTATGTATGACACTAAAATTATACAGTGAGATAATAACATATGTGAAATTTAGCATACTATCATGATTAACAAACGTGTAGTGTCAAATTTTGGAAAATATTTATTTATATTATTTATAAATAATTAACAAATTGTCTTCGCTTTAAGGCGCCTATTGCCGCGAAAGATTGAATGGGGTACAATCGAAACACTTTTTCTTTAGTATTTTGTGATCAATAATTTACCAAAAAATAATAATAAACCTTCACAATATAAGACGTAACGTGGTTGATGATATGAAACCATTTCACTCCTTTAAGTTTTATCAAAACAGGATAAAACTATCTACACCTTTATAAAGGTGAGATAACTTGTTTTTTTTTCAATATTACTTTATTTTATTCACAATAAAATAATAATTCATATGAAAGATGACCCCGTCTATGGAATCCCCGCTATCACCCGGAAAATCAGTAAAAAAATCCTCAAGGTTATTGGCGTTGCTACAAACCTTAATAGAGACAATACGGAAAAGTTTATGACATTTTCAGTAGAAATATTTTTATTTAGGTTAGGTATATGTGAATTACTTATTAATCCCTTTAGATTGGATTCTAATGTGACGTAAACGAAAGACAAAATATTTGGGGGTATAACATCTGTAGTATTATTCATTAGATTACAAAATATTATGTTTGAAAAAGTCATTAATATTAATTAGCCTCCACAGATAATATATCAATTTGAAAATTCAAAGAATTATAACTTAAATATAAATTTAACATGTTCAAGCGAGTAATCAATTAGCAAAATATGCTACTAAATTATTATAATGCTGGAAAGGTTCAACAAGAAACTTGAAATGTAATTATTGATCATTATGATATAATGCAAGATGCTTTTTTGAACAATTTCGGAATAAGGTTTTTATTGAGTTATAAAGAAAAAAATCAATAAGTGAGCTATAAGATTCCATTTTGGAATAAATATATTATTTTCATTCCATATGTTATTGGATAGTGATTGTTATCAAAATGTCTCACAACCTAATCCAGGGCTAAATGAACCCAACAACTATTTTCTACTTCCATACACCCAGATAACATCTAAAAATATCTCACAACATATGGAGGACCGTTCCAAATAGGAGCGACCGTAAAATGGGGTGAAAATGCCCCGTCAGGCAGATGAATGTCAATTGTGAGAAAAGAGAAATGTTTTACTGATCTCCCGTATATTCTGGGTTTTAGAACGCAAGATGGCATTGTTTGGAACTTTAGAAGGTATTTCTTTTATTTTTTGTTAGCCTAGTAGGTGATAGACATTCCTACTTAGATATGAGACATTTACAGACTTTTAAAATGTTTTTTAAAGTAAGTTTGGGTTCCCGTTTGATGACCACTACCTCACCTTTAATAACTTTTAAACTAAGTATTTTTAGACCCCTGAAAATACGTATTAAGTAATTATTAAAGTTCATAATAACATTTTATTGTCTTACTTTATAACAGAGCTTAATATAACTACAATGACTTTATAAACTAATGCAATAAAAGAAAATCTAGCTTAGTTATATTGTATTGTACCCATAGTCCATTAAGATTGTCAGTAGAATACTGAGCCTAGATCACCGTCTTCTAAGGGTAAGGTGCCCAGAAGGCTGGCTACGTTTCCTCGCTGGATCGCCATACTGATCCCCTGTTCGAGGTTGGCACCTAACCTCTAATCACCTAAAGAGTCAATGTGTCGCTTTGATGAATTTTGGTAGGGGCTCATAGCCTCAGGACCCCACGGTCCAAGCGTTAAGTAAGTAATAAAATGTATTATATTATTGTTATTCATAGCTGCAACGATCTGTGGCGTCATCGAGTTAAAACGGGAACGGGAAATATTCATTTTTTTGTATGTTTCACTTCAATTACAAAAAATATAATATAAACTAACGATCTCGGCGGACGTTGTCCTGCCCCGAAAAAATAAAAATCCAGAAACCGATTTCAGCGCCACCTACCGGGTCTAATTGTGAATCTAAACAATCCCGGAACCCACTCAAACACACACAATTTCATCAAAATTATAGAACCCGATTCCAGCGCCAATTGTTTTATCTAATAGGGATCCCTAACTTTTATACAGCCTATATTAATCAAGGATAATGTAGTATTCGAATGATGAAAGAATTTTTAAAAACAGTCCAGTACCTAGTTCTTGAGTTTATTCGTTAGAAACGTACAAAAATACAAACCTTTCTTAGGTCTTAGTCCCTCGCAAACAAAATGAAATGAAATTTATTATTAGCAAGTAAGTAAGTAGTACATGGTACATAAAAATTACTAAAATATAGAGAACAGAAAAACAGAAAAATACAAATGGCGTCCCAAAGGAGACTCTGTTTCCCGCGCTAGGTCTCCTTAGAGCCTGTGTGGCGGGCCACAGTAGGATTCGCTCCGGTCATAAAATTCACATCATTGCTGATAGTATGTACATTAATGCAATGTCTTTGTGTAGTTAGTAAAATGTATGTGTATAAATAGTATTTTCTATTGTTAAATTAAAGATTACAATTTAATATTTAAAGATGTTAGTAGTAAATGGCAGGCACAGCTTGTAATCACTATGTGATTTCTTTCTGTTTCTATATCCGCTACAAAGTACACAGCGAAACAATGAAATAGATTAAAGTGACGTATGAATAGTTACGGGGACGTGCTTGTCAATTAAAATAGATTAATAGAGTTGCGGTCCAATTGCACGGGAGAAACAATTTTGGTCATTTTTTGAAGTATAAAAATTTAAATATTAGCTTGTCAGCTATATTTTTATTAGGTGTTTTTCATTCCTAATATTCTGCTACCACCCTTGGTCCAGAGTATGCACCCATGAGAACTTTAAGTTGTGTTCCGGCATCAGTGGCCAGGTTCCAGTTTCTCCTTCGAGGCCGGCAGCACATTGGCTGCACCTTGGTATTGCTAATGTCCATAGGTGACGGTAACCACTTTCCATCACAGCTGGGCTGTCAGCCTGTATGCTGTGCTTCAGCAATAAAAAAAATATTACCGGGTCCGTTCTGTAGTCAGCAAATCATACGTTTTGCTTGATGTAGGCTTTTCCAAATTTGCGCCACATCCTGGTCCTCCACTTTTTCATTCGGACCCCAGCGACTATCTTAAGAGCTCAACCGCTAGATTATATGCCATCTTACACTACTTTTATCAACAAGTAGCTTCCCCTCCAGGACTCATCTGCTCCATTGGCCATGCGACAGACGTGATCGGGTCACTGTCACTTCAGCTTCCAAATGTTATGTACTTTGGTTCTTTTACGCATTTTCTTGGTACTCATTTTGTCTATAAAAGACATGCCAAACATTACCCGTTGTGCGACCTTTAGTTTGTGAATCATATCAACTGTCAATGTGACAATCCATGGTCAATTTGTGAATCTTATATACAAAGGGTCGTAGATTTTTTTACAAAAAATAGTATCAATGCCTAATAACGATAATCGCATAGACCACATTAATAATAATTAATATACCTAGAGCATACGAACCTTTACAAACTCACTCGCTTTCAGTGTGACTGCATCTTGACTTACTGTCATATACGCAATGACAATAGCATTCATTGTAAGCCGCGTACGGTGCGTGGGTTCGTTGCTCGTGGTTGGTACATATTTGTTGATTCACAGCCAGATACTGTTTATTTCTTTATTGTATTTAGATGTAGATGGTGAAAGTTTTTAACTCCCAAAAGGGCATGCGAGAAACCTTTTTGAAATTCAAATTGTGGTCTCTGCGTAACTATTGATGAAATAAAATGGTACGAGTCATGCCACAACGAACCAATACTTAAAACAAATATTAAAATTAAACTGATCAGAATATAACAACGTACTCAGGAAAAATACTCAAAATCTATTGAAATCTGAAATAAAAGAGTATGTATCACAATACCCATAATTATGGAAATACATATAGTCTAAGTTCAATCTTTTGATGATTTATTTTCGTCAAAAGATGATTAAGTGCATTTTATATTATAAACATTTCTGTATTAATGATCACAATTCACGGTTCCAATTAAAAATAGAATATAAACTTAAAATAAATTAAAAACTTCATAAAAAAAGGAAAAATTGATAAAGATTAAACATTTGTCCCAAACCAAATAAATAAAATCGAAATAAATAATAACAATTTGATAAAGCATAGGTGTTTTAATAAGTTGTTATTATTATATTTATTATACAAAATTCGGATTCGGCTAGTTGAACCACAAGTAGTATGTAATTCAATACAAACTTTTCTTAAACTTTATGAAGACGGCACCAAACGTTTGATAGATGGCTCACAATACCAAAGGGCCGGCCTTTGATTATGACAAGTACATAGGGTTGGTCGTTATTTGGGCCAACAAGAAAGCTTTGCTAGCTTTTTGGGAACGTTACCAATGAGCAAGAACGGTTTTAATTTTTATCTAACAACTTTATTCCCTATAATTTATAGATATAAATATTATTATATAAGAATAAAAAAAAACAAATTAAAAATGTAAATAGTTGGTACATTTTGGCGTAACAGGCTCCAGTTGTAATTAATTATGCACCACATTTTTATTCTATATATCAGGTTTCTGTCTTTATATCCATTCATTTGTCGTACTACTGGTTAAAACTTGTCAAACTGCAATGCAAGTACTGAATAACAAGATATAGAATTGCAATAATCGACTACGAATCGAAGTCTCAAATACGATATAAAACTGACAATTTTCAAGAAGGAAATGCCCCATTCAACACACACATAACCTAACCATTAAATGTAACGTAAAACTTTATGTCTTTTAATACATCAGCAGTTTGCCTTCTTGACAATTACGGGCACATTACGACACATTAAGAGCCCGAGAGGCACTCAAGGCCGGGAGGACGCTACTTGAAACATTTTTTGAAGCGGAATTGGCGTAAAGGGAAAATTACGCGATAAATAATTTAGGCCTCGATAGACGTTGTCCTGCTTTGAAAAAATAAAAATCAAGGACCCGATCCCAGCGCCACCTACCGGTTCCAATTGTGGATTTAAACCATCCAGGAACCCACTCAAACACAAAAACAAAATCGATTAAGGTGATTAAGAGGATTCTATAACCCGATCTCAGCGACACCTTCCGGTTCCAAGGGGGTAAAAAGTATGTCCTATATAAACTATGTCCGTCTCCTGGTTCTAAGCTCCATCTCCCCACCAATTTTCAGCCGGTCTTGAGTTATATATTGAGTTGTATAAATAGCGTAACCGACACGACTTTCTTTTATATATATATATATAGTCGTGTATATATATATATATATATATATATATATATATATATATATATAAGGGAGTGCTTGTATGTTAGTCTATCTCTATAACATAGTAGTATTTCGTAGCAATGGTGCTATAATTTGGGCGAAATGTCAGAAAGATAACATAAAAATTTATTATATAACTAGACGTGATTTGAATAAATCCGGCACATTGGTCTTAATACCCATACCTGTTAGGTGATAGCAATAGTTACAAGTATTTATGATCATCATATCTTCTGAACCTGCATGATATAAGGTAGAAATGGAACAGGCAGAAGTTGATAGACAACGGCCAGTTATTCAATGACTAAATTCAAATTTCGAACATTATCGCAGGGTAGCCTAACGTATTTCTATCGGACACTCTTTGGAGACTTTGCCATCTTCCATCCACTATGGTACAACCAAACGCACTGGCTTGCGGCACTTGTATATGGTGGATAAACCACCTATACGAACGAAGCGCTTCGCGTCGACCTTTATTATGCGTACCGCAAAAGAGTGGAATTCTTTGCTGAATCTATTTTTCCCGATACCTACAACTACCTTACAACGTAAGCGTGCTCCGCCATATCTTCACCTAGTATCATACGAGGTTATGGTCAAACGCGAACTTATACTACAATAAAAATTTAGATAAAATTCCTGTTTTAATCCCTAAACATTTATCACAGCCCGTAAAGCCGTTGGGGATCCTATTCGAGAGAAACTTTTAAATACCGCCGTCTAAGGGTGAAAATTATTTCACAATAATTTTCGTGTTCAAATTCTCACTATTTGCGATTGTAAAAGCCGCAAAAGCCTAGGAATTGGCTAACCTTGACACTGTCAAATAATGTGTTTATGTTAAATCTTTCCCCATAAATCAATTGGCAAAACCCCAAATGCAATGGCATGGCATTGGCGTGATTCTGATAGTGTTCCAACACGCGAACGGCGCCTTTACGCCGCCTCATACCAACGCTTCGCTTCAGTATTCGTAAACGAACAAGTTTGGGACATATGACAAGAAAATGTTAGTACTGAGGATCTTTTGAGGTGAAAACTTGTTTAGACGCGCTGAGCACTTTATTTTGTGGGTATTGAACTGTATCGCTTGTTCAAGTAATACGGCTCGTCTCGATTAATTTATTTAAGGCTTGTAACAACGCCAACGTTCTTGAGAATTTTCTGTTCAGATTTTTCGGGTAATACCAGGAAATTACATGGACGAGGTCATTTTTCAGATGCATTATTCTTTTTTATGAAGAAAAGAAAGTAATAATGAAAATTATAATAAAACCAAATTATTTATCTCTCTTTTATAAAGATGTAGATATTATTTTTATCCTATTTTAATAAAAATTGAATGAGTGAAATGGTTTCATGTCAATAGTTTGGAGGTGATGTTTTTTCGTAACTTAAAAAAATTACGGGTAAATGATATTACGTCTTATACCGTAAAGATTTTAACAATTTTTTGGTATTTTTTTGTAAGTTAATATCAACTAAAAGTTGTTTCGTCTTCGCCCATCTTCGATTTTTTGCGGCAAATCGGCAATAGGAGCCTTAAAGGAATTACTCTTGGTATAGATCAACTGATATTATATGGTAATTAGGTGAATGGGATAGGTATGTGTCGAGGATTTTTTTTATGTTTAGCTTACTTTTTCATACGTAGACATTTTTTAATATAAATAAAAAATACATACTATTAGGTATATAATATAATTGATATCATATTTCTACATACAGTACAAAAAATAAATTGATTAAACATTACATAGGATTAACTCCCATATATTCTTTTGCATCAATTATATCTCTTTTAGATTTAACAATTTATTAATTAATTATAATGATGATTCTGGAAAATAACACGACTAATCGCCCGGCTGTAGAAGATCCGCAACACAATTATTATACAAAGTAATTTTGTTATTTTGTGAATACCTATTTTTACGACTGTTAAGAACTAACGGAAACTGACATTTCAAGGTTATATTTTATGTTCGTTTCTGTACCGAATTAAAATGTGTAATTATTCTAGGTTTAACATGAATGAGGGATTTATTTTTATGAGATTTGTTGTTGTTCTTATTGTATTGAAAGTGAGATTTTATAAATATCTATACTTATCAATTTCAACATTATGTTACGGTCCTATACACAATACATTTATTTTTATTAATGGATATATAGGTTTGCGTATGTCTAGGCTGGAGCACGCTTACCTAGAAGATACCTATTCACTCATGACTTGAAGACTTCAAGATAGTATTTGTCAGGAAAAACAGACTCCGGCAAATAATTCCACTTTTCGGCAGTGCGCACCAGAAAAAAGATGAAGCGAAGCGCTTGTTTCTCACTGGTGGTGTTTCCATCATGTAACGGTGGCATATCGGTGAGTCTGGCTGTCTAATGGTAAAATAGGGATGGAGGAACCAGCTCGTGCAGTTTTAAGGAATACTCTCCGAAATGGATCCAATACAAGACAGATAGCCCCACGACCTTCGTCTAGGCCCTAGGCCCTAGAAGTCGAGCATAAAAAAATATGTTTGTATATACATACATAAAATCACGCCTGTTTCCAATGGGGGTAGGCAGAGACTATGGATCTCCACTTGCGACGATTTCATTAACCTCTTCATACATGCGCATTTATACATACCTAGCGAATACCCGCAGTTTGGTCTTCTCTGTGTTATGTAGCCATCTCGTCGCGATAATTAAAATAAAAAAATCTGAATTAAGGGGTTAGGTAAATGGAGTTGTTACAATTACCACGTGCTAATAACGGTGAAGGAAAACATCGTGATGCAACCTGCACATCGAGATAACCGCTGTGTCAAACTTGCCAAGCCGCCTTGGACAAGCGTGGCGGGTATCCTGTCCGTTTTCCTATAGTGGGAGGTCCGAGCCCAGCAGTGAGAAATTTTTGGGCTGTTATTACATACTAAATGGAGTTCGCTATCTTGTTCAAGGGAGGGGTTTTCATCGGCAAACCATCTGTGCACAATTATACAAATGTTTTATTGTTTGATTACATTCATACATTAAAAAAAATATGTATGAAACCTCGTCTGTATCAAAATTATTTTTTAAACATTCATATTTTTATTGTTAAAATTTGTGTAATACAGATTTGCCGTAAGAATATTTTTGTCAATTAGTCTCTTCGCAAACATGGTAATGAACAAAATAGCGAAAGCCATTTAAGTAGCTTCTTAAGCGAAAATGGGATTTATCGCATAGAACTTAGACAAGATCGTCGCGACAAAGTGGGACCTAACCTTTGGACAGAAATAACAGCAGAAAAGTGTTTTTATTTTTTTTATTGCAGATGTTCAGCCTACAGGCAGACGGACCACTTGATGGAAAGCGGTTACCATCGCCTATGGACATTTGCAACACCAAAGGTGCTACAAATGCGCTGCTGCTCTCTTAAGGGAGACTGGAACCTGGTCACTAATGCCGGAACACAACTAAAGGTTGTTACAGCGACATACTTTAGACCAGGGGTGGTAGCTATCCAGTCGGGCAAATGCCCTACCACCTGTTTGTGGGTTGTTATGTCGCGACAGGCCGCCCGGCCGCAGGAAATTGTATTATTTCTCCGTTAACCACGCCGTATTTAAACACCTCAAATTTAAGAATGTAAGTAAGTCCAATGATAATATTCAAAGTTTACTTAAGCTACTTACCGTGAAATTAGTTAAATGTATGCATAGATTCAGTTCGTTGCACCACAGTTTTCACAGAAGTTAAATGATCTAGACCACAGTATGAGCTAAGTCTAGACAGTTTCAAACTTCAATTTTATCAATGACCCGGTGGCTCCTATTTGCAAGGGAGGTGGATGCGTATAAAAAACTAAGTACACTTTGTATGAATGGTTTTCTAACTAAACGTATTAACTTACGACTAGTTTGAATAGAGATGTAAGAAGCATATTTTTGTAAAGAATATTTAAAATACCTGACAATGGTGGCAGTAACAGTCCTCTGTCGGAGTGAACCTGGTTGAAAATCCGATTTACAAGCACCAGGGTCACAGGAAATCGAGGAGTTACAAATATCTTTGATCACTGTTTGATATTTACAAGAGCATGGCTATAGTTCGAGCTCTTGACTTTTATGTGATCCTGGTACTATAATCTACCCATACCACAGACGGACAGACGAATGGTCCACTTCGACGTTTGTCTTCTGTCCGCGTGTCACAGCGGATTATCTCAATAATATCTCACATAATATCTCTAACTATCTATCTACGTTAAATTCTGTTCTTACACTGAGGGCTGGAACTAAATAAAGAAATTTAATATGAGATAGTTAATACACCAGATATTATAAAAATGTTCTAATTTGAAAACTTTTATTTATTAAATAATTTTTTTAAAATAATTTTACGTGTCTAATTTTAGAAAGAATAATCAGCCGAGCAGTAGGAATTCTGTTATTCATACAGAGTCTGTAGACTAGTGTAATAATTAATAATAAATGATGTTTAGAACAATTGCTTGCTATCACACCAGGATTAGCTCACAAGTTAAGCGGAGACAAGTTCATAAACCAGTAGTAATCATATATTAGGTGAGTTAGTATACGTCATTCGACAATTACAAAAATATGCCATTTGCTACTAAATAAGTAAAATCTTTTGCTTACAACAAAAAAGCTGATATTTAATTTCATTTCAATTCGAATATTTTAAATATTGAAACATGGTAAATTAGAGAAAAATCATTCAGACCTATAAATACACTATTACATAAAACGTTTATTTTATTATATTAATTTAATATTTATTCCCTCTTCAACACATAGGTTGATTTTTTTAAAACTTGCATGCTATTGTTTTCTTAATTGTATGTAAATATGTTAATCGGAATTTTTAAACATTTTTGATTACGGACAATGACATTGTACTTTTTTGTTCGAAGCAGTGAGTGGCCCAACTTAAACATTTCTAGCACCCTACTTAAGCCGTATAACATTTGAGTTCAGCTTACACAGTAATTTAAGTATAAAAATTACTTGTCGCTTACTTATTATCTCGCATAATTGCACAACACTATGAAGCCGTTTTTAAATTCCATCTGGAAGTTTTTGGCGGGAACTGAAAGGAGACGTTGTGATGTGCAGTTTTATTTTCTAAAAATGTGTAAAATTACTCTAAAATGAACAATAGTTGTAGGATATTGATAGTTTTTGAGTATTAATTATGTATTTTTTGTGAGAAATGTGAACTGTATAGTCAAATGTGGCCTTTTGAGTTGTCACAAGAACTCCGCTGAATGGCACTAGCTGATTACCTACAGTTCAGCTGTGCTACACATAGGCTTAAGAAAATGAAGAAGCTATATTGTAAACTAAGATCTGGCTTAAAGGCCTAGTTGCCAAGCCATAAACCTAAATAAATAATAAAATTCCATCTTATAGTAGTACAAGGTGCATAGGACTTTTTAGAACACGGACTTCATAGACAGCTTACATATTGATCTGCCAGTACTGTGTTGAGACACCCTATAATAATAACTTCGTATAATGTAATGAGGTAGTGAAATCGCGTGTTTGACCGACATAAGGTAGCGGCAAGTTCCTTGGTAATCATCCGATAGTGTAATAATACGAAGACTGATGAACTTTTACAACTTTGCTTAACTTTTACCTTAGCTATATTATGTGCTAGCTACTTTGTTCCTGTTCTTTGAATTTGTGCTCATAATAATATATTTTGAACTCTGAACGTTACCGAAAGAAACCAAATTAAAATTTAAAATAAAATGTTTTACTAGCTAAGATTTTCATTGAAAACCAGCCGGAGCCTATTCAGGATAAATCACATAAACTGACAGTCAAACATTCTAAAATCGGTTATTTATGATTTTGAGTTAAATAAATAAAACTTACTTTTCACGTCAAACCAATATTCGTTAAAGGTTGGCATTTATTTTGAAAACACAGACAAACACTTCAACTTTATTACTATATATAGATAGGGGTGATCACGAAGATAACGAAAATGCAAAATATTGGGAAAAGAAAGCCTCTAATAGTAACTTTTTTTTAAATCTTTTTTTGGGACTTTTGCCACATAGGCATGTCAGCCCCATCATCTCCTAACGTACTATAACTTATAATATTAAATAATGAGCTGGCTAACAAACTAGCCTTCTTTGAGGCTGCCTCTGCCAGAATTTCTGTGAAGATACCTACATCAAAACGATTCAGCCCCAAATCCCCCATTAGTTGTTCTCTACCATCTCTATTTCTGCTGCACTCCATTAAATTTTAATGGAACTCGTGAAGATGTCCAACATCTTTTAAAGATGTTGGACATCTTCACGAGTTCCACACACTAGGCAGTTGGGAGAATCAACCTTACCCATGAGGTGGCTAAAACTTCTTGTAGGGAAATGACCGGCTCGGATTCTATTTAATAGCTTTATATATGGCCTGTTGAAGTTCCCTACCGAAAACCATGGAATTTGGGGGGGTTCAGACTGTATCGTTTTGTACGGTTTGGTTTGGTCTCATCCCAGTAAAGGACCCGGTAGTGTACGAAATGTCTTGCCCTTGCCTCAAAAAAAAGAGGTTGAATTTCCAAAAACGTTGATACACGCTCTTAGTCATAAACATAATAGTTTTGTCTGTGTGTTGATATGGATGTCTGTCAGTCAGTGAGGTTAAGTAAATAAACGTATAGGTTATGAATATTCTCTTACCTTCACCGTCGGCACAAGATAACTGTAATAATATGCACTTTTGGCCAGAAAATCTTCGTAAATGTTGCATACTGCCTAAATTGGCCGAATGACATTTGTTTTTTTTATTTCATGTCTACGTCTCAAAGTTTTTAAACTTTAATGTGTGACATTTATTTAATGATATATGTGTTGTGGTGATTGGTGAACCTTACGAATAACTTATTATATTTGACATCTGGTTGTAACATAATCCACAATAACATAGTTTTTTGGTTCTGTTGCTTCATTCAAATACAAAATAAGATTATTTATTAACAATATTTAAGTGATCAATAATATTTTAAAATATTTTTTTCTTTGTTATGCATATAGGCGTCCGCACTGGCTTACTAGGATTTGTATTCGTTTTAATGATTTAGTGCTACATAATAAGGCAAGCTGTGTCTTGATATAAAATATCACATTCTACAGAGTAAAAAATATTATATTATTAATATATTTAAACATGTTGCTGAATGTGTTCAGTTTTGATCGTAATAAAAAATAATTACATAAAATCAAGCCATCCCGTACATCTGTTTGTTTGTACAGATGTCACACAAATACTCGTTGCCACTACGATGCCGATACAAAGGATAGGGTTAAGAATTTTATTGACATGCGTGATAATTAAATAGACAATACATTTACACAGTTGTTGATATCGTCACAAATAGATAACAACAATTATTATGTAATATATTAAATGTGACAGTAACTTAAGGTTGTTATGTTATGCATCTTATAGACCAGGGGTGGTAGCCATCCACACAGGTAAATGCTCTACCACCTTGCTGTGGGTAGTTTTGTCGCCGCTTAGAACTGGCTCCCGGCCGCCCTGCACATGCCTTCGAGATGGGGCGCGAGTGTTCCGCGCGCGCTCACCTCTCCTCTCGGGCGGGGCGGTCTGTAAGTCGCCCCACGCCTAGAGCTTGAAGATGCCGGGGGATAGAAGTAGTCCCCCGGCAGTGGAAGAGGCCTCGCGAGGCCCACGCCTACCAGGACTGCGGAGCGGCTAGGTCATATACCTGTAGCCCTGGCATAAGGCGAAGGACCCACGGGTTTTAGTGGGTATCCTTAACCGGAGATTGGTAATAGCATGTCACCAGTTCTGACTGGGGATGCTAGTGCTACCCCCGATCTGGCGAATCCCACACACGAAATTAGTCAGACATGTAAATTTACATACATGTATAGCTGACGCGTGTCCATTTCGTGGGTCGCTACTCGAGATAAGCCAAAGTATAATTGTCCACGGGAAAAACAGTCCTCTCTCAAGTCAATGCCCACCAGAGAGGATGATTGATCCTGGCACTTATTTACTGTTTAGTCAGCGCACGCCGATAAATCAACACATTAGCCCGTTTTTCTCAGAAATGATATTTGAAATTAAAACACACTATTAATCACAATTATCGGAGTAATGCAGCTTTCTACTGATGAAAATTTTTCAAAATCGGTTCAATAGTCCAAGAGATTACTTCCTACAAACAAAATCATAAACTTTACCTCTTTATAAATATAGTATTTTGACTTTTAGTGCCCATTTCCTAAATCATACATATCATAAAATCCCATGGCAATACAGTCTATTTTAGTAAATTTAACTGTCAAATGCCTTATTCAAGTTAATTATATAATTTGTGATCACTGTTACGTTGGATCATTGATAATGCTTGCATGACCAATGTTCATCAACTATAAAATGGCAGAAAAAAATCGAGTGAAACATCGATTGATTTATCGTTAAATCGGTTAACAGTACATTAAGCAATGTGAAAACATTCTTTGGAACTTGCTGGCAAAAAATGAACGTCAGCTCATTTACGTTATATAGTATATTTTCTCAGTACAGTGACTGACAACTGTACTGTAAAATGTACTGATTCTGAAATTTCATGTATAAAGACGTAAATGAAATCATAAGAAAGTAATTTATGATACCATTGTGACGATATCAAAATAGTACACTTCGTGGCTTTTGGGGTTTCAACCTTCTGGTCACCAGAAGGTGGACTTCATCACCTCACTTTCACACGACCTCTCAACACGTCTGATTGAGATATCGTGTGACCAAAAATACTGGCTTACACCTGGAGCAACACGTTCATCCAAAATAGAAATGCGACCTGCGTTTTGGAGTAAATTTTATTTATAGATTTATTTTATTATATAGGTATAATTTTATTTATACCATTACCAAAACATAGTATACTTAAATGTACTCCATGTACCACTTTACTTATTGACGTAATCGTATAAACATTTAGTAATACTTTATCAAGGCAACAAGCAAATCAAGGTTAAGCCTTTTAAATAAAGATTTAAAAACTCTTCCAGCAATATAAGCGCAATTTTAACTAGAACGCAAAAACGTCGCGAAACGTTTATTTATATTCTATATATACTAGCTGCCGACAAATTAATGAAGTCGCTAGACTTCATTAATTTTTCGGGATCAAAAGTATCCTATATGTTGACCAGGGATATAAGCTACCACCATATAAAATTTCATTTAAATCGGTCCAGTCGTTTCGGAGGTTAGCCGCTACAAACAGACAAACAGAGAAACAAAAAAATTGAAAAAAAAACGAAATTAGTTCTATTTCACTTCTTACATTCCCCTGACTCGGTTTTTAGCATTTTTTTTCATTGTACAGAAATCCGACCTCTACAATTTTATTATATGTATAGATAATGCCCCTGTTACACATGCAATAATGTTAGTCCTAGTGATTGTGTCACGCAGATATACCCAAGGGCTTAATGCGTTGTTTGTGATGACGCCACAGCATCACGTAATGTAGCATAAGCTTCTAACGCCCTCACCCGTGAAATTATACAGCAACCATTATCGACAGTGCGCTAGTGAAATGTAAAAGCATCGACGAAAAGGGTGTAAAAGCTTTCACGGTTTATAGAGGATTTTACGTCATTCCCTGCGTAAAATTTATGTCAGTCATCCCTTGTAATATGCGTGGCATTAAGAAATTTACTTTGACGTGGCTTTTTGGCGAATTTTGATAGGATTTTTTGGGAAACATTTGGATCGCCATGCCTCTGTGCCCTTATGTTTTAGAAATTCATCCAATATGTTGTTAATTTTAAAGTGAATTTTCAGGGTTTATGTAGCAAGTTTCGCAAACAAAACTTTTCAAAATAGTCGTTATCTCTCCATATACCTGAGTTATTTGATCAAAAATTATTCAGTTTTGGATAAAATCTAGTACGTACCTAGGTAAAATTTTAATTGTGAAATAAAATGTTTTATGGCCGGCTCCTATATCTCTTACTATCCATTCACTTGCCTTACCATCAGTTGAGTTTTGTCATTACTTGTATAGAGCTTATGTAATTTTTTTTACCGATGGTAAGGCAAATGAGCGGTTGGTAAGATATGGAAACGGGGCATTAATGAAACATACACATAGAGGTAACCGATCTGTATATTCCGCCAAGTCGTCTTGGAGATGAATAGCGGGTACGGTGTTTGTTCCCCTAGAAATGAGACGGATTGAGCCCAGCAGTGGGAAAATTATGATGATAATCAGACCTAATAATCTCGTTTATTAATTCAAGCAGGCATGCCCCTTCTAAATCATTCGTTATAAGCTTTTATTTAACTTGCAATGAATGTAACTATGTATGTATGTATGTAAGTTCGGGTGGAATCTTGCAAGTTAAATTTGACCAACTTCCCGGTTTCTGATTGAGCTGAAATTTTGCACGCATATGTATATCGCGTGGCAATGCAATAATATGGGCATCATGGAGCTGATCTGATGATAGACTCGGAAGGTGGCCATAGGAACTCCTGTACTGAACAAGATAGACCCGTCGTGTTTGGGGTTGTCTAACTTGTCGTGGCTAGCACTCTATTGCTACGTGATATCCAGGATCTCAAAAGCTGGTATTTAAAAACCTTTTTAAAAAACAAGTTATTTTTATTTAAATTGTAAATAACGGATGGTAAATATGCGAATAGTAACCAAATGAAACGAGGTTGAAAATAAAAAGAATGCTCCATTCAGAGAGTTGAAGTTATAATTCATATCGTACCGAATAACATTTTCTCATTTTGCGAGGCGCACACTCGGCTTCATTCGTAAGCACACACGGTTCGTATAGCAGACGAAATAAATTGTACCTATTCATTAGAGCTTTTAGACTGCCAAGGAGAGCAATTTACAACTGAACATTGCAATTTTTTAGAGCTCTGATAGCTGAAGTTATAAAGAAATTGTAATGGGGGTGATACACGTGCGAGTAAATAGGAGTACTTGCTCGCACGTCTATCTTCCGCTTTATACCCATGTTTATCTGTCTGTTAGTTTTAATTATCTCGGGACCCACTAAGGCTAGTGGTACGAAATTTGATGGACATAGATATATACAAGTTTGACGTGTATACCAGGGCCGGATCTAGGGGGAGGCAAGCCGGGACAATCCAGTTTAAACACAGGATGCAGTAATAGATGTGCAATAGTTAAATTAATTATTAATATGTAGTTAAAATAGGTAAAATGAAATTCAAGTAATGTTAATAATTAAATTATTTAATAATAAAAGTATTTGATAAAATTGTACAAGTTGAAAGTTGAACACTAACGAGCTGTAAGGCCGCCCGTAACGTAAAAATGGTAAAACTGGCTCACAAATTTTAAAATACATAACACGAATATCACTAAAGTAATATCACACACAAGAACCAAAATAACTAATAAGCGTGTTTAAATTCTAAATATTAATTCTAGAAATTAAGTTGTAAAAAAGGGTACGGAACTCGAGTCCTTAGAGTTGTAAAAAAAGATAAAAAATACATCACCTTATCAGGGCGCTTTAAAAACTATCCAGGACATCCCAGGACAGTACAAACACGCATGTCCTCGGAAAACAGGGTGGTTGGCAACTCTAGTATAGATTAATGTAACACGAAGAAGTATTTATTATACTGCTTTCATCCTCATACGAAACTTCCTAGAGTTAAGCTAGTTAAGTGGCAACCACAGATAAATAACAAAAAACATTCGAGTTATTGTTGTCATTTTAGGACACGCTACACTGAACAGAAAGTAAACACGGTTCTTTATATTATACGAGTATATAAATAAACGAAATAAAACTCATTCATTAAAACGTTTATCCTCGGACCCAGCGGTGACATTTACAACTGTATTTCATTTGTAACCTCCGCAGGGAGCTATTAAAACTTTATCATGTTGACTTTTTAAATTAGATTTTTTGAAGTGAAACTTCTATATAGAGGGGGTCTTATGGAGTTTTGGCTCACGAAAAGATGTCACAGTCACGTGATCACCGTCACTAATTCTTACATTTTTAAACTCGTGATATCTGTCGAATGGAATGTCCGAATTGAATAATTCAAAAAGTTATATAAGGGTATCGAAGCAGTCTTGAATATGAAGTAATTTATTTTGATAAGGATTAATATCAAGATACAAATAAAAAGCCTTTTCTAGCGGCGGCATTTTAATTAATTTTTTATAATAAAAAAACGCTTATTGTGGCATAACTATACATACATACATACATACATAACTTCACGCCAGGTCCCTTGCGGGGTAGGCACGAACAACAGAGCGCCATACAGGCTTATTTTTACACACCTCACTTGCTTCTTTGACATTCATAGCTCTTGTCATAGCATAACTATAATAGTTAGATATATGTTGTCGCGATACTTTTTGTAAATAATGATGTGTTCTACAAAGTCGTAGTACATTATTTTATTTTATCATCAATACTTTTCGCAGTGCTCGCGATTTTAGGTATTTTTTACACCTTGGGTTACGTTATTGGAGTTTTAGTAAGGATCCCTAATTTTTTTTGTAAACATAATATAGCCTATGTCACCCGGGGATTGTGAAGCTTGCCAACAGTGAAAGATTTTTTCAAATCGGTTAAGTAGTTTTGGAGCCTCTTCAATGCAAACAAAGAATTTAATCTTTTCTCTTTATAATATTAGTATAGATATTCATATATATTTATTATAGAATTAATTAGATATTTGCATATTATAAAAAGCGCAAGATTTTGCGCTGGAAGTTGTTTAATAAAATTGGGAGCTGGATTGCCCTAAAAAGCGCTATATCTAGCTCCTAAAGCGCTAAATTGGCAGCTCTGGTGAGCCGAGCGCCGGGGAAGTCTCGTAAACGAGAAAGTTAGCGAGAGAGCGAGCGAGGATATACCGCGTCCTCAGACTACCTCATCCCTCTAATACCTAAAATTGCGTTCTGCGCATCGAAAAGTGCGGTGTTCCGAGCCGCTATTAATGGAGGCAAACTTAAGTTTGCATCGAACTATAGCTCTGCTCTCCACGTGACAAGGCATCACTGCCTCTATTTGTGGTATGTGTAAAAAAATATAAATAAATAAATAGAGTTTGTTGGGGAAAAAAGAATAACAACAAGAAAACTTGGCCAACTGTTCAGTTTTTCGAAAGTCATAACAAAAGTGATGGACAACGAACGACAAAAGTGTTGACGTAAAAAATGGTCGGTGCGTGGGTAGCGTATTACATACACCATTAAAATGTACTTAACCTAACCAAATCATAATTTGCAGTAAACCTGCGAAAAATCGAAATGTGTGCTGGGACACAATATTAGAAGTGAAACTTCAACGGACAAGTGGAAAAACGAATCGCAACGGACAAGTGGAAAAACGAATAGCAACGGATAAGTGGCAAAACGAATCGCAACGGACAAGTGGAAAAACGAATGGCAACGAATAAGTGAAAAAACGAATCGCAACGGACAAGTGGAAAAACGAATCGCAACGTACAAGTGGAAAACGAATCGCAACGGACAAGTGGAAAATCTTCAACTGACAAGTGATAAAATGAATCGCAACAAAATTTTGACTTGAAGTTTTACGGGCAGATTGTTAATGTACTTGTCCAATTTGAAAACCTGTCCGTTGCGATTCGTTTTCCACTTGTACGTTGCGATTCGTTTTTCCACTTGTCCGTTGCGATTCGTTTTTTCACTTATTCGTTGCCATTCGTTTTTCCACTTGTCCGTTGCGATTCGTTTTGCCACTTATCCGTTGCTATTCGTTTTTCCACTTGTCCGTTGCGATTCGTTTTTCCACTTGTCCGTTGAAGTTTCACTTCTAATATGTGTCCCAGCACACATTTCGATTTTTTATTTATGTTATCTGTGCTGAAAGTTGGGTTTTGTTTTAAATTGGGTTTGTGCTACCTTTTTGTGTTTCGAATGTTTTTCGGGCTTAGCGTGGGATTTTTTTGTAGCTCTCTCCGTGCTATTATATATGGAGGGAAATTGAAAAAAGTGCTCAGCGGTATGCTGAAAATACAGGTTCAACAACCTATTACAATAGCGCTGGCGTACGAAAAATTACCATATTATTTAAAAATTGTTGAACTACTACAAAATGCCAGTAATACAGAAAGAACGTCGACAATTTACGTAGTCTAAAATAACTTGTAAATATAATTATATGAGAAAACGTGTAGTGATTTAAATATTGTGAATTTTTAATAATAAAAAACAAAGCGACAATATTTCGGTCCTTGTTTATTTTTCTATCTCATTGTAATAAATGTCAAAAGTAAGAATTTATTATCCGCGTTTGACAGACATTTTTTCAACAGAGACATGGTATCTATAATCCGTATTTTTTATTAAATATAATATCTATATAATGTTATATAGGTACCCGATAGATCCGAGTATAACGAATAATTTCTACAGGTTTAGTTCTTTTTAAATTTCGATAGAAATGGATACTCCACCAAATATAAAAAAAACAAACTTCATCGTTATGTTTCTCATAAATAGTTATTGATTGCTTATTTCTGTGGCTAGAAAAGCTATTATTATATTTTTAAGCTACTAAAAATTAACTCATGAATAAAGTTGTAATTATTGAGCTCGTTGTTTTAGAAGTTCTTGTCCCATTCATTCCCTAATCATATAAATTAAATTAAAGACAAAAACGAACCATCTAATTTTAACTTTAGGTTGATAGGCTTTTCATTGTAGTTTCTATATGAACTGTTAATTAGAAACAGCAGCTTGCAAGTAAATGTTCTCCTAATTCAATAGAGCTGCAAATTATTTGTGTATATCTCTATAGCTGTTTTTCATTATGGAAGATTATGGGTCTTACTTATAATAATCTCGTTAAGAAAGGATAAGCCATCTCTTAAATAAGAAACTCTTAAGCCCCTAATCAATGGCTGTTTCAAATAAAACTTGCCATCTTGCCTCTTAGCAGTAACTTAAACTACCTCTCGATATTGGTTATTTTGTACAGTTATTTACGAGTTACTTTACTACCACCTCTTATCCTTAAGAGGAGTTTATGGGTAAGATTTTCGTTGATCAGTTGCTGAGCAGTTTCTTAAAATTTAACAAACGATTATAAGTAAGGCCATATATGCTTAACAGTATCACGTTAAGAAACAAACACACTCGTTAATCAAGTAGTAAACCGTACTCAAGAGTAGAAACTTTGGAAAATGTTCTTTTTATTTTTTTAATAAATAGGTTTGCGTTTGACCACGATCACGTCCAATACCGGACGATGATGCGGTCAAAGATGGAGCACGCTTACCTATATAGTACATATTAAGACGAAACTTGAAGATATCCGGATAGTTCTTTTCTGGAAACACGGACTCTGGTAGTGCATTCCACAACTCTGCAGTACGTAGAAGGAACGTGGAACCTGAACGTGGAGTGTGCCGACTAATACGGCGGGGCACATCTAGCACATATATTAGTTACAATTTTGAATGTATTGTTACCTTAGAAATCCAATGCAATTAATATACATTAAGGCAAGTTACTTTTGTATAATATACTAACTGAATAGGCCGGTGAAAACAGGTCAGCTTTACGCTCGAATGCGCCTTCGTATGTATTTTCGACGTTGCTAGATTGTTCTAATCAAACTAACTGTATGAAATACGTATAAATGTTAGTGATACGGTTAGTTTTAGGTTTGATTCAAGTACATATAACCGGCGCTTTCCCGCGGTTTGTCTTATTTAGAAAATAATTCTTTTTAAGACACTACCTTCAACTCATCGTATTGGTTCTACGTTTCTACTACTAAAAATAGAGTTCATCGGCCAGACTTCGTTGAAGAGCATTCTAGGAAATGCCAGATTGAAATTAAAAACTAATCTAAAATACTTCAACATTATCATTGTAAAATACTTGTACAAAATTATGCGTTTCCAATAAATTAAATTTTATAAAAAAATCAACTACAGTAAACTCCATATAACGTCACTCGATATAACGACAAACTCCCCCAAGCGTCGAAATCCTTGGCTTTGGTTGGTTTAGCTTGTCTTCCATACAATGATACACTCTATATAGCATTATACCCACTCTTAATAACGACAACAGACATTAATTAAGTAATAAAACAATATTACTGGTGCAGCAAAAGACGTCAGACAAAAATAACAGAATTCTCTCCATTTAACGATATCTCTCTATAACGCCATGAAATATACGGTCCCTTTAGTGTCGTTATATAGAGTTTAACACTGTTTACAATTTTACAGATGCGACATTAATTTGTAGATTTTTATCTCATACTAACTACGCTCAGCGGTTGCATCCATACTATATAGATTGCATGTCTTTGAAACTTTTCTCGAACTAAACAGAAAACTTCAAGACCTAACGTATCTTCTTAGATCATACATATATCTTACTGCGTTCGTCACAAGTAAATTGTTCTCGTCACTTTTCATGTGGAATACTTACCTATAGTTTTTTATAATTTGTTGGTTTATGGTTATTGCTGTAGTTCGTTACATAGTCATCAGAACGTATTAACGTACAATAAAACATATATTTTAAGTAGCATTTTTGGCACGAGCGCACACAAGCAATTCAGCTCGCTTAGAATGTTACTATAAATTCCTTGTGAAGTGCTACTGAATAATATGCAATAACAAAATATATTCAAAGATTCTTATAAATCTTTAATGGAGCAATCTTACATTGCCATTTGAATGTCCCAATCAGAACTTGGATCACAGATTTGATTTTGCACAAACCGTTTGCTCGTCCATCCAGATATCAAATAGGGTCCAGCTTGTTTAACAAAGGAAAGTTTACTTAGGGCCCAATTAATGTGAGGTGGTCAAAAGTGTTGTGCATATTGCTTTGTATATTCTCATGTATGCTTTGACTGGATACGTTCACTTAAATGAAAAATGTTGTTAGACGAGAGGATAGAATAAAACGGAACATTTGTATTATTCAAAGCAACAGAATTAGAACTGTTTAATATTTCATAAATAATCACCGATATCTTACATCGATTATTTTAAATTATATAGTGAGTTTCGACTCCACGGTAAGTCTTCCCTACAAAATAGCCTTTATCCTTTATTGTCAAACTGTAGACCATTCATGTACACAATCTACAGTGATTATTTCCTCACTTGTGTAACTTAAAATCATAAACGATTTTATACTTTATCATTATCGAAATTCACAGCTCCGACATAGGCCTATCTCAAGGCACACTAATAAGTCCAATACTGTATTGAATCTATCAAATGTTTGATTAAATGTGAGTTTTCAAGCTGCCACGAGTACTCCCTTGTTTGGTATGACCTACAATTTTACTGAGGTATGTATTGCATAGGTGTAAAATTTAGTGGGTGCCTATTTCTTAATTTTTGCATGATTTCTTATTGTCGGACACAAATCATGCAAAGCCAAATTTAAAAATCATTTCGTTACCAACCATGCCGTTCTGACTAGATATCAAGCCAAGCCTTTTTGACCGCCTTAAGAGTATATTACATTATATTATTACACATAAAATGCCTAAACGCAATTTGCAATTTAAAGTAGGTAACAAGTAGACGGTGCAATGGCCTGCTTCCGCGTGGCCCACTGACCAGGCCTATCGCGAGCTGGTTTCCAGACAGCTGAATTTACTGCTACCAGTGGCGGTTAAATGAACGGATACAAGATTATCTGATGGCTATAAATAGGATGGGAAAGCTGAAGCCGGTAAACGAGATACTACATTTGCATAAAATATCGTTAGGGAAGTCAAGTTTGTTTGCATTTACTTAGGTATAGATATCAAAATCTAAATTATAAGTAATCTATAATGGAATAAAGCTACTGAGGGTTTAGAATATAATGAATTTAAAAATGAGAAAAACATCAGATGGCCTAATTGTCAGCTGCAGATTTTGAAAATGTTCTGTTTGAAATGCGTCTGCCCGCGACTACGTCCGCGTGAAATAGTTTAAAAAAAGTAAGTTAAAAAGCTCCTCGATTTTGAAACATTCTTCATTGGTGCTCTGCTGCTAATGGTATTAGCGTGATGATATATAGCCTACAGCCTTCCTCGATAAATAGGCTATCTAACAGAGATCAAATCAGACCAGTAGTTCCTGAGATTAGCGCGTTCAAGCAAAGAAACTCTTCAGCTTTATATATTAGCATAAGATAAGATAGATATACCTATCAACTTCAATCCCCTTGGTCCAATAATTTTGTATGAGATTGTATTTTATTGATGTATGTTTTCTCTTGTTTCAGGTAATTCGTTGAATCCACAGCCATTGGAAGAACCTCTGTGAAGAAGATTATATTTAATATTGTTATGTGCGAGCGGGGGTACGCACTTATGGATTGGAAGAAAACACCAGTTTTTAATTTAAAAGCTTTTATTGACTTACTCAGCCGCACGTAGTATCTCTCTGCAGGGTTGCCCCTATACGCACGACCAACGATGCACAGTCCCGACGATAAGTTGTCACTCCCTCAATACCGTCGCCGATATTGCGTAGACCATCTCCGTTATTATTGCGTGTAGCTCGCTTCTGGTTCCTCTCTCGAACTATGCTACACACCTCCTTCACGTATCTGTCGACCAAACTTGTCACTAAATTCACCACTTAATTCGTCCCTGTCTTCTATTAACTTTCTCTTCCAACTATTTAGTATCGCACTTGTCGCTTCACCGTCTTGGACTGAACTCAACTCTAAACTGCCCTGTAGGCGCGCCTTACGCTGTTTATATACCCGGAAGAATTTTCTAGAACCCGTCTATCTATCTCTGTCTTTTTTTTCCCGAACCTTCTGTTCGGGAACTTTCGTTTATACATCTATCCCTTTCTAACATCTATCTATCTCTTTCTTTCTTTCGTCGTCTATCTCTTTCTAACATCTATCTATCTCTTTCTTTCGTTTATCGTCTATCCTTTTCTAAATATATCCCTCCTTGTCTTTTCGTTCTAGATTGTTGTAGATTTTTCCAAAAGTTCTAAAACTAACTAGATGGTTCCACCATCATTCGCCACAATATACCTAAATATATGTATATAACTTCATAGCAGTGTCTTTCGCATAAATATTCCTAACGCAGGCTTATTAAGTTTAATCAATAAGCATGAACTAGATATATGTGTCGTGTAATTGGTTTCCAATAAGCCAAGACGTGGCGGAGCGAAACAGGTGTCTGAACTCATAGCTGCGAAGCTTCGGAGTGGAGTATGCATGGCGCAATATAATTGCTATATACAGGTGATTCTTTGAAGTAGGTCTTCCGGGCCAAATCCTAAACTCTGCTAGATAGTGAAAAACACTCAAACGAGTCTCGAGGCCGATATTGGCGGAAACTAAAATGGTATCATTGGATTTTTGAAATATCAATAACTCATATCAAGAATCGAATCAGATTATTTTGAAAAAAAAACTTCGTTTCAAAAAACCGACTTCAAAAACTAAAAAGTATAAAATAACCTATTTCTAACGCTAATTTTAATTATAATGTCTTATTTTTAATATATATTATCTTAAACATCTTAAAGTCGGTGCTTAGTAATGTTCAAATATGTTAATTTTTATGTTTTACTTTTAAAAAAATGAATCCGACGAATTGAGAACCTCCTCCTTTTTTGCAGTCGGTTAAAACATTCTGTATTATTATACCAAATCACAGTATGGTTTCTAAGGATCAACTTCTGTCAAGAAATGTGAAACGGCAAACCAAACGAATGGGTTATTTTTGAACAAAATGTTTTATTCCGTATACCGTCTACTGGTTACCTACTTTGAATTGCAAATTGTGTTTAGGCATTTTACGTGTGATATAATGTAATATACTCCTAAGGCGGCCAAAAAGGTAATTGATTTTTCAAAAATCTAATGATAACATTTTAGTTTTCGTCAAAATCAGCCTCGAGACTCCTTAGAGTGATTTTCGCTGTCTAGCATAGTTAAGGATTTGGCCCTTGTGATGGCTAGCGACAATTGCAATTCAGCAAAAATTGTAATTTGCGTATATTCGTGGCACTGTCATTAGTCGTATGTACTAATTTAAAGACAGTATATAATAATCATTTATTTAATTTTATCTCCATCTGTCCGTAACGCCATAATTGAAGTTAGAAGAGGAATCACACTTAACATCACGGCAGTAATTCACTTATATTCAACAGAGTAACCTGTTTATTTATTTATGAGTAGGCCATCACCGCCCTGAAGGCCTACTTGAAAAATTCAATCTACAAATTAAAAAATATGATTTATTTGTTACTGCGTCGTATGTACTATACTTATATATTTACTTACGGACCGGTTAGGCATCCTGCCCTAAAATTATAAAATGTAGAACCCGATTGCAGCGCCACCTACCGGGTTCAATTGTTAATCTAAACTATCCAGGGACCCAACAAACACACACAAAAAAAAACAATCTCCGTCCCGGGACTTAGGTAGAGTTCAGTAATATTAGAATTATATCGAGGGCTTCAAAATGCCATTTTTTTTGTTATTTACTAAAATCTATGCATATTACAATGTAGAAAGTGTTACTGGTATGCAAGTGTACCTAAATAGAAGGGTATTTCAAATTTCAGCCGTATACAATCAACAAGTTTTGTTTTCATAGTCCGTGCTGGATGCCCAAAACATAAAATTATAAGCACGAATGTATAGGTTTTAAACGAAATCTTATTTTTGATGTGTTTATTTTTGCGACATTTTTATATTAAAACAAAATTTTAAGTGTAGCCAGAAAACATTCTTAATTACATTATTTTCTGACGATTATGTAGTCTTAAAAGCAATTTATTTACGTGTCACATTTAAAATTAATCTACGAGTGGAGAATAAAAATGCAAGTATCTACACAGTCATTTCACTTTGTGACGCAGCAATAAATGAAAAGGCCCTTCTTAGGCTTGCAACGATGTATAGCATTATTTATTTATAAAAAGTCTTACGGCCACTAACACTTACAGTAACTAATTATTAAAGAATACAAAAGGCAATTGCACAACATAATTGTAATTTGAAAGACTGTTCGGAGTTTACAATATCTATGTATGCCTACAAATCATAGTTGAGTTAAGTTACACCACTTAGAACTGAAGTTGGCGGGAACGATTTTTATAATCTGCAATTTCTTGGATTTGTCTCCATCGCAAATAGCAGAATATGTATAAATATAACAAAGAGATCGCAAAAAAAATTATATGTATATATTTTTTTTAATAAATTAGGTTTGGAATTTCGCCTTTGTTACCAATTGACAGCTGACGTCGTCACGCACGCTTATAGCTTATTGATATCCACTGCAAATCAGTGACATACTCAAATTTACAATTAGACGCGATAGGTGGCGCTGACGAGTTCTAGATTTTTATTACGACGTTTCGGCCACATTTCGGTAGCTTTGATCACAGACGACAACGTTTTTGAGTGTCAACGATATTAAAGTTATTAATTAACCTACTCCCAAATTGTTCATTTCTTTTTTTTTGTTTATGGTTATTATTTTTTACAATTTTAGCACCTTAATGAAATATACAGAAATGTCTATAATAGCACGTTGGAATAGGCGGCATGTTGATTGTCGATATTTACTAATTCTATGCAAATATGGATATTACTGTCGTATTTTTTAAAATATATACATTTATTTTGTTGTATGGAGCCTCCTCCATATAACACAAATAAATGATGACTGTACACATATCAGAGACCGGTCTATCGCGAAACTATTTGTTATTTATCAAATACGCAGTCATTCCTTTTTCTTTGCATTGTCTGCGAGATACACTCAATACTTGAGCACATTGTGACTGGCTGTTTCACGATGTTTCTTTGACCTTTTGTGAATAAATAAAATACGCAACATTGATTGACAAGCATTCCTTTTTCATGTTGTATTACTCCAGTCTATTTTATATTTTCTATGGGTGGGTAATCATGCACATGTGAACATTAATGCATTGATCAAAACGTATAGTTACAAGCTACAGAACTCTAATTAAAATGACGTTGGAATGACTTTAGAATTTATTAGAACTATACAAACACGTAAAACACAGGTACAAATATAGCTGGCCACAACCAGTACAAACTGTACGATTCAATAACACGCGCAAAGTCCGTCACTATATACCTATATAGCTTATCAATGTACACGACTTGCTTGTATCGTAATCGTCGCTTGACTGCCCCACCCCTCCGTTCGGGCATTGTTTTATAGTAAACTGTACAATAGAACAATCGACCGCTTGGACTGAATTTTTTCCAAGAAAACGTAATCTGCACACCTGCTTAATTATTCCTGCGTACGGCCATAAACGAATACAATAACAATAGTCTATTGTCTAGTTGCAAATTTTAAACACAAAGTAAACAAAAGAAGTCCTAATGCGGGGAAAGGTCAACCAGGTGTGCATTCACTTTGTCGGCATGTAACAATATGTAACAATCTTAGTACTTTCATTTGTTGCCTTTAATGGTTACTTTATCGTTGCTTTGCTAGACATCATTACTATTGATTTATCGTAATATATTAAAGTACATAACTTATTTATTTAAAGTGTTTTAGGAAACAACCTATCAGCGCTGTTGTCATAATATGAAATAGAAGAGAAAATTATTCATATTTTTCAAATTGTAGGTCTGATTATCATATTATTATGAATGTTTATACGGTACATATACCTAAATAACATTTTTTACAATTTTTGTCTGTCTGTCTACCTGTCTGTTTGTTCTGGCTAATCTCTGAAATGGCTGGACCGATTTTGACGGGACTTTTATTGGCAAGTAGCTAATGTAATATATTTACGGTCATAAATATGTTTTAAATATAACTTCAAAATCAATAGAAAGATGTCCTGTACTTCTATTTAAGTCAGGTGGGATTCACGAGCTACAAACTTATTTCTTCTTTGTAATCAACCAATCGATTTCCACCGCTGGGCTTAGGCCTGCACAAGATTGCACCAAATTGAAAACTACTATTTATCTTGAATATGAGTAATGTAAGAAATGGCGGTCATCCAAGGGCTGGATGGAGCCTATAGTCACGAGAGCTAACATACATGTGACTGGAATGTTTACTTAGGGCTGCAGAAAGAGAGAATACCATTGATTTGTTATGTTTACAAACGAGTCGAATAATTGTTATTTAATTTACATCGAAATAATACTGTTTGAACCGATTTATTTTAAAATGTCAAACTAAATGAACTAATAACAATTACAAAGGACCGAATAGCTTCTGAGGAATTTGGTTGTGGTATAAACAGACAGACGGACGGCCGGCACGACACTCGTATAAAAGCTCCGTGTTGCCAAATAGACTTGCCTAAATATTATGAAATTGCAAACACACTCTCTAACTGACACTAAGCCAACCCCCTCCGATCACCTAAAAAATTATAAATAGAATTATAATTAAAAAAATATTGTTAAAAATTTATAAAAAATATAACACATAATTGTAGTTTATATTTATTATAATACAAAATACAAAAATTAAAATTGCATGTGGGTATTTCATATTGTTAAACATAAACTACCCACATTTTCTATAGTTATCACAATTTTGTGCTGACAGCCCTACACACAGAAAGATTTGCATGAGAACAATTGTAAAAATATACGCGACATATCGTTCCAAGTCAGCAGAATGTGCTTTCAAATGGTAGTCTGATTTGCATTAAAATTGCCATAGGTATTTAAATATATATTTGTTTAAATAATATAAAGAATACCTATACAATGTAGATACATACTATATACATACACATAGGTAGTTTCCATGGGAGCAGGCAATGATGATCTGACAAAAACTTTTCGACTTTTATTAAGTCTTTTCTAAAGTTTTCGCGACTAGTATATATAATTAAAAGTGTCCGAAACGTCGAATCTTACACTAATATATAAAACTGAAGAGTTTGTTTGCTTGAACACTCTAATCTCAGGAACTACTGGTCTGATTTGAAAAATTCTTTCAGTGTTAGATAGCCCATTTCTCGAGGAAGGCTATAGGCTATATATCATCACGCTAAGACCAATAGAAGCGGAGCACCAATGAAGAATGTTTCAAAATCGGGGGTTTATTTAACTTACTTTTTTAACTATTCCACGCGGACGAAGTCGCGGGCAGAACCGCGCTTAGAACCTGTATAACGTAGGTGATTACTTTCATTAATCTCTTCTTACATGTAGGTTCTTTTGATGCGCTTTTTATTTGACCTTTCTTTAAGCACGTCTGCCATTTGATCATTGTTACCACGTCGCGGGCTACTTAGGTATTTTTTATTTTAATTTTAAAGTTGTATATAGCTAAAGCAGTATAGCCTACTGCTTAAATATTATGGTAGTTGATTTGTGGGGTTTTATTTTAGCAGCTGTACAGAATTGAAGAACGATTGTCTCTTTTATTTATTTTTCTAAAATGCTTACATTCATACATATAAAATATAGTAGACTGCGACACAGAAACCTTGGGTATATTATTGTCTCGGGGAGTCATGTATATGTAAAAAAATATAATAATAAATATTTTTTTAATTTGAATTAATTCATTATTTTTTATATTAAAAATAGAATCACGGCCATAAATTGTTATCATCATCCACGTGTTCACTTCTATTTAAATACAAATAATAAATGGAATTATTATCATTTGTTTAGTTCTGGTAAAGTCCCAGTTGTGAACCCTGGTACTTTGGGGATTTATTGAAAATTTTTCTATATACTTAGTATTCTTTTTAAATAATGTCGTAAGAATAGATAAAATAATTCACAGCCAGGTGCTAGATTATTGTCCCGTCTGGATAGCTACCTCTGGTTTAGAGCATGCCGCCATAACAACCTTGAGTTGTGTTCTGGACGTAGTAGTTTCTAGTCTCGCCTTAGATAGTGGCAGAGTACATCGGTAGCACCTTTGGTGTTACAAATATACATGGGCGATAGTAACCGCTTTCCATCAGTTGGGCCGTCTGCCTGTCTGCTAAACTCATGTAATAACCAACTGTAAACATAGCATTTACAAAAGGCTCCTTTATTGAGGCTTACACAAAATGTTGATTTAATCAACAATTTCCGGTCGTCTTGTAAATTTATACATCGTGGAGTCGTCGTGTAACACGAGCCTTTCTTGTGCCTACATTAAAAAAATAACACCGACCCAATTGTAAAAGTGTCTTGCGCAGTTTTTACCCGTCTGACTTCGGCACCTGCATGTAAATATTTTATACCCCAGTCCGCAGCGTGTTCCTATTAAACGCATCCTGTGAATACTAAGAACTAAATTCTTCAAAGAACTGGTGTAAAACTGACAATTTCATTCGTTTTTTACACGACTGTTTAAAAAGAGAATGTAGAAGGTTAGTTGGGATTTAACTTGGTTTCTTACAAATTACCGCGTTTAAAAGCTTTAAAACGTAGTTTTATTATTTATTGCGATTCTTTCGATTGTTTAGGATATCGGAACCGCCCATCTCTAGGCGACGCCATCAAGTGGGCTGTCTACCTATTTGCCGGTTTTTGGCAATAAAAAATATCCTACATATAAACTGCATAAGGATCGGAAACAAAAATAATTCTTACAGGCCCTTAAAGTACTTAACAGTGACATAGACGAACCTTGCTTGTTCATAAAATATTTAAAAAAAGTAAAAATATCGATATCACATCATATCATAATAAATAAAATAGCGTAAATCGGTTATTTGCAACCCGTTATTGTTATTAAGCAATTATTTTAAAAGCGGGCTCATTCATTTCGAACGATTAAATTATGGACTTCGTATTGTGAATTGCGGAAATTTCATAACATAAATTTAGTCCGTTTAAGCACTTATTGTTAAATGTTACAATTGAACATTCCGTTTCATCGAAACGCCGTGTTGATTTTAAATTCTATATCTGTATGTATAGAGTAATGGGTATTGCTCCCAGCAAGTTTCAGTCAGCATCCAATTATTATAGCTATTTTTATAATTACAAGCTTTATATTTACATATTTACTTATAACAATCTGGTTAAGAAATGATTAGCCATCTCTTAAATAGGAGACTTTTAAGTCCCTAATCAATGGCTGTTTCAAGTAAAACTTGCCATCTTGCCTCTTAGCAGTCTCTTAAACTACCTCTCGATGTTGGTTATTTTTGAGAGTCATTTATGACTTACTTTACCACCACCTCTTATCCTTAAGAGGAGTTTATGGGTAAGATTTTAGTTAGTCAGTTGCTGAGCAGTTTCTTAAAATTTAACAAACGATTATAAGTAAGGCCATTTACGTGCAATGTTTGTTAGTTTGTGTATGTTGGATCTTTCCAGTTAAATACAGTTCGTAGACTTAAGACTATGCATGGTTGTTTCGCTCTGATGATAATTGAAGAAAAAAAATACCAGGTGGTAGGGCATTTACCCGACTGGATGGCTACCACCCCTGGTCTAAAGTATGCAGCAATAACAACCTTGAGTTGTGTTCCGGCATTAGTGGCAAGGTTCCAGTCTCCCTTAAGAGAGCAGCAGCGCATCCATAGGCGATGGTAGTCGCTTTCCATCATGTGGGCCTCTGCCTGTCTGCTGAACTCCTGCATTAAAAATAAAAAAAGTCTCTAATGGATCGTACCCAGAGTGTGATAAGAGGGGTGGGAGGGAATATGAATTTCGTGACGTCTCATTTCAAACATTATATCGTTATATTTAATTTTAAGCTTTTAAATACGAAATTCGAAGTATTAACGAAGGGCTGCACGCTTAGTTCTTTTTTTTATTGCACGAGTTCAGTCAGTCCTAACAGTCCTATAGATTTGTGTTTATCACTTTTTCGTTTCATCAAGTTTCAAATCACAACAATTCTAAAGAAGTTCCACTTCAATAACATAAAAAAGGATGATGTCCAAATAGGTTTGGATAAACAGTATACCTAATTAAAGTTTGGGTGAAGTACAACGAAACGCGAACTTTTACCAATAACATATTTTATTTTCTCTTCCATCCAATTATGCGGCCGTAACTTCTAATAGAATGGGGTGGAGACTTCGTTGGGACCTTGAACTAATTGAATATTAATAAGATCCCAACAAATGCCGTAAGCGGATTTACTCAACAAAATACAAGAGAAGTTTTCTTTTCTTCCCACGGGAAAAGCTTCGAGGTATTATAACAATAGGACGAAATTTGACGGGAGTAATTCCTCATTGATCACTCGGTGTGCTTCTTTAAAATTAAATATTTTATTTCCCTTCGTTTAGATTTTTTTGATTTTTAAATAAGCAATACTTGCTTTTAAGTTGTTTAGTATACTCAAAAATAGATATTCAATGTAATACAATATACCTAACCATAACGTCTAGAACATCAATATTTTTTGGCCTCCTGGCAGAAATCTTGAATGAATGAATGAAAACTCTTTATTGTTCACCATAACTTAAACCTAGACATTTAATATAGATACATTTCCATTAGACAATGGGCGGCCTTATCGCTTATAGCGGTCTATTCCAGGCCAACCGGTGTCCAAAGAGATATTACAAGAAAAAATAAATAATACTTGGTGGTTTAACTAAATTGAAACTAATTCAATCGTAATTAAAGAAAAAATGTAGATATACATAATTAAATAGATTATAATAATATAAATTACATATACTTACATGCAAATAATAATACAATTATATTTACTCCAACAAATTTTATTTAATGGACAAATAATGGTCAGTTATCAAGTGTTTGAATGTACAAATGGATGTAGCTATCTGACAATGTATGTAGTTAATGTCGTGAATTATAAACAAAGCGATTTCTCCATGTTATTACATTAACGTTGATCCAAGACTAAAACCCTTAAACAATAACTAAATACGGATATAACAATACTGAGTTTGTTTGTTGAGCTTTAGAATTTACCAAAGAAGTCTAGGTGAATTTAAAACAATAAAAATAGGACAGTAAAGACGGTAAAAAGAACCGCAGACAGGATTTGTAATTGTTCGTTTAGCTTCTTTTGGTAAAATAATTGTTCTGTTCATTAATCATAACCTGTTAAAGCTTTTGCTTATAACTTTATAGTCATTATTATCAAAGTTAGGTAGGTTAGGTTATCAAAATGAGTATGTCATAAATAAAGCAAGTTGATACTTGCAAAATGTTTTACGTAGGCTCTTTAGCCTGCAAAATATTTAGCTTATAAAACCTATATTCTTTACTTTGTACATATTTAAATTAATCTCTAAGTAACTACAAAATAATAATAAGAGATGGATGAATTGTGTGAAGGATGATATGATGATTTATGGTGTAAGGACGTATGTCAGAATAGGAGTATATGTTAGGAAAATACGTGCTGCGCTAACCCAAATATTTGGATGAATGTGAAAGAAAAAAGAAAGTAATAATAACGAACGAAAATAGGTTTTCTTAAGTTCCAGTTAGCTAATTTGAATATCAACTAATTTTAAGTTTGTAACAGAATTATTAATTAAAACCCTTCCATTACCGAAAACAATACCGAAGCTAAAACAAAGGATGAGGAGGACAGGAGTTTCATAAATTATCCTCGGAGTAAACAAGGGGATTACCCATTGAATAATAATCAATACCTATCTCCATGTTTAATGAATGAAGCTAAATCGCGTTACACGCGTTAAAATGGATAGTTACTAATTACAATAAATTATTGACAGGTCTAACTTATTAGACCTATTACTTAATTAATTGTGTTGTAGGTGCGGCTTTTTCTGGGATCACGTTAGATTTAGGCCGTTTCACACAAATATGGCGACGGGTTTAGGGCGTTACTGGAGATGCGACACTGTTTTTATTTTTACATTACGAGTACAACACCTTCGGCATTGATTGTGCAAATTTCAAAGTAATAAAAGACAATAAAACGCATTCGTTCACAGCCTAACATATTTTTTTATCTCCTTCTTAGCCTAACATATTGATTTAAAGTAAGTTTGTAAACTTCTTTATGGTTATTAAAGGAGCCTACAAACTTACTCTAACTGAATATGAAAAAGACCGCGAATCTTTAACACTAAAGCAGGTGAAGCTCCAGCACCTGAAGCAGGGTTGTCACTTTTTAAATTGAATAAGTATTGCTGCCATATTAACATACGATTTCCATTTTATTTCATTAAATTTAATTGATATCCATTTGTTAATAACTTAAGATCACAGATCGATACTTCAATTTGACGACGGCTTTTGTGTTTGAGCGTTTGACGGCTTACCTCACTGCAACGCAGAGACTCCGGATTTAATTCCTGATATGGTAAATTTCGGAAATGATTTTTCTCCGTTATTTACTATGGTCTTGGTCTCTTGGATCAGACCCTGAGTAGTCCCATTGTATTTTTACGAGCTACACAGGACTCGAATTAAAATGCCGTTGGAATTACTATAGAGTTTATTAGAACTGTACAAACAGGTATAATACAGGTACAAATATAACTGGACACAGCCAGTACAAACTGCACGATTCAATAACACGCGCAAAGTCTGTCACTATATCGTTAATCGAATCTACGTCTTACTCGTATCGTAATACTCGCTTGACTGCCCTATCCCCGCCGTTCGGGCATTGTTTTATACTAACTATACAGTACAAAAAAAATGGACCGCGTGCACTGGGGTTTCCGAGAAACAGTAATTTGCACACCTGGTGAATTATTCCTTCGAACGGCCAACAAAGTCGAAAACAATAGGCTATTGTCTAATTGCAAATTTTAAATACGAAGTAAACAAAAGAACGGGCAATAAACAAGGTACTCGTTTCTTTGTCGGTATGTAATAGTATATTACCCATAACACAAGTATAACTTGCTTAGCTTAGGGATATGCAATGTATGTGTTTGTCTGCCGGTTATTACAAAAATATTTTTATTATTAATTTCATTAGAATAGATATGACCAGCCCTATAAAACACGTGTTAAATAACAATAGTGTGCAGGGTAATAAGTAAATGAAACTAGGCTACCGAATCCGCTAACCGTACCGCAAATGCATTCAAACTGGCGTATGATTATGACTAATAGCCGTTTTATACCACAGTTTACTAAAACTCTTTACAGTTTTGTGGTATTATTATTGTCTTGCTTGCGTTTTAATTCCAGTACACGGAGCTTGAAAATTTTATAGTTTATAAAAGTTCTATAAAGTAGGTATAATATATTCCAAAGGTGCGTCTTCATCTGCGGTAATGTTACAGATATAGGCAGTTTCTCACAGATATTGTCAATGACATTAGATATGAACAGATAACGTATGAATATACACTAATGTGTCAATGCGTAACGGCATTATTTTTTAACTCTTTAAATAAGGCGCAATCTTCCACGGTCTAACACTTACTCTTATTCATATTGAATAATAGTAAGTTTGTAGGCTTGTTTAAGAAAGCAGCCCTCAAACTAACTCTTAACTCAATATTAATATGATCGTTAATCTACGTTTCAATCAAAAACTGTTACTCTAAGCACCATATTTGAATATAGCTCAAAAAAGCGCCAGATTTACATAGAGGTACTGACTACGTCACGAAAATCTAAGCCTCTCTGTGACCAAGCGTGCTATTTTGAAGACCTCCAAGCCCACCGAGAACGGGTCAGGTAGTACGAGAACGTTTCCTAACATTCATAACTAAGTTACAGAACTCCGCAACCCTATAGATTTTCTACGAGCCCAAAGTACTTACGATGACCATAACTGCTTTGGGCATCACAAGAAAAACAAGTTAAATAAATAACGCATAAATCATTTTTTTTAAAGTAATTTTATTTTTTCTGTCATGATATTTTAAAAATTTGATTAGATCTTACTTTAATGCCCGTTCTTATATATGTGAAAATATTATATTAGAATTTATTCTAACGTGTGGCCGCTCCCTTATTCTTAGTCGTTTGATAAGCGGTGTACGTGTGTCTATTGAGCCTATAATAACTGCATTTGCGGTTGCAGCCCGTTATGATGCGCGTGCGCACCGGTGCGTTCACTGACCTACACACAGATCCGGCTGATGGGAAATTCGCTTATTAATCGAGGAAAATTATCGCTCCAGTGGTTTTAGATATTTAGGTAATAATCATTTATTAATGTAAGTAACCGTACAATAATTATGTATACCACCATCGCCACTCCTAATCAGCAATATTTTTGCCACGGGTTGTCTGGAAGAGTTTTAGCGATAAGACCGCCCTTTGTATACAATTAGAATAATACTGGTTCGTTATTTTTCTGTAATGGTGAACAATAAAGTGTTATCTATCTAATTTAAGGCTTCTGTGCGTATGTATAATAAATAATCGGCAGACAAACACCCACATTGTATAGCCCCAAGCTAAGCAAATTATATTTATGTTGTGAGACCGATACAACGGACATACAACGGACCACTCTGCGGCCCATCCCTCTTACCTAGATCACAGTAAATGACGGAAATTTCATTTACGAAATTTACTATGCCAGGAGTGCAGAATGCTAATACATAAAATATATATAATCAATAAAAAAAACATTATACAAACTATCATGTATTTGACACACACGCGCATATGTACTGTTTTGTTCATTGTTAAAGTCAAATTAACAGTGTAGCCTTGGCGAAATCTGTGATTATAGCAGTAGTCTTTGACAACAGAACTTTAAAAATGTTCAAACTTGTAATTTAAATTAATAATTATAGTCGAATTTCCACCACGGGCAACCACTAGTTATATTTATTCTACATGTGAAAGATATAACCATTTTATCATGTCACTTTTAAAAGAACATAATAGAAATAATTTTAAACAATAATTACTTTCAAACACTAATTACTGCGCTATTAAGGTAATAAATATTTTTGCTATTGAATAAAGTATAAACAAAATACATTACTATATGTATTGTATTTTTGTACATATCACTCTGTATATAAGATGAAAGCTTGTGATTGACAACTGAAAGGTAATAAAAATATACTTTTGATGCATTTCTTTAGCTTTGTACAAATACCTATAGCAACATTAAAATGTATTTAAAATCGAGACGAAAGTCCAGTCACGTCTTCTACTTTGAGATGCAGAGATATAATTATTTGTGTTGCTGCATTGTTGGTTTTCGTAACCAACTTAGAAAGGCTGATGCAAATGTGTACAATGTATTCATGGATTTGATAGTCTTTTAGGTATGTACGTACATAGAATAATTTACAGAACCGTTACAAGAAACAATATTACATACAAGTTTCTAGCGTACCAATATAAATGAAGATATAATTAGATGAAAGCGACATGTTATAATTGGTACTTAAATATTAAGAAAATTGTGTTTTGAATAAAAGTGTTTTGAACATTATTTTGTCTTCGTATATTCCTTCAACATTTGCTATTTTTTAAAACCTGCCTTAAATCTCAGAAAAGCTAAACTGGTAAATTGTATACCGTACACACCCGCATTTGATACTCGTATATACCTAAATTAACAAGTTTCAGAATTTTATACAGTATACTAACATATAAAGCTGAAAGAGTTTCTTTGTTTGCTTGAACGCGCTAATCTCAGGAACTACGGGTCTGATTTGAAAAATTCTTTCAGTGTTAGATAGCCCATTTATTGAGAAAGGCTATAGGCAATATATCATCACGCTAAGGCCAATAGGAGCGGAGCCCCAATGAAGAATGTTTCAAAGTCGGGGGGTTTTTTAACTTTTTTTTTTTACTATTCCACGCAGGCGAAGTCGCGGGCAGAAACTAGTATTACATAAATGTGTCATCCTTATATATCTTCAACTGTACCATTAAGTCTGTGTAAATAAAAAAATGCGTCTTAATGTAAGTTTATTTGCAATATTTTGCCAGATTTTTAGTTTTTTCTTTCTTTCATGTTTAAGCTTTTCTTTCACTCAATGTCGATATTAGTCAGTAACAGCTTCGATAATCATCAAGAATGTTACCATTCAACGAAACAAGTTGAAGAAAACGGTTCTCGTAACAGATAGTTCGTGTTCGATCGTAAGGAATGAGATCTCCTTGTTTCTTTAACATAATGACGTCAGACGGCGTGGTTCCGTGATGTTTATCCGCTGTTTACCTTAGTCATACTATTTACTTACACCCACACACCATTTTTTGTGTAGTTCAACGAATATATTCATTTGTTTTATTCGTTTTATGCTTTGATTTTGGAACGTAGTTCCTTATCGCGCGGTACGAATGGGGGCTAGACGGAAAAAATTCTTACGAAAAAGTTGTCACCGACACTTTTTGAACTTGCCAAGATAAAATGCAGCTTTATGCCCACGCAGTTAGAGTTTAATTTGGAGTACATTATTTTTAAATGTCATGGGTTGCTGACGTACAGATAGCATTTGCGGACATATAGAGTCTTAATATCATTAAAATAAGGAGCAATATCGCGAATCTGGTTTAAAGTTAAATTTGTTTCAAGAGTCGAATTGCAGGATGTGATTCGATTTTTAAATTGTTTCTTATATTGAAGTAAATAGGATTCAAACTTACTCATTTACTATTACACTTCGCATTGAACAGTGTGGTGTCGCGACGATTATTTTTGTTGAGTGTATACAGGTTTTTTGTAAATAATCGAAAGGAACTTCGTTCCATCCGGGTGTCCCTTGACACCTCTCAAGTTTTTTATTGTTACTAATAGGTTATATAATTAACGTTAGGGCCGATTTTGCAATAACCAGATAAGTTATTTAATAAAATAAAACATAATATAAAATAATAATATAATATCAGCCCATAAATGTCCCACTGCTAGGCTCGGGCCTCCCATTACAAGGGGAACGGACAGTATGCTTGCCATGCTTGTTCAAGGCGGCTTGGCAGTTTTGACACATTGGTTATCTCGATCTACAGGTTACATCACGATGTTTACCTTCACCGTTGTTAGTACGTGGTAATTGTAGCAATATGCACATTAGATCAGAAAACTGCCAAAGTGGTGCATGCATTCCGGCCAGGATCGAACCCGCGCCCTTTGAATCTGGGACGCGTGCGCTAGCTTTTTTAAAAATCACGTATAGGTTCGCGTTTGACCATTATCTCGCTCGATTTGAGCGGAGATATGGTCTAAGATCGAGCACGCTTACCCAAAAGGTACCTATTCACACGAGACTTAAAGACACCCAGGTTGTAGGTTTTGGGAAAAACAGACTCCGGCAGTGTGTTTTATAAACTAACATGGGAAAATTAAAAATGACATTTGCACGAATAAAACAGTTAAATTATGTCACTTTTGTGTAGTCAGGTTATGATTTATTGGACTACAAACATTTATCTGATGATTAAAAAATTAGCCTTTATTTGAGAACGCATATAGTCTCTTCTTGACAATGCATCAGTTTTATATATATTATGTCACTTCTATGTATTATAATTAGAATGACTTGTAATAATACTAAGGCCAACTAAAAAGCACCTATAACAAACATATCCTATTACATATTAGTTACAAATAAATATGCGTGCGTTAAGATAGAAGGCATTTATTACACTCCCCCATCGCCGGCCAGTGTTGCCAGATGACCATGTCAATTAACCCCCAAATTTTTGTTAAAAACCCCCAAATATAAGCTTTTTGAGAAAAAAACCCCCAAAACAGTTTTTACTTATTTTAAAGGAGAAATAAAAAAGCAAAACTACCGTCGTAGCGAAAACGTCACTAATGACGTCATCATTTTCGCTCACGGGGGGGGGGGGGGAGGGGTGTGTGGTAACAACGACCCGTGTCAATAGGTGGGTTAAATAACCGTTCCACTTGAGTTTACGATTGTCACGCCAGCAAATAAGTGAAACGGGAAAAACCGCGGTTGTGAACGTAGTCGTTGTGAGTCTAACGGAAAGTAGCCTATAAGATACGACGCATACGAGTAGAGACGGCATAATAAATAAAATTAATGATGTAAATGAACGAACGAATGAATTGAATTATTAAAATGAACTATTCAATTGAAGTATGATTTACTAGTAGAGTATAATTCTAAGATAAAGTAATAATACCGTATTATAACTTAGATATAATAATTGTAGTCATGATAATTGTGTTTGTAGATGAATTATTAATACTTAAAATATCGCCAAAAATTTCTCACAACAAAATATTTCCCCCCGAATGTCCCCCGAAGAATCTTTACCCCCAAATCTCCCCCCCGACGTCAAAAAATTCCCCGAATTTGCAGGGAATTCCCCCATCTGGTAACAGTGTCGCCGGCGCGCAGGCCGGTTATATATAGTAACTTAATCTAACAATTACACACATACGTATGTAGAGATTAATGAATGTAGATGAAGCAAAACATGTAGGTATGTGAAATCTATCTTTCCTGCTTAACCCTATGGGAAACAGACTTGATAATATGTAAGTATGTAAATAACTTTAATTCAATAGCAAGCATAATAAACACGGCAACGTTACGCTGTGGTAGAATGTCAACCCTCCAACGGCAACGTCAACTGTCTGCCTAATCTACCAGGAATAAGCTAATTTTTGACTGAATTGGTCTACAAGTATGTTTTATCGATTACTGGTCTAATGCTTTATATAATAATACGTAAAAAAGCAAGATTGTCATTCTAAGTATTTCTCCCTTATAGTATCTTCTTCACATAGTATAAAACAAAGTCGCTTTCCGCGTCTATCTGTTTGTAAATTCACTAACTCCTTTTAAACCACGCAACGGATTTATAAGCGGTTTTCACCATCAGTGACATATTTTTTCAGGGAAGCATTACAGTGTAAACTCTATATAACGACACTGAAGGGACTGTGCATTTGATGGCGTTATGGAGAATTGTTGTTAAATCGAGAGAAGTCTGTTATTTTTAACGTCTTTTGCTGCACCAGTTATTTTGTTGTAGTTTTTTACGTATTTTATTCATATCTTGCGATATTGAGGCATTTTGGTATATATATTAGGACGGGTCAAATTGTATGGAACGATTTATTTTGATGAAGCGTATAGCAAAAACGTAATCTATAGGTGATACTGAGAAATTTTGCTCAAGAGACCATAGCTCTAAGTCGGATTTGGAGCCCGCCAAAATTTCTAAATAGAAATTTTTCCATATATACATAGAACAATTTAATTAAATTCGTAATAAAATCGGATAGAATTATAGTTATATATACTACTAGCTAGTATATATATGTATATATATATACATATATATACTAGCTTTTGCCCGCGGCTTCACTAGCGATATATAAAAATCTAATTAAGTTTTTATTAATGTAAGTAAAATAAAGCTTAACCAGTGGCGTGGTCGCGGAGAAAACTTTAGTTAGTTAATATAGATATACTTATATGCAAAAGAGACATAAAGTCAAAGACATCTAACGCGTCAAACCGTAATTATGATTACGGACTCTCTACATCGTTTCACTCGTTGGCTGTCGTGTGAGTCAACGCACGAGTGAAAGTGTCTACAATGCCTGCCGCCACTTTTGCAATGCGTGTTACATACCGCATGTCCACAATTAAAATATTGGACATGGGTGATATAGCAGATACAATATTTATCAACATATGGCCAACTTATATTTGGGTATTCACCTTGCCCAGTACTTTTGTACCATGTTGCGGTGTATGTGAGACTAAACGTGTTATTACCCTTATACCCTTGCCAATCATAGCAATGTGCATACGCAGTTCACTCGGCATAGGAATGACATTAGACATTTTAAAACATAATCTTGGGAAATCTGGTAGTAATTTAAGTGTGTGTGAGACTCGAATTAAAATGCCGTTGGAATTACTATAGAATTTATTAGACCTATACACACACGTATAACACAGGTACAAATATAACTGGACGCAACCAGTATAAACTGCACAATTCAATAACACGCCCAAATTCCGTCACTATATAGCTTATCAATGTACCCGTCTGGCTCGTATCGTAGACGTCGCTTGACTGACTCCCTCCTCCCGTTCGGGCATCGTTTTATACTAAATGGTAACAATACAACAAACGATCGCGTGGACTGAAGTTTTCAAGAAACCATAATCTGCACACCTGCGGCCATATACAAATACAATAACAATAGGCTATTGTCTAATTGCAAATTTTAAACGCAAAGTAAACAAAAGAAGTCCAAATGCGGGAAAGGTAATAAACCGGGTGTGCATTGAGTTTGTCGGCATGTAACATGTAGCTTTGATGTATATATTTTTTTCCTTTTGGAACATTAAAAATTGTTTTAAATAAAAATAAATTAATATTAATTTTTACTTTCTGAATGAAGTGAATACGTAACTGTAATGCTGTAACACAATAATATAATCTCACCAAAAGCCCAAATATTATTTTTCATCCAATTTATCCAAGCATACTTTCAGAATATGAGTATATGCTGAAAGTATGCTTGGAGTTGCCTGATTAGGAGGACGAAAACTGCGCTTTTCATCCCTGAGAAACGTTTCTCCCTGCTGTAAAAAAATTTAGAAAGCCATGCGACTTATATCTCAACTTTTTTACAGCCACTGTTAAATCGCTGCATAAATTGTAGCAAAAATATATCAACAATTATTATGTAATGTTACGAGTTACGCAGGACTCGAATTAAAATGCCGTTGGAATTACTAAAGAATTTATTAGAACTATACAAACACGTATAACATAAGTGCAAATATAAGTAGACACTACTAGTACAAACTGCACGATTAAATAACACGCGCAATATCCGTCACTATATCGCTTATCGAATGTACTACACAAGTCTTGCTAGTATCGTAATCGTCGCTTGACTGCTCCTTTCCGCATTGGGCCATTGCTTTATAATCCACCGATCCATACCTGGCAAGCTTCGACGCAATACAATAACAACAAGGATTAGTTCGACACTAATGACGGCCATAAAACAAGTACAATAACATTAAAATGATTTTCTTAATTACAAATTCTCACAAAGTAAACAAAAGAATTCCTAAATCCGGGAAGGTAATAAACTGCGCTTTACGCTTTGCGTTTACCTTTGTCGGTATGTAACAGTAACATCATTTTATACTTATAAATTACTTTTCACTAAATCCTTATTAAACTAACATATATATTAGATAAATATTTTTGTTATAATCAGTGACAAAAAATACTGGCTGGTAGAATGCCACAGAAAAGAAATTTCATATGTGACTTATTAAATGAGATTTAAATATGGATTTAACTCGTCGTTTTATTAGAGGAGTATTTTTTTTAATTAATCAGTTTTTATTTACTTTCCTCATATTCGCGATGAATATCAGATTGTTAACTTCGGGTGAAAGGTCTATTTAGGCACTCGACCTATTAGCGCCCTCGCTACGCTCGTCCGCCGAGCTATCTCGTGCCCAAATAGGCCACTTTCACCTCACGTGCAACAATCTACTATTTTATATCCCTACCTTGAGGAGACTTGTGGTCCTTGGGAAAGTTGAGGTAAAGAGACCTTCAGGGCGACTAATCTCGGCGGAGAAGAGCAATTATTCACTGCCATCAGAGCCATGATCCTCAGCACTGAGAAAACGACTTAGAAGAACTGAAAGTATTTATAGTTTATTCATAAATTGTTATAATTCCGTTCCTGCCGAAATAACTACGGAACTGAAAACATTTTTAAAATATTCCGTCTCTTGCCCGTCATTTACAGTAACAATTTTATGTAACAGATTTGGACATTTAAAAGATTAAACTGAAATCAGATTTGACATTTAAAAGTTTGAATATAATCCTTCTTAAGGAACATTAAAATACACTGAAGGACTTTGCTGAAAATTTCGCAATTTATTTTATAAATCTTTAAGGATGTTGGTATATTAGCTGTGTTTTATATAGACGTAAGAATTGTTTTTAGGATTCTGTGGATATTTTAAGGAAAGAAAACGAATTATTATACAATGGTCATATATATTCGTATGTCTGTCCGGCTGACTATGTATGTTACAGTAACTTTTCTGAGATTATTAATTAATTATAATTGTATTACTATCAGCAGGGGCGTGGGGTGGTGCGAGTAGGGCTATTGAGAGGAGAGGGCGCAAAATCGCCAATTATTAGATTTATTATTAGATCAAATCACCCTACAATAAACTATTTCACACTATTATATTTACTTAGTGATTTCATATCACGAATAAACAAACCCATGAGGTTTCTGTACCACAGTCGAATATGTTGTCATGTATATGAATCCTTCTGTAACATACTTCTGTATAAAAGTTATTTAAAAAAAAGAACTTGAGATATAAATAGAATAAGAGATAAATATAAAGTTTTTTTTTTTAGCTAGACGTGTTGCTGGGGACTTTCTCCTTAACAGCAATAACACGTTGCGAAGCGGTGTACATAGACTAGGAAGTAAAATTTAATTTTAACCTACATGTATGATCTTCAAAAACTGTTCTCCAGTGGAACTTATTTTGAATAAAAACTTTTGAATGTTGTTTTTTTTTTTATATGAATGTAAGTAATGTATGTGTTTGATCCTTGCCTAGTATAAAAAATAGGTAGAATCGCTCCATTAATTTTACAGTCTACCCTCTTTCTGTGTTAGGCGACGGCCTATGCAGAACACAGTAAGGGCAGCCATTTTGGACTCCTGAATCAACGTTTTGACGAGAAGCACACCGCGCCGTGCGCTCATACAAACTTATGAACTCGTTCTGATTACTAGCCGTGCCAAGAACATTTACTATCCTTAAAATTTTGTATGAAGTGTTAGCTCAATACTGAAATGCAGTGCCGTGTGCTGTTCCTGTCTGCAGCCTGAACCGAGCCAGGTGATGGTGGATCTCAAGGTTGGTGGAGCCTCTGCTTTTCTAGTGAAAGGATCTAGGTCATATCTCTTCCATACAGTCCACAATTACCGACCCACCATATTAACCGTGGGTTATTGCGCCCTACAGTATAAATGTAAGAATATTGGGGGAAAAAAGTAACAAAACAATATAATATGGTGCATTTTTATATAAATATGGGTTCAACTTTACAATAATGGACACTGAATTTTAAGTAGTGGAGGCGGGAAGGGGGAAGTGGGGGAAGAGTACTTCTCCCTCCTGCAACCCCCATGTCTAGGAGACATGTAGTTTTTGAGATATGTTTTTTTTTGTAAACATAACTTTACTAATTTTTTTCAAAATGGTGTACTTATTTCTTGTGTCTAAATACGAGAAATGCAGAAGAAAAGTTAGTGGTCAATGTAAAAAACATTTAATACAGTCTAAAAACGCGGACTAAAGCCCACAAGCCTAGCGAGCAAAGCAAGTGTGCCATGACAGCGGTCAACAAATGTCACAACCGATTTGTAACCACCATTTAAATAGTTATCAATAAATAAATGGTGACCAGTCGGTTCTGGCACTCGCCGGCCGCTGCCGCGGCACGCTCGCTTCGCTCGCTCGGCTCGTGCGCTTTGGTCTAAACACTAACCCAACCAAACCAACTCACCGTTTAAGTCACTGGTCGCGAGAGACACTGTCCTTGCACCAGTTCGTAGTCGCTCATTATTAAAAAATAAAACGGCGGCAAAATATTCATAGTGCCGCCTAATGCATCGATGTTTGTAATAAAAATAAATCGATTACAAATACTTCTCATTCAAACTCGTAATTATAAGCAAGAACAATAATTTTCGTATTTCAAAATGGATATTATTGGAATATCGAATGATATTCGAATAAAAGTCGATATTATTGACATACTGATTTGGTAACATTTATTTATCGTCGAAAAGTGAAAAAAAGTGACAATACTGTGATTTATTATTATGTACTTTAAAATTATAATAACTAATTCAAAACTTGTTTACTAAACTAAAAAACGGTTTTAGTGTTTATATATCATGTGTAAGTGTATTCCTAGAGACAAATCAAAGTTTTTTTCAACAAAAGTGACATAACCTTGTTTATCAAACATATTTTTGTTTTTCCCATTATTCATTCAAAACTTGTTGGTGGACCCTAAAAACTTGTTTCCTAGCCCAAATAAGAGGTCTAGTGTCTATATATAAGGCGTATGTATACCCCTAAACTTGATTTTCGTAAAATTCAGTGTCCATTATTGTAAAGTTGAGCCATATTAAGCTCGTCAGAGCCGTATAAGCTCATGACGAGCCTATTCATCAGAAGTTATCATGGCATGGCATGATGTATATGGGTATATTCATGGAATTGACATCTTTTGTGATCTCTGCCAATGTAATATTTACTTCAAATAAACACAAATAACTTTCTAAATTACAATGCACTTTGATAATAGCGATTTGTTGCACTCTTGATGCCCTTGCGACCACCAACAACACCCGAGACATGTCCCGACATGTCTATATATCATCAGGGTGGTCCAAAGAGTATAGATGCAACACTCCGCTAAAGTGTCATTGACAATATATTATCCTTGTCGATAGTGCGCCGACATGTATGTCTAAACTTGCAAAGTATATAGATTTAGGTATAATTCAAACAAAATATGTCTTGAAATATAATAAAATTTGGCTTTATTTTAAAAGATTCGGCTAAATCGTTAACAATGAGATAGGTACACTAATCCTTATATATCCTCAGTTATTGAAGCTCGGCCATTTCCCCAAGTTTTAATATGTCAACTTCCTTAGGACATTAAATTGATGAATTGACAGTCCTTATCCGGGCGCGTTTTAAAGAAAAAGCATTATTTTCTTTTTTATGCCAGACATTCTATATAGATGGACGTTACTTAATTTTTAGGGTTCTGTCACAATTTCGGCAACAAACGGAAATCCAGGCACAATCATCACATCTATCCGCCAGTATATCTGTCTACCTTTGTAACATCACATATTTGGCTGCTTTTTTAACCAATTTCCAAAAGGAGGACGTTCCCAATTCGAGTGTATCACAGAGTACATTGAATATATGGAGTGTATGTTTGTTATGCGATTTCTCCATCAATTGTGGATCAATTTTCAAATTTTTTATTCTAAAGAATATACTATTGGCATCTCCACTGAAAAGTTTTTATTGTGGCTGATAAGATTATTAGTGGCCATTATATATTATTTTTAAAATTCGGAACACTGATGTTCTTTTGTTTTTATCTGTATTTTTTTCTTTTACAATAAAATCGCCTATATTCGAGCGTTCATTTTTAATTATTACAATATTCACAGTCTACTAACAGAATAATATTTAAACAAGTGTTGCACATACTCGTACATACAGTCCTGAGGTGGTCTCATTGTCAACAAGTCAGGATCTCCGATCTGATAAGTGGATCCCGGGGAATCGTGAGCAAGCCTTAAATGTTATAGCCACGTACAATGTGTTTCATATTTTTGTGCTAAAGCTATTCAAGAATTGCGTAACTAAATAGTAGAAAATCATAAAAGTAAGTAAAAAACAAGCGATAAATATCTTCTATAACATCTTGAAGTCGATGCCAAGTAAAACATGAAATACAATAACAAATTAGCCAAATATAGTAAATTTTATGTTTTACTTCCCACCGACTTTAAGATGATGTAGAAAACATTTTTTTTTTCTTTTAAGTTGCTACTAAAGTGGAATTTTTTAAAATTCCTTTTACATCATCATGCTTTGTTTTTATGTTTGCTTGTAATAAATGAGCAGAGAGACGAACTGATGATAAGTGACTACAAGCTCCCATTATTGAGATTTTAAACATTTGTTTACGCTTTTGTTGAATAACTGCAAGCTGCATATTGTTGCGCTATACGAAAACTGCGAGAGATAGTTCATTTCCCAGCTTACAAACCAAACGTTGCACAATAAGTAGCGCTGTCTTCGCTACAGATTATTAATTACAACTTTTCAGTCTATCACATCTTATGGTTCAAGCATCCATGTCTCAGACTACCTTTATAAGTAATGTGAACTTGACGTGCTGACAATCATCATGATTAAACTAAGTTGCCTTAGACAAGCGATGTAGGAGTGGATATACTGACCGTCCCCCAAAAATTAGATAGCCCCAAATAGTTAACGCGCTTAACCTATCTTTTAAACATCTAATAAGATATTCGATATCTTCGAAATCTATCATCGCTTGGCAGTGAAATTGTGAAAGCGCAGGCAGCATTGACCTCGCCTTGTTTGGTTTTCTATGACGCGCTGCTTTCCCGTTTGTTAAATACTTATCCTTGTTATTGTTTAGATTGATCTTTAAAGTCTTTATTGCTAATTAAATTGTAGTATGTATATGTTAATATTTTTTTTCATTGCATGAGTTCAGCAGACAGGCAGACGGCCCACTTGACGAAATGCGGTTACCATCGCCTATGGACATTTGCAACACCAAAAGCTACAAATGCGCTGACCCTCTCTTAAGGGAAACTAGAACCTGGTCATTAATGACGGAACACAACGCAAGGTTGTTATGGCGGTATACTCTAGACGAGGGGTGGTAGCCATCCAGTCGAGAAAAGACCCTACCAACTGGCTGTGGTTTGTCGCCTTGTACGACAGGCCGCCGGCCGCGGTTAATTGTATTCTTTCTCCGTTCCTGTACGGATAGTAGGGCTATAACTCAGCTGAATAGATCTATCCAAACGATTAATTGATTCTTCGGATGATCCAAAGACTGGTTCCTACCTTGGACAACGGATCAATCCAGCAAGGCAATGTAGTCAGCCTTTTTGCATAGGAAACCTACCCATTGAAGTCGATGCCCTAGGTTTAGTATTCTACTTACAGTCTTAAGGGATAATCGATAGAATACAAATATAAGTTAAATTACCTTTATAATTTAACGTATAATATATAACTTAATTAATATTCAGGTGAATATAAATGAAAAATCTGCACAATAATGAAAGCCATTATATCAGTTAATTGAAAATGTAATCTTATAGATCTAAAAGGACTTGTCGTAGATAAAATGTACATCAAAGAAACTCGATCTCTGATAAGTGGCTTACAGCTTTACATCGACTTATCTAAGATGTCACAAAACGTCAGGAAATTCAACGAAGTTGACTGTGAGAAATAATCACGATAATCTTAATGAGGAATAACTGAATCTATCAGAGTGATCTGCAACTTTTACTTTTGTTATTATACCGTGAACAAAAAACCACAGTACTATCACATAAGAACTAGAAAAAGAACCACACGTTGCCTTTAAAGTACCTAACTCACGTAATATCCTACAACATTCGGTTCCTTATATCTTATTACCCATTTATTCGTCTTAATGCTGCTTGTTTGACATAAGCTCCATGCAAGTACCGTCAATCTTCTATCAATAGTGAGGTGGAAGTGATGGTGGTGAGGATGGATAAAAAGAAATAGAAAGAATAGAAACCCAGCAATAGACATTTGACAACTAGGTTGTCACATATTTTAGTTCCATTGCCATCTTCCCTTTCTAAGGTTTTAAAAAGGCGCGCGTCTTTCTTAACATAAACGCTCTGATGAATTGTCTCCAATCCATTTTTCTCCAGTAGATATCCGAATCTACATGTTTAACTCTACCTACCACATCTAACCAAATTGTAGAAATGTTCACAAACGCTAAAAATGAGTTCTTGTGGTTTTTATAAAAACATTATTCTTTCTTCCATTCGAACAAAATTTTAAAAGTATACGATTATGATAATAAACTGTAAAGCTCTTTACTTTGCTGCCAAAAAATTCTAAAACAAAGGCAAAGAATGAGAATAAACAGGTATAAATGGAATAATTAAAACCTCTGCCATAGAAAAAGAATAACCCTTTTTCCATGCCACTCTACTATTTAGACGCGGTTACATGTATGAATCGCCTTGCGAGTTGCGGTCATTTGTGACAGTTTACGTTTGTCAGATTTTATGTTTGAAAATTGCGGTTCGTGCTTGCACATTAAGTTTTTGTGAAAAAGGCATTAAAGCCCGAGTTAAATTCACTGAGGTAGAATCATCGCTACCCAAGCGAAAAGCACAGATAAAACAGGCGTTTAGTTGGCACTCACTTTTTATGCTAATTTCTTTTTTATAGCTTTTGGCGCGAATGAAAAAGTTGAGATGCCATTCTGCTGTTCTTATTTGTTTAATGATACTTCGACAAAATAGTTTACAGTGCAGGAACGTAGAAAGAATGCAATTTTCTGCGGACAGGCGGCCTGTTGTAAAGCCGACAAAACAACCCACAGCCAGGTGGTAGGGTTTTTGTCCGGCTGCATGGCTACCACCCTTGGTCTAGAGTCTAGAGTATGCCCCTATAACAGCCTTGAGTTGTGTTACAGCATTAGTGACCAGGTTCCAGTCTCCCTTAAGAGAGCAGCAGCGCATTTGTAGCACCTTTGGTGTTGCAAATGTCCATAGGCGATAGTAACCTCTTTCCTTCAAGTGGGCCGTCTGCCTATCTGCAATAAAAAAAAACAAAAAAATTAACATGAATTTGTAGAATTTAAAAGTAGATGAATCTTGGTTTTCTAAAAGTTGAAACGGCAATAAAACAAAAGATAACGATTCCAGGCTCGCAAACATAATCAAACTGGCAAACAAAAACTGTTTTTGTTGTTGTTTTGAAAGCCGATTTACGAGGGAATCGACTGCCCACACTATAAGTTAGTTGTTTGTTATCTTCCCAACACAGTTGAAAGGCCTTTGATCTTTGCGTATTAACTCATTTAAATTCTGATTGATTTCATAAATTAGTATCAACTTTGCTTCAAAAAATAAACTCACGTCCATCGTCGGCAAGTGTGGAAGAGCTTTCTACGAGGGTGACACTGAAAGTTCTTAGAAAATCAAAAACTGAGCGAACTAGCAAGTTATTATTTTTATTATATTTTTCAAAATAGTTTCCGTTCACATCAATACATCGCTGCATTCGATGGAACCACTGAGAAAAGCACTTTGCCCACTCGTCCTTAGGGGTCTCTTCGATGGCCTTCTGGAACGCAGCCACTGCTTCCTTGGCGTCCATAAAATGTTTTCCTCGAAGTTTTTCTTTTATTTTCAGGAATAAATAAAAATCACAAGGTGCGAGGTCGGGTCTATATGGCGGGTGACCCAGCAATTCCACGTTTGACGACGCCAAATAGTCGATCGTTCGCCCGGCTGTGTGCGAGGAGGCGTTGTCGTGGTGAAGGAGGATCCTACTGCGAGGTCGTTCCTCTCGAACTTTTTCCAAGACAACTGGCAAACATTTGTTAGTATACCACTCTGCAGTAACTGACTTTTGATCGTCTAAAACAATGACCGGTCCTTCCGAAGAATGAAGCCACCATTTTTTTCCTACACTTCGACCTCTCTTCAATTTAGTTGGCAACTCCTCGGAAGGAAACAACCACTGAGCAGATTGTCTTTTGGTTTCCGGATCATAGCAATAAATCCAGCTCTCGTCACCCATAAATGTCGAACACAGTTTTGAGTCACCTCCGTTAAATCTTTGTATCATTTCACGGCACCAATCAACACGACGGAGTTTTTGGGCCTCGGTCAAATAATGAGGTATTATCCACCGGGCACAAAGCTTCCTAACGGCTAAATGTTTGTGGAGGATTTTGTGCACTTGAGTCATACCGATTCCTAAGCTTGTCCGAATCTGCTGATAAGTTACTCTTGGATCAGGCTCTATCATACACCGCACAACACTGATGTTATCTTCAGTCGTCGCCGTAGAAGGCCGTCCCTAACGCAGAGCATCGTTTATATTGGTGCGACCACGTTTAAACTCATTAAACCAGTTATAAACAGTGGCCCGAGAAGGGGCTTCTTGTGAAAGGCCAATCGAAGTCCGTCATAACATTCTTGTTGACTTAAATGACACCGAAAGTCATAAAAAATCATAGTACGAAAATTTTCTCGCGTTAAATTCATACTGGCGTGACACAGACAAATTTCAATTTGCCGCCAAATCGTAAAACAAATGACAAATGAATGAAATTAGTACTCAATAATATTAGCAAAAAGTTCTATTTTCAAAATTTAAACTTATTTTTTTATTATATTCTTTAAAAGTGGCCAGTTCTAAAAACTATCAGTGTCGCCCTCGTAAGCTAGATGAACTAACTGTTCCTACACATTAATAAGATTCATAAGTTTTTATTTGAGTTTCACTGGTAAACACTTTTTGAAGGTCATAACATATAAATTAAAAATTAAATCAAATTTGTACTCTTTGTACACTAAGTATATAATATTATTTTGATGAGGTATTTTATTATCATAGTTATGACTGCAAGAAATCAAATCAATAATAAGTTAGGTGTTATATTTAACACTCTTTATACTGGTCTTAATAAATTTCGTGACAAAATGACTCAAATACACCATTGCCTAATGCTTGGGTATACCCCAAAAACGATACGTTAGTGCAACCTTTAGCAATCATATCGTAAACCCCAATTGCATAATCGAATACACAGAAACGTTCGATCGTAACGTACTTATGTCGTAAGTTTGGATGTGAGTGAACTCGAGTGACGTTTTTATTCGTCGTGCAGCGTCTTGAATGCTTGTGACGCAAGAACGCATTGAGCGTATCAAACTGGTGAAAGGTGGTTACCTGTAGAACTGCATAGTGCTAGAAGTTTCAATAACATCCTAAGAACACATTACATACATACACATAATCATGTATATTTAAATTCTATAATTCTATTTTATTCCAAATGGCGCCAACGCATAGAACGACTATGCGTTTTTGCCAATGACACAGGTGTAAGACAATTTAAAGGCAGAAGGCTTTAATTGGTATTCGATTGCCAAGACCTTTTGTCATCCTGTGAATAAAACAAACATGTATTATGTTAGACTACCTACTCTATAAATGAATGTTATTAAGCATTAAAAATTTATATACCTAAAATATGTACATAAACATTATCATTTAGAATTAACATAGAGTTTAGGCAACAAGGCAAGGGAAATATCGTGGTAAGATATCGTAGAGCGGGGTTTTAATTTTATTACAATAGAAGAAAATATGCTCCACCTACATTGACAGCTAGGTTAATAATTTCCTTTAAGTTAGGTTGGCTAGACTTTTCTAGCCAACCAACTTAAAGAAATTGAGAGTTGATATCGCAAGCTGGAAGCGCACTGGTGTTGACATAGCTACTGATTAATGTAATCAAACCTTATCAAACATAATCTAATTACAGAAGCCATAGAGAAAAAATGAGCCAAATTAAAGTTATACATCACAGATTTTTCTACATAAGAAATAACTCATAAACTACTAGCATTAAGTGTTACAATGGAATATTGAAAAAGAAACACACTTAATCCTACAATTTCATCAATGTTACCACTTTCTCATTCGTAACTTGGGGCGGAAGTTTTCGGCTGTTCGCAATACCACGTAAACCAGTTATAAGTCGGATAAAGTTCAGATTTCGATAACAATATCAAAATCCCGCGTTGAACAATATCAATAATAGACAATAATACTTTATTTTCTATACGTAGAAACTTCGCTTGAATTGTACAATTGTGTAATAATTTGTTTATGAATATACCTAATTCAGAAATAATATCTGTTGTAATACCTACAAGTAACTTTATTCTTTTTATAATTCCTTAGGTTCCAAGTAGAATAATAGAGTATCAATTTTACAAGTTACATAGAATTATGATAAACATGAAAGAAAGAAAAGGTTTATTTGCCAAATGCGACACAGACAATATGATGATCTTCTGTATGTAACAGTACTAGGGTTTCACATGCAGCTGCTTCTCTAGCTTGAATTTTAAACTTTTATATAGTATCTTCGTCAGCCAATCCACTGTCGCTGTCCAATTCTGTCCACTGCTGAACATAGGCCTCCCCAAGTGGCCACTTATCACGGTCCTCTATCGAAAGATTATCTACTGAAAAGAATGTTAAAACAATTACTTCATTTTTTAAATCATGTGTATTCACACATGTATTCGAACGTTGAAACAAACTTTCACATTATTTATACCATGTCTGGAATAGTTATATGTTAACAAAACATAGAAAAATATCGTAGAGTCCGCGCCACGAAAGAAGTCTCACAGACGCGGCGCTGCGATCACTGTACTTATCCTACTATAGGAAGTATTTGCTAATCCGTAAGTCGATAACTAATTAATATATAACAATATCAACCCATAAATGTCCCACTGCTGGGCTCAGGCCTCCAATTATAGGTGATACGGACAGTATACCCGCCACGCTTGTCCAAGGCGGCAGGTTTGACACATCGGTTATCTCGATGTGCAGGTTGCATCAAGATGTTTTCCTTCATCGTTGTTAGCACGTGGTAATTGTAACAATATGCATATTAGATCAGAAAACTGACTACGTGGTACATGCATTCCGGCCGTGCCCATTGAGTTTAGGACGCGCTATTCCGCTACCACAACTTTTTTTACTGATTACTGGATAATAAATACAAAATATTCCATAATTAAAGCTGTTAATTTATTTCCTGACTTCTTTTCACTGCCACTTTTAATTCCTTTATTTTCTTTGGGACTTCTTTCTTGGCGAGAACTCTATTAACTCGTTTAAAAAAATCTATACTAGGCGGCTCTATTGTATATGTGAGTTCATCGACATCGTCGCTAGAGTCATACTCAATCGGAGAAAGTTATCGTTAATTAGCATTCAGGCGATGAGCTCCCCGGCTTACGTCACATCCGTGTTTCTTTTTTATTCTCATTATTTCCGACGGGAACATTAAACAGTGCTGTCAATCTTTATGTTGTTAACATTTACATTTTTTTTTTGTTTTGAACATAGATTATAAAGTAAGTGAACCTAATTTCTGAATAGATGTGGAGTCACGTGTTTGAGATGTTCACAATGACTTTATAGTTTCTGAGAAAAATGACGGACTTAAAAAGACAGACGGACATGACGATTTCAAAGGGTTTCTATTTTTGGCAAAATTGCTATAACATTCTAACGAGTATTTTTGTTATTTCAAGAACAGGCACTGCATATAATATACTTTATTGTACAAAAATGCTAAATGTATAAACATATTTAAGTTTTACTGTTATAATTTGGGCCACCACATTTATTACCCGTCGGTGTTTGAGCTAATAACATTGAAGCGCTTTTATGACCATTTTCTTTTGTTTACTTTGTGTTTAAAATTTGTGATTGGTAAAAGAGCCCATTGTGTATTGTAATATTTTTAAATTGTAATCTCATTCATTAGCCAGGTGTGATTCTTAGAAATTCAGTCTACAGACATATTGTATTTATGTATAAAGCAATGCCCCAACGGGGGGGTGAGGCAGTCAAGCGATAACCACTAGCAAAGCAAGACGTGTGTACTACATTCTGTAAACTATTAAGTGACGGACTTTGCGCGTGTTATTATATTTGTACCTGTGTTATACGTGTTTGTATAGTTCTAAAAAATTCCATAGTAATTTTAACGGCATTTTAATTCGTGTCCTGCAACTCGTAATAGTACAATCAGCGATCTTATGGCTATTGGTGATTTTTTCGTTATTTAGATAACTTTTGGATAGAGTTTATACTCTAACACCACTAGCATCTTTGATCTTATGATTAAAGATTCCAGACCACGCAGCCTCGTCATTCCTACTAATATTATAAATGTGAATGTAAGTTAGTTTGTTACGCTTTCACGCGAAAACTACTCAACCGATTATCATGAAACTTTGTGGATATATTCTTGGAGGTATTAGAAGTAACATAGGATACTTTTTATGAAAAAAAAGCGGACGAAGTCGCGGGCAGAAGCTAGTTTGTATATAAAGGATTTGATATTAAACTGAATTTAAATTTGGAATTAGTACACTGATATACGGGAAAGCCCGCAGGCTGCCATAAAGATTAAAGAACTGCAGAAGTGGCGCGAGGACGCGCGCGTGCCTGCACAGTGCACACGTATGGAATCTATATCATATGTGATGCATGTATTACAGCAATAAAATTATGCTGTATGATTATGAAATTGGACTATATTACTGGTTGGTCAAGAAATACGACGGGTGTCTTCAAATTACGTTCAAAAAATATCTTTTAGGTAATAAGATTGTATAATAAATAAATAACACACAGCTATGGCTTATGATCTCTGTATACTTTGCATTTTTTTCTATTATAAAAATGCTATCCTATATAAATATTATAAACGCAAAAACTACTGAATGGATTTTGATGAAACTTTACAGTAATATAGCTTACACATCAGAATAACACATAGGCTATAATTTATAAATAGTGTGAATAATGCAAAATATATCGATTTTTCATAAGTATGCGTGTAACATTTTAAAATTGTAAAAATGCCCTGTTCTGTTAAATTGAAGATATTTCTAAAGTTATTTGGTTTAAAGTAGTATAATACAATACGCCATTTTCAAAGTTATATCTGTTTCTTCAGGGTTCAAATAAAATCTGTTCGAATGTTCGCTAATATACATATCGCAAATTTTCTAAATTGAAATCCGCTGAATTTTAGTTCTGCAGAATCTTTAGTAATAAAGTACTGAAGCGATTTTAATGATATTTTTCATTGCGTGGTATTTCCTATTGTTACTCTGCTAGGAAGTTTCGCAGTTTGTTTTCCTAAAACCATTCATCACCTTTCTACCACAAAATTAAGTTCACAGAAACCTGGCTAACATTCAAAAGAAATATTAAAGAAACCTTGCGTAAACATTCTTTAGCTTATTGACAAAAAACATGCGGTTACGTGCGTAATCTTTTCTAATCGGATTAACAATGTTTTGTCGAGGTGTTAATACTATACGCCCTACTTGAGGACAAATAAGTAGTGCAAGACTCACGGTTATCGGGTACTTACTAAAACCATCTAGGTATTCTGCCAATCACACAAGCTAAAGTCGCCGGACATTAGGCTGGCAAGATTTAAAAAATAATTTGCTTGTTATGTTGGGATCAGAAGGATGAATTCGTATAGGATATCGTCTTCTTCGATCTTTATATGCATATCGTTCTTAATGGGTCTTGAAATTATGGTCGCGGCATCGTCTCAGCTACACGTGAACGTGCGTACAGTGAAGTGCAGTGCTAAACTGAAGTCTGGAGGCTGTGTAGCCTAATTGACGCTTCTGCTAAATATCTTATTCTCTTGCACATTTTACTGCCGATTTCGTTCGTTACCCGTGGAGCATAGGACTTAACTCATTTTCAAAACCAGTCTACCGGTCCTCAACATGCACTGAAAATATTCATTCTGTAATTTCATGTATAGAGCGCCACCCACGAATGTTATTCTTACGCTGTTTTACTACAGCATATTACAAAAGCGTCAGATACCAAGCAGCTTCCTTTCAAACACCCATATCAAGTCAGCCTTAAATTATAAAAGGTTGCGGTTTCGACACTTAGGCACAGAACCTTAAAAACTTTGAATCAAAGTACTACAGCGCTATCTAGTTGAAGTAGAGATATCAAATTTGTCAAGTCTACTTCATGGGAAACTTGGAAAAGGAGGTCCTATTATAAGAGCTCATAAGGACCCTGACCATGTAGTTACGAGTAAGCGGGACTCGAATTAAAATGCCGTTAGAATTATTATTGAATTTATTAGAACTATACAAACACGTATAACACAGGTACAAATATAACTGAACACAAGAAATTCAAATGCAGAAGGTCGTAATTCAATAAAAACGCGCAAAGTTCGTCACGATTAGACTCCCGAATGTACACACGTCACGCCCGTATTGTAGTCGTAGCTCAACTGCCTTCTCTCTCAACCAGGCCGTCGTTTTATACTCCACAAATTCAAATGTGACTACCCGGCAACGTCGCCACAGTTTCCTAGAATTAGCTTGTAACACCTGGCTAATGATGCTAATGAGCGAGTACAATACGACAACAGGCTGTTCTCCACTAGAAACGTATGCCAATAAATGAGTGAACAAAAGAAGACGATCATAAAAGGATTACAAATAGTTCAAATGCCGACAGGTAATAAAATGTGCTTCTACAGATCTGTACGTGGGATTTGTCTCTATCGGGGCCTAGGTTGTAACAATATTTAAGGTAATTCAAACCTTTTCAGGTCACAGCCATCAAATTATCAGCAATCATAACTTACAAGTGTGACTAAAGTGGCTAATTAATATTTAACAACCGTCTGCGATTGGTTTTAGCTACAAGGTCAGAGCGCCATGTTTGGGGCAAATAGTGGTATGCGCGTGATTCACAACAGTGCTGCGCAGGCGCATCGCATGTAAATAGAAGATTATATTACAGAACGTGGGAGGCATTGAATAGAAAATTTTGATTTATATTACAGAAATATAGTTGAGCCACTCGAAGAACTAACTTTGTAAAAGTATCAAAATAATTTATATCAAATTAATACACTATAATTAGTTTATTTTTTTAAACGTAACACGTGACAACGTTATGTTTGTCAACACGAGATTTGGGAGTGATTGTTGACAAAAAGTTAGATTTTAGAGAACACATTGATTTTATCACCAAAAAAGGTTCTAGATTGGCTGGTTTTGTTATAAGACAAACTAAACTTTTCAAAGAGCCTGAGATACCCATTATCCTATTTAATAAGTATGTCCGCAGTTTACTTGAGTATTGTAGCCCAGTTTGGAACCCATCATACACTGTTCATGTACAGAGATTAGAAAAACTACAAAAACAGTTTCTTTACCACCTTACATACGCTAATAATCGCTGCCGTAGTTTAAATAGTTACGATGGGAATACTACAAAGCATTACCACCGCAGTTGCGACGCAACACTGCTGATATTCTATTTCTTTATAAACTCTTAAACAGCAAGATTGACCGCCCCGAACTTCTCGACAAACTAAAATTTGCTGTACCACGAGCTGGATGCCGTTTGCATAATCGTAAAATATTCACTCTACCAGCATGTCGCACGTACTGTCAACACTCACCACTCTACCGACTTAGTACTACCTACAATAATATCTGGCACGAGCTCGATATTTTCAATGCATCGGTTAAGCATATTAAGAAGTTTTACACTCCTTTTTAATTATTTATTTAAGTTCATTATTTTTTTATTATTTCTTTTTTTTCTAAATTACTATGTACTCAATGTCTTTATATAATGCATGATGTGTTCGCACCAAGAAGGCCAATCAGCAAACGTATTATCTGTGCTCTAGTTTTGTTTATAAGTAAGCTGAGTTGGCCCAGTTTGCGAACAAAACTAAACAAAAACCACTTTTTTGTTTTAAATATTAGTGACGTGACCAGGAGGTTAATGTTTAATCGAAAAGTTTAAATATAAATCATAGTTAAGTTATGCATATTTTTTTACATATTAAAGAAAAAAGAGGTAACGAAACGCAAAGTATTTTTTTTTAAATAGAAAATCGTTTTTGTTTTAATCGATTCGGTAATGTGTGATTTCCTATATCGATACCGATTTATATTTGAATTATCATTGATAGCTCACGTAACTACTAAAATAAGTTTGATAGATGCTAAATTATATGGCTTTATAGAACGGCTCAAGTATAGTAGTGGCATCGAACTTCTTTAGCATTGCCATAATGACGACCGCAACTCATGGAGGATTTTTCTTTAATGCACTGCAGGCCTCGGCTGTCAAGGAATTTGGCCACTCATGTCAACACACCTCAACACCATAGATATTGTGTGCGTTGATATTTGTATGGCGTTTTTGTTTGTTTCAGTGCTCGCGTGTGTGATGCAGCGATGGGTGTGCCGGTGCGGGCGGCGCTGATCTGCGCGTGCGCATTGCTACTGCAACACGGTCTGTTGGACGCTTTCTAATTCTCATATATAACTCATTACGTTCATTTTATTATAAAAGACCTCATTAGGTGTACTGTTAAACAATCCATAACATTCTAGTTATTTTAATTTAATTATATTTACTAATATTTCGTTATAATAAGTGTTACATTACTGGTTTTATTTAAAAACTTAATTTCTAGGTGGTTATAAATCCAGTAAATTAATAGAATAACCATCATTTTCGATTTTTACTGTTATATAATACTAACATGTACCACTGACACTTCTTCCGCGTTATCATAACGCGCTTATTTCTTACCGTACGGCTCCATTTGAAATAATGTTATAGTTATTGACCGTTTCACGCGGATGTAGCCATAGATTAAATACGTTGTGTGTGATGCTATATATTGTTATTAATTGTTAATGACGTTAAATACTGACCGGTAACGTTTCTATATACACTAATGTAGCTATTCGTAAACGGCATTAAATTTTAACGCTGTAAATAAGGCGCGATCTTCCACAGTCAATAACTTACACATTATACCAAATGGAGCCCGAGTAATGAATTGCAAAGGCAATGCCAAAAACGCGATCACTGCGCCACCTTTTGGTTATGTTCGTCTATACCACGGAAATGACGTCATTTATCGATATAAAAAGTATTCTTAGGGCCGCTTGCATAACGGCCAAATGCGCATAGCATAGCATAAACGCATTTAATACCCTTAAATACAATTAGCGTCTCGCACAAAGCAAAATTTGTCGCTATCTGTTTAAAGAACTGTCAATACGTTTTGTGTAAAACGTATTTAGGCAGTTTAATATGATTGACTAATTTTATTTAAAGGCAATCGTTATGCAAGCGGGTTTAAGTGTTAAACCCAGGATAAAAGGTAGCTAAGACGAAAGAGAAAAGAAAAAACATCTATTTAAAACTACAACACAAATTAAAATACAATATACAAGCATAAATAAATATATGTACAATATAACATGCAATAAAAAAAAACAAAGCAAGTGGAGCTCTGCGTTGACTTTCATTTAGATCCATTCAGTAATTTTCACGTGACGCACTAACAAACAGACAAGACAAGAATTCTAAGGGCCGTATTTTCAATTATCAGATAAATATCAGTTGAATAAATTATAACCCGAGTGAATTCAAAGGTGAAATCATTAAACTGTTTTATTCACGCAAGTGACATTTTTAATTTTTACATGTTATACTTTATTCTACGGATAACTTTTATCTGATTGAAAAATCGGCAATTTAGGAATCAGTTGGTCTGAGTTAGCCCTCCTTAATTGTTCACATTTTTAAACGTATTGTACAAAGTCGAACATTATATTATTATATTATAAATTTTACGTAGCGAAATGTTTTAAAGTATATTTTTTATTAATTCTTATGTGTATAATATTCTTATTTTTAGTAATAAAAATATAATACTAATAAAAAGCAGATAAATATTTTTTCATCAGTGCTGCGTCGAATTAACTTTTGCAATATAGCAATATACCGAGTGCCAACCTCGTTTATCCAATTGCGGCGTGCAACTTTAATTTTTTTTTGTTTTATTAACTTTTTATGTTTCGTGTGAGTCGCCTTTGACAAATTTCTTTCTTTCTTTCTTTAAGTCACTGTTAATATTATAAATGTAAATGTCCATCTGTCTCTCTGTTACGCTTTCACCGAAAAATTCCTGGATCGATTTGATTGAAACTCAGTGTACACACACATATTATATTCAAGGCCGAGGATGAACGTAGGATACTATTTATCACGAAAAATGGGATAGTTTCGGGATAAAAAAGTGTGTGTGTGTGTGTACTTATGTACACGCGTTAGAAGTTATACTCAGGGCCGGATTTAAATCTGTGCCGCCCTGGGGCACTGAAGAAAATGCCGCCCTATGACTTAAATTTTATTTTAATAGTTTTGATATCTTATTTTTTAAGAATTAGAATAACTGCAGGAAATTTATTATGTATTATTTATTATACATTATGTTTTATTTATATTTATTCTTTATTTACTCATATATTATTTAGAAAAATTCTGTTATCAAAAAGACATACATAATTTGAAAATATTTTTAATTAATAAAACTACGTTTTAACGGTTTTAAGCGCGGTAATTTATTTGATTTTGGTTTATCCGAGCTTTCGGCCACTTTTCAGTGGCCGTGGTCACGGACGACAAAGATGACATTTGTCTAACGTGTATTGTCAAAGTTTTATTAGGCTCCCATAGAGTAAATAGTATACATAAACAAAATTAAAACTAAATAATTAAAATGAACAAGTTGGCGGTAGGCTAAATAAAACTTTGACAATACACGTTAGACCAGAGTTCCCCAAACTTTTTTGTGTCGTAGACCCCTTGCCATGTTTTTCCGTGTTGGGTAGACCCCCTACTTCCCTTATATTGATTTCCTGTAAATTTCTAACTGTAGTGAAGTTAGTGTTAAAAACTTAAAGTAAAAACACATGTTAATTTATACATTTATTAATTGAATTTAAATTAAAACTACTCAAAATAAAATTTTGTATCTGTTATGTAAAATATACGTAACATTAAATAAACATAAAATAAACTATAAATAAAATAACATAAGCAATAAGTCAATATTTTTAGTGAGAAGGATGAACCTGATGCTTTAATAATAAATTATCAACATTTGGCGTCAATTTTGTAAGGGTTAATCTTAAATCTCCTCGGCTAATGATGTCCAGTCTGTTTCTTTTTTTCATTAGGAGATTGGTAACAGCGCTGAACCCCCTTTCCAGTAGGTATGACGATGGAAAGGAAATTAAAAATTTCCTCGCTATATTCCATAATACGGGATAAGTAACGGGTATGTTGTTTTGCAGCCAGAATTGCTGATATCCGTTTTTAAACTGAACCTTAAGTTCTTCGTTTGTACTTAGTTCAGTCAGTTCCTCTTGTATTATGACATTCGTTTCTTCTATGTCACCATATGGATTAATTATCCACGGTGGTATTACCATAGTCAAAATATCCTCAAACCTAGATACAAAATCTGAATAGAGGGCATTTAAATGTTGAACGTAAGTTGAAACGTCGTCTTCCTGGCAGCTTGTCTGTGACAAATTGGGGAACTGAGAAAATTCGCCCCGTCCAATATTTTGCTTCATTAGTTTAACTCTGGCAAGAAACGCTGATAAGATGGACTTTGTTTTAATCAAATTTAAACTGTCGCCTTGTAATTGCAAATTAACCATATTAAATTTTGTAAACAAATCTGTTAAATAGGCGATGTCTGTTTTCCTCTTCATGAAATTTTCTTTTAAAATTTTATCTTTAGTATCCAGAAATTCTAAAATAGTCTCAAAAAGTGCAAATTTTTTTGTCAAATATAAGCCTTTCGACAGCCAGCGTATTTCAGTGTGAAGGAGTAATTGATGAAAGTGTTCGTCATTTTCTTCACACAACTGCGCAAATAACCGCGTATTCAACGCGTTGCTTCGGATTCGGTTTACTGCATCAATGACTAAATGAAGTGATTCATGCAATCTAACACTCAAATTTTTAGCAACTAAATGTTGTCGATGGATGACGCAATGTATTGCTAACACCCCTGACACATTTTGTTTTAAATAGCTTATAAATCCACGATAACGTCCAACTATGGCAGGTGCTCCATCTGTAGCTACTGATATTATATTTGATAAAGGAATTGCTTTTTCAATGAAGTAATCCTTCAAAACATGAAATATTGATTCACCTTTAGTGTCGGTTATCAAAGTTCTTGCGAAGAGCAGTTCTTCGTAGATTTCTTGATTCATAATAAAACGAACATATGCCAATAATAATGCTGCATTATCAGGTAAAGTTGACTCGTCCAGTTGTATAGAGAAATGGGTCGTTTGCAAATAATTACATAAGAAGCTTTCAATATCAGAACTCATTTCATCAAAACGTCTTTCAACAGTATTGTTGCTTAAGGGAATTCTTTTAATGATATCAGATGCAGGTTTGTGTAAAACAGTTTTTAAAACCTCTTCAACGGCTGGCAAAATTAACTTCTCTCCGATAGTATGCGGTTTTCCGGATTTTGCTATAAGTAACGAGATATTGTAAGACGCCCGCAAACCATCATCATTTCTTTGTGACGTCGAAGCGAACATTCTGTCCAGTGTAGGTCTCTTCTGAAATTTATCTTTGAGTGTTTGAAAGTATTTCAAATCTTTCTCTGTTTTATCAGGGTGGCATCTTCTCAGATGATCTTGCAGTTTAGATGGTTTCATAGCGTCATTGCCCAAAACTTTGTTGCATAAAAGGCACATAGGCGATTGTTTGTCCGGCAATGATGGAATGAAGCCAAATTTCAAATAATCAACACTGTACTGTCTACATTTCTTTTTAGATTCGGACATGGCATCAGTCATCTGTGGGCAAAATTAAATTATTTAAATAAGACAGAAAATCCAGCAGCTGTATATTAAAAATATTTTTTGATTTTTCCGAAAACATTCCATAATTCGAACATCTTCTTGCAACAATTAGCTCGAATTACAAAGATTGCACTGTAATTATAATACCGATTGCTAAAACTTTCAAAAAGAAACTATTGAGGAGTACTCGTGTAATTTTGCATGATTGAATATTAAACTACTAATAACTAAAGTCATTATTGGCGTAATTTATCTATCTTTGCTAACTACGAGTACAAAACTAAAATTTAATAAAAAATAATGTACTTACTTTTCTCCAGCACTCTCAAACAAAATAACACTGACTCACTAAAATTTGTGTGATATACTAGCTGTTTATATTTTTTAAAATATTTTCTTAGCACTTTCCTTTTCAAGATTCAGGAAACGAATAAACGTATTTGTCCCACATTCGTATTTATAGAGTGACGAATTGAACAAGTCAGTGCAAGGTAGCGAAGCTCTGAGACTGCGACTCTCAGGTTTTTACAAGTTCAAAATGTATTGCGACCACAAAACGAATACCAACATCCTACAACTTACACAATTTTATAAACATATATAATAAAAAATTTACTTCATAGGTACTTTTATAAATAATGTATATGTTTTGATATTATAAGATAGTATGATGTAAGTAAATAGGTACTATCAGTGTATGTGTTGAGATCCACTATCGTGGACCCCCATTTTCATTTCATGGACCCCCAAATTTTTTTTCGCTGACGTAGACCCCTTGCAGGTTGTCATAGACTCCTAGGGGTCGATATAGACCACTTTGGGAATCACTGCGTTAGACAAATGTCATATTTGTCGTCCGTGACCACGGCCACTGAAAAGCGGCCGAAACGTCGGATAAACCAAAATCAAATAAATTACCACGCTTAAAACCGTTAAAACGTAGTTTTATTATGTATACAAGTCGCGAAAACTTAAGAAAATATTATATTTTTAATTCTTCAAAAAAACTACATAAATTTATCAATTCCAGAAAATAAAAATACCAACTTTAATTTTTTCAAACCTTATGGAAATAATTAATTAAACTATTTGAATAGTTTTTGCTTAAATTTCCTATATTATAATATACAAAAATTTAATTTGATACATAATACTTAAATTATATTTATTGAAAGATAAAATGTTTATTTAAAAGAATTAGTTAATTATATATTGTATAGAATTTTTTTCTCACTTTCCAAATTTTGCCGCCCCAGAAACTTTGCCGCCCTGGGCACTAGCCCCGAGTGCCCCTAGTGTAAATCCACCACTGGTTATACTTCTTTGGCGTAACAAGATAAAAATCTTTTCAAAAAATTTATCTTGTCCTTATTCTACGTTTGTAGAAAAAACGACACTTGTTAGTGTCGTTATAGAAAAACTAAAATGTTGACTAGCTAACTTCAGGGTGTCGGTTTTTCCTGACCGTGTGCGCGCGCATCGTAAAAATTTACTCTCATTCATTCATCATTTTTCCCTAACGCGCCAAAAGAAGTATAACTTCAAAATTTTTTCTTTGTTTGTTATGGTTTTACGCAAAAACTATTGGACCAATTTGGCTAAAATTCGGTATTTATACAATTTTAATAGCGAGGTATCCCTCGAAAAACGTCCCTTGTCAACAAGGGATACTTTTCATCCCGGATAATGGGATAGACTTTGAGGTAGATTTATGTAAAGGTTATCGTACTGTTTCTCACTGCCACAAGAAGCACGAATGCGGAAGACCAATGATCTGAAGGGAACTTCCCGAGAGATAAAGCGTCAGCTCTGGTATTGGAAACTTTCATAGGCGACGGTAACCGCTTTCCATCAGGTGGGCCTGTTTGCTTGTTTCAGGCAATAAAAAAACATTGAAAATATTCAGAGAAAACGACGAAAAATACATAAGTTAAAACCGATATTTAATATGTAATTGGGCAGAAAATCCTATTTTATACCAATAAAGAGAGTAATAAGCCTTGACCTACAAGCACAGCTGAGCCAATTTTCCGGTTTAATTTATATAACAATTCTCTCAATGAGTATACATAAATTCGTATAATCCGCGCCAAGTTTAATTAGCCTTAAACGGTTCAGATGCTAAAAGAACTGATATTATATTAAAAATTAACAGCAGCCATAATTTTTGGCACGGACTTTGCAAATAGTGACCCTATACAATACTCATCCCTTTCACTCGCGTTCAAATGTATTGCCGTCACGCTTCCTCTTAACTCCTTCGTAAATACGATAGCAATATATTTGTGTATGAGGAAAAGAGATAGCTAGTTCTGGATTGTTAAAACGAAATCCTTTGCCGAAAAACCAAGAAACTGAAAGACAAAAAAGAACTCGTGACCATCTTTCACAATAAAGCACATATTTTAAACTTAATTAAAATTATACATATTTTTGATTTTGAATTGTGATTTGTAATATTAAACAGCAAGCGCGGAATTGAGAGGAAGATGTCCGGCGGAGGGAAGTCCATGTCCAGCGAGAGCAACCCCTTGCAGTTCAGATGACGCCTGCGGGGAGCAGATCTGCTGCAACACATCATGTGGACAGACTTGCATTGATCCTTTACACACAGGTACATATTATTTAATTTCTTATAGATTTGAGTGACCCTGTCAAGCTTTGCTCTCCTGGAAAACACCCGCATAACTAGCCTCTAGCCATGACGCTGCTCCGTTATTAAACTTCATAAAACTCAATTTATATCTAATGCCCCCCTGCTATACCTGGGATAATATTAGTGATTGTGTCACGCAGATGTTGCCAAGGGTATATAATGCATTATTTCATGTGACATTATTAATGACGTTACACATTGACAGATAACCTATGTTTATGTCAGCGTCAAATTGTAAATATCTTTAAATTATAAACTATCCCGCTAGTCGCTATCTGAATTGTAAACTGTCGAAATATTGTGAACTGAACATACTCCTTACAACTTAACGCATTATTTTTCAGTAGATTATAATCTATCGACATGACATCGTCAAATTGTGAAAAGCCATACGATGAAACATATCTCGCGCGCTGATTGCTCGGTCTTACAGTTACAATAGGTTGTTCTATATCCATAGAGTTAGTACTAAAACACAAGTGTCAGTCAAATATTATTGAATGTACTTCAAAAATTGTAACATCAAGTATGTATTTATTATTTAGTAGGAAATGAATAATTAAATAATACGTAAAATTGTAAGCAGTATTTTCATTTCACAATATTTCGACAGTTTACAGTCTACCGAGATAGATTATAATCTAACGATATTTACAATTTTACGGTGACATATATATATATATATATATATATATATATATATATATATATATATACGCTCTAATGTAGTTAATGATTAACGGCATCTTTAGAGTTAATGACCCTGCTACTCATGGGTTTAATATTAGTGTTAGTGACTGTGTTCAAATGCCACTTATTTATAGCGTTAAAAAATAACGCCGCTAATAATGAGCTACATTAATGTATGCATGAGTTATTTATCAATGTTTAAAGTCATTAAACAACTCGCATTTCAAATAACGCATTAAACACTTCACTACATCTGAATGACACAGTCGCTAACATCTGCGTAACACCAGACACAGTTATTAACACTAACATTATCCCAGGTGTACCAGGAGAATATAACTAAGGCGCATTTGGTTACCGACACTAGCATGTAGAGCAGGGATATTAAGCACGTAAGTGAATGTGTGTGTGTATAAAAAGAAACAACAAACACTTTCACGTTCAGCTATCTCGAAGGTATTAGAACAACGCAAACTGCCTAAAGGCCTAGAGCGAAAGTTCTTATCCAAACTTTACATTCCATACTAGGTTGCAAACTTAAACTTAGAAGGTTGCAAACTATGTCATGCGGTCACGTCGAGGTAAGTAACCGCCAAACAAGCGAAGAGGGCATTAATAGCAAATATTTGCAACATGTATTCACACTATTCTCTTACACGTGTTGTGTCTTGGCGTAATATCAGTAACAAAGCTATTAGGGGCATGTTTGAGTTTGGAAATGTCAAGGACGTGATATCGCTGTACTTAAATTATAACCACCCACTAAAGGTTTCAAGTACTTTAGATGTATCATTTCTATTTTAGCATATAATACCTGTCTAATGAAATAAATGTCTATTCGTACGCCGCTTAAGCTCTATCAGTAATAGAGTTGAGATGATTGAAATGGGTACCGTAGTTTTATATAGTAAGGTATGGTTGTATGTAATGTCTGTCGGATTGGTTGACCTGAATCATTTTATCGTCTTAGCACCTTATAAACGTCTTCATAGTGGTTGATTAAATTGTATTAGTTTCACAAATGAGTTATATTCACCGTTCTAACAAAAATATAGACTTTTTTAAAGAATATCAATTACAATCTCTATCTGTGCAGGAACGGAGAAAGAATACAATTCCCTGCGGCCGGGCGGCCTGTCGTAAGAGGCGACAAAATAACCCACAGCCAGGTGGTAGGGCATTTGTCCGACTGGATAGTTAAAACCCCTGGTCTAAAGTATATCGCCATAACATCCTTGTGTTGTGTTCCGGCATTAGTGACCAGGTTCCAGTCTCCCTTAAGAGAGCAGCAGCGCATTTGTAGCACCTTTGGTGTTGCAAATGTCCATGGGCGATGGTGACCGCTTTCCATTAAGTGGGCCGTCTGCCTGTCTGCTGAACTCCTGCAATAAAAAATAAATAAAAATAAAAACAATTTCAATTACCAAAGAATCATTTCTATAAGTGTTCTACTTCTGCCTTATTTCATAAATGATTGTCCATTCAGAATGTTACATAACAAGTGTAGACACATCTTCTCTGCCTACATATGTACTAGGATATGCCCGCGACTTCGTCCCCGCTTGACTTGAAATTCCCGCGGGATTCCCGGGACACTAAATATCACAGCATTGTAAAAAGAATGTAAGCTATCGTTTTAGTGAAAACCGTATCAGTAAAAGACAAATTTTACTCACGCGAACAACTTCAAACCGCTCCCGGGAAAGCTCCCGCGCGATTCTATGGGTAATAAGTAGTGCAGGTTTCAAGTCTAAGCATTTGCTATCGATCAGAGAAAATCGCATCGAAATCGGCTTAGTAGTTTCTACACGAATCCCGAAAAAATAGAAACACATAAACACACAAACTGAACAGAAATCTTAAAAAGATACATTGAATTCTTCATCGTTTATATTATAGACTATTCAAGTTGTTTTTTTAAATAGCTTCAATGTATAGCCAAGGCATATTTAAAAATTTAAAACATTGTGCCGACAAAAGACAAATTCACACCTGCATATCTGTACACATTTTATTACCTTTTCGGCATTTGGACTTCTTTTGTTTAAAATTTGTGATTTAAAAAAACAGCCCATTGTGTATTGTAATCTTTTATGGCAGTCATTAGCCAGGTGTGATTCTTGGAAATTCGGTCACGCGGTCGAGCAGACATATTGCATCCCTGCAGTATAATGCTATGCCCTAATTGAGAGATGGGGTAGTCGAGCGATAACCACAAGCGGAGGTGTGTACATTCGGTAATCTATTTAGTGACGGACTTTGCGCGGGTTATTAAATCGTGCGTTACGTTTGGACTGGTTGTGTTCAGTTATATTTGTACCTGTATTACCTATATGTTTTTGTATAGTTCTAATAAACTCTATAATAATTCTAACAGCAGTTTAATTCGAGTCCTGCAACTCGTAACAATATTATAGATACGTACCTAAATGTGACGTAAATCTCAAAATTATCACCGTTTCATTTCCAGGTTGCGAAAACGTAAAGCTGTCATCAGAGAGAATATCAAGAGCTTTGGCAGCCGAAAACAGTCGAGGAGGAAGAGGCCTACTGCCCTCAGTCAGAACACCAAGGTGTAGAATCTCAGATGGAGAGTTTGAAGAGATCCAATGCGATAACGAAATCATCAGCTCGTGTTGGTGTGTTGATGCTGCTGGCTTCGAGGTGAGATGCTATTATTTAATTACTATCGGTGTTATTCATAGAGAGTTTATCCGTGCAGGAATGGAGAAAGAATACAATTTCCTGCGGCCGGGCGGCCTGTCGTAAGAGGAGACAAAACAACCCACAGCCAGGTGGTAGGGCATTTGCCTGACTAGATGCCTACCACCCCTAGTCTAAAGTATGTCGCCATAACGACCTTGAGTTGTGTTCCGGTATTAGTGACCAGGTTCCAGTTTTCCTTAAGAGAGCAGCACATTTGTAGCACCTATGGTGTTGCAAATGTCCATAGGCGATGGTAACCGCTTTCCATCAAGTGGGCCGTCTACCTGTCTGCTGAACTCCTGCAATAAAAATAAAAAGAGGTAGTATAAGTTTGAACACTTTTTTAAGAACCATAAAGAAGCGTTCACACTTACTCTAACTCTGTATGAATAAGACTGTATAAACACACATTCGTATTTCTTTATGTAAAATGTCTTCTCCTAATTCTTGTATTTTTAATATAAAATATACTGATAAATTAGCTTCGTTAACATCGGATCTACATATATCAGAACATATCCCCATTTCTCGGATAAAATACGCTACGAACATTCCCGATATTTAAAGTGAGAATAGGTATAACATACAATATTATCAAGGATGTGAAAAAGCAATACATAAAAACCCAAGTCATTTTCATATAAATACCAACTACTTGAGCCGTATATACATATTGTTACTAGTTAACGGGACTCGAATTAAAATGCCGTTGGAATTATAATAGTTTATTAGAACTATACAAACACATAACACAGGTACAAATATAACGGAACACAACAAATCCAAACGTAATGCAGAAGGTCGTAATTCAATAAAACGCGCAAATTCCGTCACTATTAGATTCCCGAATCATACATACGTCACGCCCGTATCGTAGTTGTAGCTCAACTGACCCGCCTCTCAATCAGGCCGTCGTTTTATACTTCAGAAATGCAAATGTGCCCGCCCGGCTACGTCGACACAATTTCCTAGAATTAGCTTGTAATTGTAATCCGCAACACCTGGCTCATGATGCAGCCTGCAAGCAGCCGTAAACGAGTACAACAGAAGTCTAAGTTGTAACACTATGCATTAGTTAGAAAGCGAGTTAATTTGCGAAACTTGCAAGTTAAGTCATGAAGGACTTAACACTTTTTCGACAAACATCTACTTAATCGAAACTTACTGGAAACTAAACTGGAAAATTGCTGTTCAAACGGTGATAAGGACTCAACTCACCAATTTCGCAAGGTTACTCATTTCTCAAATAAAACAAAAGTAAATTTTAAATCAAACTTTAGTATAAACTTAATTCAATTCTATCTAAAAACCATTTGTCTCCAGGTACCAGGCACAAGAGCTCCAGCAGCAGGCTTGGTCAATTGTACCAGAACAGCTCCTTGTGCGGCCCACACCTGCCGCATGCTTTGTCCACTTGGCTTCGAATTGGACGCTAAGGGCTGTCCTCTCTGCAAGTGCAGGGACCCTTGCTCCTCCGTCACATGCCCTGGACAGCTCTCTTGCCAGTTGGAGGAAACACCGTGTTTGAGACCACCATGTCCACCTGTTCCTACTTGTAAGCAATTTAAGTTATTTTCATATTCAAATGTTTTAAGTAAATTCTAATGAAGCAACATGTTTTATGTTTATTTCTCTATTGTACATGAAAATGTAATTGAAGAATGAAAAAAATTAAGACCATATTCAATTTGAATGGAGTATTTTTGGGAGCAATAGACAAATGATAAAAGCAGAGCACCTTCGTCGCCTCTACATAATTCTTAGTAGTATATGGACTACCACCCAGTTCGACGATTTTCTACTTAGACTTTTGTAATTTGTTTCAGGCAAAAGAGGGCGCAGTCTCCAGAACATTTGTCCCGTAGGCGAACCTTTATTGATATCAGAAACCAGTAGACCATTTTTGTGCGGCACACATCCAGGAAAACCTAACTGTCCACCGTTATACAGATGCTTAGTAGAATCAGGTACCTACTATAAATTTTGCTAGCGGTCCCGGTAGACGTTGTCCTGCCCTGAAAATGTAATAATCTTTACCCGAATCTAGTGCCACCTATCGGTTCCAATTGTGAATCTAAATCATCCGGTGACCCACTCAAACACACACAAAAAATTCATGAAAATCGGAAAAGTCCTTCTCATTTTTATTTATATAGATTTCCTTTTTGCATAGTATTTAATAACCTTCTCAACCTTTCGCTCCATCAAAACGGATTACAAGTAGAATTAGAAAATAAAATGGTATCAATGAAAGTACAGATGAGAAATAAATGTGTACAATATAATAAGAAAATGGAACAAGGAAATAGATTAAGATATTATATAACAAGCAATTGAAACAAATAGACAAGATAGAAATAGTAAAGGAAGAAATGTCTTCATTACTGTCACAACCGAAATTATAATTAAACATACTATGTATTTAAATTGTGTGAGAGCTTGTGCACCGCATTTCCAAAAAATGCTATACTGGTTTAAAAAGCTGATACATACTTTAATGTTAGGATAAAGATTAGAAGTTTCACAAGTAGCAAAACCATTAATTTTCCAGGCAATGACTACGGAGTATGTTGTCCAGCTTCTTTGGAACTCCAAAAAGCTGGAACATGTCCAGCTCCATCCAGTTCTGACCTAGACTGTGGTACACCCTGTGCCCATGATTTAGAATGTCCTTCAATGCAAAAATGCTGTGATGGTGGCGAATGTGGAAAACACTGTATCCTACCACATAATGTGACACTGTGTACTCAGCAGAAGATGTTGGCGGAATTGCTCGTTGTAAGCGAGAAAGAAGGAAGAGGCTATGTGCCTCAATGTGGTGCTGACGGATCGTTTATATCTAGACAATGCTCCAGAAATGGATTAGTTTGCTGGTAAGTTTATATTCATTTGCAATTTTAGACTATTATAAATTGTGTGTAAAAATCAGCCTCCTAAAAACAGTATTATTACTTAATTGTTCATTGTCGATTTCAATCTAAGAACACCAATAAATAAAAGTTAATCAACTCTTTGCTATTTTAACACAAAGCGATCGATGTTTAATCATTTATTTAGAAGCAAAAATAAAAGAGTTCCTTCAGCTAGGGAACATGTTATGTCAGCTCTCACAAAATACCAGGACAATTAACTTGGAGACTTTTTGCGTAAGCATACATAACTTCACGCCAGGTCCCTTGCGGGGTAGGCACGAACAACAGAGCGCCATTCAGCCAACTTTTTATATATATTTTTTAAATACTTTGAAGTTGTCGTGTCAAAAAATTAGATTATCTCTGTCTGCCACATACTCGTAGTCAAGATTGTATTGTATTTTACCATTTCTCCACTAAATAGATTCATTATCCAAAAGTCTATCATTCCTTGGGTTATCTCCGCAACAAGTAGTATACTGTATACACCACTTATTAGCAATAGAAGCGAGATTGCGAGACTTGGAGACACTTGGTAGTTAGCGCAAATTAATTGATTCCGGTTTTAGTAACTAAAAGTGTATAACCTACTACAAATGCACGGACGTCTCCAATCAGATTTATATAGTACATGTTTAAATAGAAATTACAGCTATAAGTCCACATCAATCTACTATTATTATCCAGTCTATAACTTTACAAAATATGAATACAATTATTGAAACTGTACTTTCCCTTCTTAACTATATAAAACTTTTATTCCAGGTGTGTTGATGCAGAAGGAAATAAACTCCGTGGATCGATGGGTCCGTCATCTTCGGTCCATTGTTCTGCTACTCCAATGGCCGCTCGCACTGGAGGCCGAAGCCTTAGTACTTGTACTCGAGCATTATGCGCTGGAGTTTGTGAATATGGCTACAAGACAGGATCAGATGGATGCCCAACATGTGAATGTGATGACCCTTGCGCGGGATTCCCTTGTCCTGAGGGCGAAGAGTGTGTGAGAGTTAAAGATTCCGAATGTACTGGAGAATTATGTACTGGATATCCTGTATGTAAGTATAGACTCCTTGTACATACATAGTGCGATACTATTGTCTCTTCTTAAGCACGTGCAACCGGATCTTGAATTTTTTCGAGAGGGACAGAAACCGAAAAATGCCGCCCCGTTCGCCTATATTTTTACATTAATCATCATCGTTTTAGCCATCAAAGGCCTACTGATGGACACTTGTACGCCTATGATTTTTAGCCTGGTGCCTACGTGCCTCAAGAAAAGTAATTTATATAAGTACTTAAAGTACTGGATGTCTCAGTGGTCAAAGTTGCATTATGAATTTGCCGCTATGTGAATTGGCTGCTCGAGACATGGGCCCCAGCTTGCCAAAATTGCTTTCGAAGCGTTAATAGAATTATTATAGTTTTTGACTTTCAAGAAGTATTTCGTATGATTTTAAAAATTGGAAAAGCTAATCTAAAATCTCCTATCAACTGCCCTGGAATACGACACTATATAATTAAAATTTGTATCAGGTCGTCCACGAGTGTCATACGAGAACCCCTGCGAAATAGGCGTACCAGCTTCAGACGTTGACGGGGCAGTTCTCTCTTGTGGTGCCCATATGGATTGCCCTGGAGGGCATTTATGTTTGAAGACTAAAAAAAGCGCTGCCTCTGTATGCTGTCCAGACCCAAACATTATTGATAACTCTACTGATAGTGATGTTATGGAGGTAAGACTTACCAATCATGTCTAGGAAATAAAATTTTAAACAGATTGTCTGTCAGTTACCAGACCGAGTTTAAACATCATTCAATCAATCAATCAATCTTTATTTGTAAGTATGTAGTTTATACAGGTGTTACAGGATTGTAGACGCACAGTACATTCTACCACATAGTGGTGTACAAAATTAATGAAATCAAATTTAAAATTAAATGAACATAAATATTCTAATTAAAAAAAGTCAATTATCGATAAAATACAAGTAATTAATGTCAAGAGAAATAATAACAAAAAGATCACTTAGCTTTTCCGTATAGATAATAACGTCAAGCACTTTTTCCGAACACATCTGGCAACCCTAACAACAAACATAAAAAATTGCTTTAATAATGAATGAATCTCCACGTGGATCAATAAATTATGTAGACAAATTACTCGTAAGTATACTTTATATATTAATTTTGATATGTATTTATTCTAGCACCTGATATGAGATAATTCATTTTTTTTGTACATATATATTGCAGTGAGTCTTAGCAAATATTTACCCAATGTGATGTACATTTTTAAGAAGAACTAGCAAACCCCCATAAAATAATATTCTTCCCCTCTCCCCAGGCCGTTTTCTAAATCCCCTTATTCCATTCTCCTATCACTCTTTTATCTCATTCCTATCTATGCTATCCCAGTCCCCTGTGAAGAGGCTGAGGGCTGGCAACGCGTTAGCTTCGCCGTGGTGTTACTAGGCTTGCAAAATGTGTTCGAAAAAACACGGACGAGTTTTTAACTTTTTTTAAATGCGGCCAGCGTTTTGGGGACGTTCCTAACTGACGGTGATTTGGGACCTATTTATTATTTGTAGTTTTTATCTTTTATAAATTAAGTTCTATATATATATTTGAATAATTTAGATATATAAAAATTATTTAAGTATGTTATTGTTTGAATAAAGATCTGAGACTTTTTTAACATATAAATTTACTGAAAAATAACTTTTTAGACACTAAATTTGCATCGAATGCGAAATTGAGACCCAATATACTTTTTCATATATTTAGTACTCGATGGCACTGTCACCTTTAATAAAGGTTTATTGTCCAAGATGGTATCTTTGGATTCAGTGCAACTACCAATTATATTTAATTAAAAAACACAATTCCGGGTGGCAGCGAGTATTCTTTCCAGTTCGCTAGATAATGAACGAATTTGCTAAAACACCGAACGATATTTTTTCCGGTTTACCAAGATTTTCTTAACCGGACAAACGTAAAGAAAACCGGACTGTCAGGTTGCGGCCGAACAGTTCGGTTTTTTCTGGCAATTCTAGGTGCTTCAGACTATAGTTGTCATTAATGATTTTTCATAGGGTGGGCTATGTGCTTCTTTAACAGTTTCGTATTTTAAAAAGAAACTGAATAAAATGATCATCAAGAATCAAGATATTCATTATTGCGAACTCATTGTCTTGTTTATATTGTTACGAGCTACAGGACTCGAATTAAAATAAATGCCGTTGGAATTACTATAAAGTTTATTAGAACTGTACGTGTAAACACGTATAAAACAAGTACAAAATAAAACTGGATGCAACCAGTTGACACTGCACGATTCAATGCAATTCAACACGTGCAAAGTTCGTCACTATGTCGCTAATCGAAAGTACTACACGTCTTAATCGTATCGTAGTCGTCGTCTAACTGCCCCGCCCCTCCGTTCGGGCATTGTTTTATACTAACTATAGAGTACAAAAAAAATCGACCGCGTGCCAGTGCACCGCTTGGCACTTGAAAACACCAGTCAATTTACGAGAAATAATAATTTGCACATCTGGCAAGCTTCGGCGCAATGCAATAAAAACAAGGATCAAGTGTCGTTCGACGACGCTAATTATAGCCATAAAATAAGTACGATAACAATAGATTTTTTAAAAGTTTAAACACGAAGGAAATAAAAGTATTTGTTTTTTACAACATGCAGCTGTGCGATGTTTGTCGGTATGTCTTGACGGTATATTATGACACCGTCGGCATATTATGACAGCAGACGTCATTGCAGGTTAATTTCGAATCGTGCGGTGTAGAAGCTGAAGCACTTTGTGGCCTTAACTCCACCATATCCTGTCCGGAAGGCGAGTGTGATAATGACCTAGTGTGCTGCTCTACAAATAATTGTGGTCCAGTGTGCATAGATCCAGCCAAAATGAAGTTGCAGTCCGATAGAGTTGATGATACGCCCACCAGTAAGCATTTTTTTTATTTTTAGTTATTTCCCAATAACCGAAGACTATTAGAAAAAACTATTTTGAATGGTATTGTTAAAGTGTGAGTAACATTATTTTGTTATTTTGCTCTGCTGTAATTTTTTATATAAACCATTTACTTAAATCCATACTATGATAATTAACTAATAGGTAAATAACTGTTATCTTGTTGCGACAAAGCAACTGAAGGGATCATAAGGAAAGTTTGTAATAAAATATAACCTAAGGACAAGATACGTTTTGTTGAAAAACAATTTTGAATGAAAAGGTAATGAAAATTTGTACAGGTAATCTATAATTACATAAGGGATATGACAATTCTTCATTAGGCTTTTCGTAAGAAATAAGTGTTTAGGCGTTTCTGTAACATTATCGCTGAAGTTAAGGTAGAAGATTAAAAAAAGAAGGGTTTTATAACTAACTTCTTCATTCAACTTGGTAATATTGTTTTCCAGTGTGCGAATACCTTCGTGATTTCGACGAGAAAATGGAAGGCACAGTAGATGGAATGAAGCTAGCTTTATCAGCACCAACTTGCACCTACGATGGTTCTTTCACGTCCCAGCAGTGTGCTAATGGACGGTGTTGGTGCGTGGATTCATTCGGTACTGAAATACCACAGACCAGCACCAAGAACGCCTCATCTATTGATTGTGATAAGTATGTATTTGATCATCATTCAATTCAAATTCAGAATTTTATAACTATCCTTTCTGAGACAATAAGTACCAATCCTATTCTTGCTTTTGAATGTTTTATCTAATACTAACCGCGTCCGACATGCGTTGTTATCTCACGTAAAGTAAAAAAAAATGTTTAGTTGTATACTGTTTTTTGTTTGGGTCAGAAATCGTGGCGAGCGTCTTCAGGCCACCCTATAAAAGTTACATCACTATCTGATCAATGGTTTAGGAATAGATAGAGGACAAACATACAAACATTTATTTTTAATTACACAGATTTCAAACATACTTTAAAGGAACATGTATGAGTTACAATTAGGGTTGTAACGGAACTTCGCTTCCGCCTCCGTTACTGCGGAAGTTCCGCAAGAAATCGTACCTCCGCCTCCGCCTCCACATCCGTGTAATTTTTGCGGAGTCATAACGGAGGTTTATTTACTAATCATACGCAAGCAGCGACGCTCGCGACGACTTAGCCGTCCGGCCGCGCGCGGCAAAGGAACAAGAATCAACGCGTGCGCGGCGAGATTGGGAACGTCATTTGTCAAATGAATGATACGCGACAGGAATCAACCTGTCGAATTGCGTTAGACGTACGTACGAAGTTTTACCGACGCGATGTAATATATAAACCACAAACTACTATTTTTTCTACATCCACTTTCACTTCCGCCTCCGCCTCCGTTAACCTCCGCATCCGCGGAGGTGATACCCGTCGCCTCCTCATCCGCCTCCGCCTCCGCTAAGAAGGCCTCCGTTACAACCCAACTTACAATCAAATAAAACATAAATAGTCTAGTTTATAGTGACTATGTCACTTCAAATACTGCCAATAATTAAATGAAATTATACTATACAATAATTATTATAAAAGTATACTCATTGACGAAAGGATGTTAAGCATGTTCGGATATGAAATTTTAATTAATCACAGCGGAATTTTGACCACTGGCTGATCACAAATTTACTGTTACTTCAAACTATTGCAGAGTTCGCGAAGAGCTTTCGTGTCTTGAAATGACATGTCGAATGGGCTGTGACTACGGTTTCGAACTTGGATCTGGTCGGTGCCCCACCTGCAAATGCAGGGACCCTTGTTCAGGAGTGACCTGCCCAGTTGGCAGGGCTTGTGCTACCGTGGATGTGGCTTGTGACGCCGATTACTGCCCACCTGTTCCTGCTTGTAAGTAAAATTTAACAACAACAATTTTGATTTTTTTATTACCTATCTAGAAGCAGGCCTATCTCATGGAGTGTGGTTGTCATCCCCTAGACGCCACCGACAAATTACGTCACACGTTAAAGGGAGACGGGGGTCGGCTAAGTGTAACATTGTTTGACAAGGAATGGGAGGGATCCTAAATTTCGTGAAGTCACATTTCAAAATCTAATATATTTAAGTTTTAAAAGACGAAATTTACGGAACGATAACCTTTAAAATATTTAAATTTTAACAAAAAAATTAAATGGATATGCATAATAAAACTATTTACAGAACTGCCGTTTAAATTTAATAATTTAAGGCCTTACTTATAATAATCTCATTAAGAAAGGATTAGCCATTTCTTAAATAAGTGACTCTTAAGCCCCTAATCGATAGCTGTTTCAAATAAAACTTGCCGCCTTGCCTCTTAGCAGTCATTTAAAATACCTCTCGATGTTGGTTATTTTTGACAGTTATTTACCACCACCTCTTATCCTTAAGAGGAGTTTATGGGTAAGATTTTCGTTAATCAGTTGCTGAGCAGTTTCTTAAAATTTAACAAAAGATTATAAGTAAGGCCAGAATTAATCAATAAATTAATTCTTAAATTGCAAAATATGTGGTGTCACACCAGGGAGGGAGGAGTCTCATTAATGTGATCAGCTGCTGGGGGAGGGGTCAAAAATCACGAAATTAGTGTCACGTAATTTGTGGATGGCTGGCTCCCTATGAACATTTGCAACACCAAGGGCGTTACCACTGTGTTTACTACCCTCTAAGAAAGGTTTTCATTTAGTAAATAAATAGACAAACACGCACTTTGTATATTCCCAAACTAAGGAATAAAAATCCCTTTCTGTCAGAGGAGGGGTTTAATGCGCTGACACCGTCGGGATTATAGGACGTATTTTCACTTTCCAGGACCCTAACAATACGGCGATGCAATGGAACGTCGGGATAGTTTATTTCATAGGTCCAAACATGCTTTTAAACTGACCCAGGTGCGAGCTCGAGACTGGTACAAAAACTAAGATCACCGAGGAAACCATTTTCGATTTGATGTCGGGTAGAGACTCAAGGCCGCACCTGGAGCGATTTTGCACACAGGATAGATTTCAGGATAGGGGCGACTCATTGCCCCTCTATCCACCTGTCAAGCGAATAGAAAGTGCGAGGAAACTTGCAACTTCGGTACCGTCGATACTTGAATAGGAGAGTAGGATAAATATATATATATATAAAGAGCCAGAAGTTGCTTTTTGCCTCGGACTCTGCGCAGATTTGGAAGTTTGATATATGTTTAATTATGTACTTAAATTATTATACCTTCTTTTAGGTCTTCCAAAAAAAGCAGGCCAGTGTCCGTACTTAGTGCCGTCTTCTGGAGCGTGTGAATGGTCCTGTCGTAGTGACGGAGAATGTGGGCCGGACGAAAGGTGCTGCCCCACGGGATGTGGCACTTCTTGTACCAGAGCTGTTCACGAGACTGCTTGTCAAATGAGGAGGTATATAGACCACACAACACACAAAGGATGTTATGTTATTGTTGTTAAATTTGCCGCAATGAAGGGCAGTCGTGTCTTGAAAGGATATTTCTAATATTTAGATATGTGGTGAATGCATGAGATCATATTAAAGCTGAGGCTTCTTGTTAATTTTTTTATTATCTTTTTAAAGAGATTTTTAATCTCGACTGTTATGACAAACTAGTTAGCTCATGCTGCGCATACAATATCTTATAATAACTGGCTTATCCTTCATTGTGCTTGAATTATCTTTAGAAATAAAGAACCTCTCAGTATCAAAAAAATAATTTCCAATGTCAGGTCTGTAGCCCTCCATACGGCAGCAGAAAGCGGTAATCCGCCATCTTGGTCTTGGGTGCCGAAATGCAAGGATGATGGTGCCTACGAACCAATACAGTGCCGAGGTTCAGACAACACTTGCTGGTGCGTTGATACTGCTGGTAATGAGGTAAGTTGGTTAATACTGAAAACACGTCGTAGGTATATTGTTCGTATGCATATTCGAATTTCCACCTATGTTATGATTACCTATAGATACGTTTTAAGTGTTTTGGAAAAAGTATAAATACTCCATATTTAAAAAATTTGTCAACGGGTTTTGTTCAAATCATAATTGAAATTAAATTTTATTTAATACTAGCTTCTGCCCGCGACTTCGTCCGCGTGGTGAGGTTTTTTTAAGTATCCCACGGGAGCTCTTTAATTTTTCGGGATCAAAAGTATCCTATATGTTGACCAGGGATATAAGCTGTCACCATACGAAATTTCATGTAAATCGGTCCAGTCGTTTCGGAGATTAGCCGGTACAAACAGACAGACAAACAGAGAAACAAAAAATTTGAAAAAAATCTAAATTGGTTCTATTTCACTTCTTACATCCCCTGACTCGCTTTTTAGCATTTTCTTTAATTGTACAGAAATTTGACCTCTACAATTTTATTATATGTATAGATATTATTTTAGTTCTGCCGTAACTCATTTTGGAATTTTCTACTATCTACAATTTAAGATTCTGTGCCTACTGGAAAATTTCACCACCTATTAATTGAAGTCACTACGAAACCTCAGATTTTTAAAGACTAGAATTTTTAAGCGCCAATTACATGTATGGCGACCACTGTTTTTTTATTTTTCCGCAAACTAACTACATTATTATATTTCGACATCTAAGATACACCTTCCTGTGAAATAATTTCAACCTTATTTTAAAATTATAAATAGGTTCGTGTTTGAACACAATCACACTTCGAAGAAACAGTCGAACATGGAGAACCCCTAGATTAACTATATAGATCCAATGGTTTTTCTCAAAAAAAATGTGACATATACAGATAGCCGAATGATAGTGTGACATACATAGACCGACCGGCATGACGAGAACTTTAATCTAACATGTCTACAGAATTCTAAAATAGAATTCCGTATAAAAAGTTAAAACCAAACATTCAAGGTCCCAGGAACCCGATCGACAAATTCGACACCAAACTGCGATGCTCCATCGACATGTCCAGATCCAGGTTGCAATGAGGTGCTGGTATGTGCCCATGGCAACGAGTTGGATGAAAAAGGCTGTCCCACTTGCGAATGTAGGGACCCATGTGCAGAGGCTAAGTGCAGAGCTGATGAAACCTGTGAACTGGTGCCACTGGATTGCGAGGTTGGTATTTGATTAGATAAGATATAACATAAATAAGGTAATAAAAACGAGACATAAATGATAATAGAAGTAAGAGACTAAGTAAATATTACAAGCTAAATAAAAGAATGACTAAACAGATATACAATGCAAAAGTGGATGGATGCAGAAGTCGCGGAAGGCCACGACACACCTTCCATGATCAAATTGATCGTGTATTAGCAGAAGGTGATGTCAGGAGCCTTAAGAATAGACGAGCGTGCATGACAAGAACTATGAATGTCAAAAAAGCAAGTGAGGTGTGTTAGAATAAGCCTAAATGGCGCTCTGTTGTTCGTGCCTACCCCGCAAGGGACCTGGCGTGAAGTTATGTATGTATGTATGTGTGTAAATAAAATATTAAATATACAACAAAGGACAACACGCAACATAGTACAGACCAGAAGATAACAACAAAATACAAAAGCTTGTTTCACAATCCAGAAATTATGGTACTTTATTGTATTGTACTTCCTGTAAATTACCGTTATCGGTAGCGAACAACAAACATGATAATTGGTTCATTTGAATTCTTAGTTTAATTAACACATCTTAATTCGAATTTGTCAGGCGTACCAATATAATAGAAGAATACTAGAAATAATAACAAATACTTCAGATAGTATAATATCAAAATGAGGGAAAATAATACTAACAGTCCTCCTACAAAAATAGTTGAGGCGCTAAAACTCATCGAGCCTTTCTTCGATTTCAGGGTGATTTATGTCCTCCGCTAGCTCGCTGTGCACCTTCCCCACAATGCCCAGATGGAGTAGACCCACTGGATGCTCCAGACGGATCAGGACCCCTCATCTGCGGACCGAGTGCTGCAGCCTGTCCCTCCACTCATGCTTGCAGATTTGCACCACACGACTCCGGACCGTCAGTGTGCTGTCCTAAGCCACGTAAGTGTTCTCATCGAGACTTAGAACGTTTGAAAATAGACGTAACAGGTGTTAAAAAAAGATGGATGGATTCTATGAAGGATGACATAATAATTTGTTGTATGATAGAGGAGGTATGTCAATATAGAGGAGTATGGAAAGAAAAGAGAAGAGCGTCTATTTTAAAATAAAACTAGTCGATATCCGGTCAAAATTCGAAATTCGTTAAATTAATAATATATTAAGAACTAGCTTCTGCCCGCGACTTCGTTCGCGTGGAATAGTCTAAAAAAAAGGAAGTTAAAAAATACCCGCGAAATTGAAAAATTCTTCATTAGTGCTCCGCTCCTATTGCTCTTAGCGTGATGGTTTATAACCTTCCTCAATATAAGGGCTATCTAACACCGAATTTTTTTTTCAAATCAGACCAGTAGTTCCTGAGATTAGCGCGTTCAAGCAAACAAATAAAGAAACAAACTTATTAGCTTTATATATTATATATATAAGATAAAACTCTCTCACCGACACCACACCCTGTCAAAATGTCCGCTTCTATTATGTTACGTTGCAGAAAATTTACTTTCAGTCTGTTATAAACTGTTTAAGTAATTAAAGGTTTTTTAACTATCCCACGGGAACTGTTTAATTTTTCGGGTTCAAAAGTACCCTATATGTTGATCAGGGATATAAGCTATGACCATACAAAATTTCATGTAAATCGGTCCAGTCGTCTCGGAGATTTAGCCGGTACAAACAGACAGACAAACATAGAAACAAAAAAAATAGAAAAAAATACTAAATTAGTTCTATTTCACTTCTTACATACCCCTGACTCGGTTTTTAGCATTTTTTTTCATTGTACAGAAATTTTAACTCTACAATTTTATTATATGTCTAGATGAATAATATAAATAAGTGAAGAAACAAGATGTGTCTATCGAATTATTTTGTTGAAAACATAATAGGTATCGAGATCTTAGATATCACCACAATAATGGCTGGTGAACATCGAGTTGCAACGACTTTGGCAATAACACGAAGTAAACGTATATAACTTCCCAAAAACATTCTACTGTAAAACGTTATTTTCTAAAATATTTTCTATCAAATAATATTAAATGTGATGGTAATCAAACTCGAATATATTTTAATCAAAAGAATTATCTGCTAGGTACCGTCTGTTTTGAAAACAAAGATGAAGGCAGGTGTACCAGTGGTGAACTAATTAACACTACTCGGTGGTTCTTCAACCACGAACGGAATCGCTGCGAGAGGTTCCGCTATCACGGATGCTCTGGTACTCATAACAACTTCAGGACTAAAGAAGAATGCAATGCTGTGTGTCCAGGTATGTTGGAACTGTTAACATTTATAGGTAGTACAGTAATTTTAAGTCAGGATAACTTGGTGACTGCAGCTCCCGTTTCTTATGCTAATAATGTGGAAGTGAATTTTGACATATTTTTATGCAAATGTGAAAATAGTTACTTTCTAATAAGGCAGCTGGGCATTCCCGTCACTTTTTTGAGCCATTTCGCTTATGTACGAAAAGGTTATCTAGAAAGATTCTCTTGGCCACCGTGGGGATTTCAAATGAGCTTCCAGCTAAGGTTTTGCCACAGCGCTGCAATATGGGGTTTTTCAAAAATGGCGACATAAAATCCCTTCAAGGCCGGCAGCGTATTGTCTAAAGACGATGGGAACCGATGGCTGACAAGCTGCCTGTTGTAATTTCGTAATCAAAAATTATGGGCTATAACACCAAAAGCTGATTTCATATTAAACATTTAAGCCTAGTTGTTTATATACCTATCAATGAGTTGTGCTCACGACTTCGTTTTCTCGAGACAAATATTTAAACATTCATTTGATGGTTTCGGGGTCAAAGAAAAATATCAAAACGAATAAAACAAACAAACGAGACACAGATAAAATCTAGAAGTGGTAATTTTTGATGAAGTGTTTTATAAATAGTAGTTGTCACTAAAATTTTAGTTTTTTTACTGAAATCACAAACAAACACTCCCAGTTATTATATTTATATAGATGTCTAAGTTAGCTCCTCCATAACATAAAAAACTGAAAAAAAACCCAAACTCGCAAGTAGCAAATATAAATAAATGAACGACCAGTTATTAGTGGTATATCTTAGGATTACCATCTGTCTATCACCAGATAGCGAAGTGGTTAATGTCAGTCGAATTTTCCACATTCTGTAATTTCCTAATTCCGTATTATGCCTAGTCTTATTTGTCCAATTTCAAGCGGTTCTACATAGAGTAGGAAGTGATAACTTATGACCATCAAAGAAAGTTTTCCAGTGAAACTTATAATGAATAAAAACATTTGAATTAGAATAACTTAGACATAGACAAAATTGATGCCAATTTTGAAAAAAAACCTGAAATTAAATTAACTATTAACTTTCAAACAGTGCCCAATGCCACAGCGAAAATGAAGAAAATGAAGATACCAGTTGTACATTCTAAAGGGAAAGGCATGTCGTAATTCAGTACAATAATGTGTGTTAATATAAAAATTGGCGAATAATAATGTTGTTTCATTAACTTTGCACACAAATTATACTGCACTTTGTTCTAATAGCATGGTTAAAGGATTACAGATGCAATATTTTAAAACGCTATATTCAATCTCATCCAATTTCGGTATGGAGATAGCTTCAGTTATCTACCTCATGACGATTGTGTACTCTTTTCTGACTTAGATTTGCTAAATGCGCTTACGTTCTGGATGTGCTAGAACACCAATTTATTTAATGTAATCACCACTGATAATTTATCTTTCATCTCAATAGACTCTTCATTGGTAATTGGTACCTGTTATCGACAGATAAAAACACTCATCGTGTATTCCTAAACTAAATAAGACACTCTGTGTTATGGCTAATATTCAAAAGATACCTTTAAGCTGAACCCAGATACCCAGACTTATGAATAGCATACGATGGTTTACGAAATTTATCCTCCCCAGTATCAAAACAGACGCCTCTACTTTTCAGTAAACTAGACTAGACGAGCATTATACAATTAAAATCACAAAGTCCGTTTTATTTTGCCATCTCCTCTGTCATGATATAAGGCAGAGGTTCTCGTTTACTTTTTTTGTCTCATTTTATATTTTTGTTCGTTTTGGAAAATAAGTGTGAGCGGCATTTACTGTTCTTTTATCATCTTTACAAAAATCTTATAACCATTACAATTTTGATACTGTTTATTAATAGATTTGGTTACAACAATTTAAAGATATTCAGAAATAAGTACAATATTTTTTAAAAGCTATTCTAATTATATCTGTCCAACGGCCGTTCAAAATAATCTTTCATGATGCTCTAGTAAATATTGTGAATTTTTTATAGTACTGAGTCCTTGTGAAAGGCTGAGAGAGAAGAACGAAGCCGCAGCACAGAAGTACGGCAAGGGTGCGTTCATACCGAACTGCGATATAACCGGTGCCTGGGAATCAGTACAGTGCATGTCCCATATTGGTGAGTAACATCGTTAAATTTTCTTCTTAGTTTTGATAGTGCTACTTCATAACATGAAACAATAGAACTAGGGATTAAAATCCTAGCATTAACTCGTATTCTACTTTGTTCGTTATTGTGCCATTAGTATCGAGTAGTATCATTGTAATCTTACAGATGTACTCACGTGATATCTGTATGAAATTATCGATTTACTCCTCTCACTTCTAAGCACTTTAAGAGTTTCACATTTTGACTTATTGCATTTAAAAACACGTTTTAAAACTTTGAAAGTTTTACTGATTTTGATAGCGTAATGAAAAAGAGAGAAAAGAATCAACAGTAACAACGTAAAATAGTATAGGGCTTTGCTAAGCATAACTTTTATGCTAGAAGACTATTATAAACTTCCTCCAGCGTTAAAAATAATTATCATTAAATTTACTAATTTCATACTATTACAGACGTATGTTGGTGTGTAAGTGCTCGTGGTGAACCACTGAAAGGTTCTTTAGTGCGAGGAGCCAAACCTTCGTGCAACTTCAGACAAGCCAGAAAATGGGTGAAGCGAGACCCTTTTGATGAGAAAGCCAGAGCTGATGAAGGTAAATATCATTTAGATGATTGCAATTTTTGGGTTAAATGCCCCAAAGCTGGTAAAAAAAATAGTAAGCTCCCGTATGAAGAAGTTGGGGGTAGGCGAAACAATAACTTTAACATTACTCATTGACACTTGAGGTCTTTGTCTTTTGTGATCACGGCTACTGAAAAATGGCCGGAACCTCAAAAACAAACATTAATCCTTGTCATCCTTATAATACATGAATTATCTTAAACTTAAAAAAAATTGCCATTATTAGTAAATATTTTTATTAATATAGAACTAAGTTCGTACTACTCCAAAGCAGATAAGTACTCTAAATACAACTGAGATTAAACTCTAGTAGAATGATGATGCTGATGATAATTCTTAAGAAATTGGTACCTATTAATATTAATTTAATTAAAATATTTTTAACAGTGCTTGAAGAACTCATCAGACAAATGACAACATACAGAGTAGATGAATTCAACGACGACGAAGATATCGAGAACATGGAGTTAGAATCAGAAGCTCGTGAAGATGCAGACAATAGTCAAGAAAGTCGAGAAATTAAGGAAGATAATAATCCAGTTATTTCAGAAATGGTGGAACCAAAGACTGCTGATACTACGCGAAGAATGGAAAAGCCACTTGTAGTTGAAGAGAAAACTGTCTTTAAAACCAAATGCCAACTGATGCAAGAAGAAATTGAGAATGGTAAGTTATATGATTATTAATTAAGTTTAAGTAGATGACAAGACCGTTATAAGGGTAAAAAATACTACTTAATTTGAACGTTAACCCAAGATACGTTATAAGCTTGACATATGAATAAGTTAAAAGCTGTCATAACCCAAAAAATCAGATTAATATATGATTTTGGCATAAAATTATTCAAAAAGTTCAATTCCTTTTTGGACTTGCGAGCACATTTTTTGATTGTTAAAACTGGGGCCTATTTAATCTTCAAAAAATTGTTTTGCAATTTTTACATTAATTTGTGGTGAAATGACAGGACCTCTATATGTCACGTAATCAGCTGTGTCACGCAGACGGACAGGTAACAGGGTGAGAATTTTTTTAATTGGTTTAATTGGTGAGAATTACAACCCAAAAAAGAGAATTTGTATTATGTTATTATGTTCCTTTTTTTTTAAAGACACTAGTTTTTTATTTCTACCATGTAACAACTTGAATGAATACAATGTAAGAAAACTTAACTTATTTGTATTGTATTCTACCCATAGTCCGTCAAGACTATGAGTAGAATACTGAGCCCAGATCACCGTCTCCTGTTCCTTGTTTTATTTAGTAACATACAAGTGTGTTTAAAAGTCACAAAGTATATGATGTAGGCGCTGATGGTCACCGACCCCGTTGTCTGTCGGACGGGTCGTTCTCCCCGCGGCAGTGCTCGCGAGGCAGGTGCTGGTGCGTGGACGCAGCGGGACAAAGAAGACAGCACGCTGGGCCTGTAACTGATCTGCCTGGACGTGACCCATGTGGTATGTACTATGTAGAGTTATTTTATAAATAGCTAGGATATGTCCGTGGCTTCGACCACGCTTGACTTGAAATTCACCCGAGCAACTTCAAACCACTTCCAGGTAAATTCCCGCGGGATTCTCGGGGAAAAAACAACATTTTGTTACATAAAATTTGCTATCGATCAGTGAAAAACCCATATTGGAATTAGATTTTTTTTAATCTGCCACTAAAAATTATTCCCAGAAAAATTCCCGGGATAAAAAGTAGAGCAGATTTTAAGTCTCAGAATTGGTTGTCGATCACCGACTACCGCATTGAAATCGGCCCAGTACTTTTTACGTGAATCCCGAACAAGCAGACATCAAATCTGTTCTCCATCGTTTAAATTATGTATTCGAGATTTTTTTTATAGCTTTAATGTACAGACGCTGCATGTTTTGATTTTTATAATATTATAGATACACGCTAATAAAAATGTTTTTCTCTCTCCAGAATCTACAAAAATAGAGTCGGCGATATTGGAACTGGAACTACTTGGAGTGGACAGTCTGATAGCTGAAAAAGCGAGATCGACGCTTGCGAGCAAATTGACCGATTTAGGTGCACCTGTCCCGGTTACCTTGTCCAAGGACAAAGGCACTGTGAAGTTGAGAGCTTCTTTAACAGGCCCTAAAGCTGTGGACGTCGTATACCATATCGAGAATGTGGTAAGTGACCTTGTATTATGAGAGATGAATATTAGGAATAATAGTCGATTTAGTCGAGTGCCTCTGAAAAAGTAATCGATCCACAGGTCACACACTGTATTTTAATCTCCTCATTCAACTGGGTTTCCCGCACAATAATATGGGGCTCTTCAAAAATTGTTGTAGATAAGCGACGCCGGGGCTGGCCGTGGTCTTATTGCCGCCGTAGGTAAACTCAAAAAATGCCGCCCCCACCAAACCTTAAGAAAACTTCTTTAACCAGAAAAATGATTATATATATAATTCGGTTAAGACATTAATATTAATACAGATTTTATTAATCAACAATTGTTCTATTTCATTTCTTTATTTTGCTTAAGTAGTTCAATCGTTATTTCAGGCATTTTTGCAGGCCAATAATTACTAAATCTATATTTACGCTAATTACGGCACTGCTGTTTTAATTTCTTGATGATGTAACATTAGGCAGGCTCTTCATGAAGAATGACAAGGACGGGGGAGGGTTCAAAAAATCATGATATTGGATAGTCGATAATGTGTTTTTTCGTTTAGGTAAAACAAGAGAAACTGGCTGGTGTGCACAATTCGGACAATGAAAATGCTTTATGGGCCGACATGATTCGCAGCGAGTACAGGCTGGCCGCGCCCTCGCCGCCTTCGATGCAACAACGGGAAATCCTTAGCGAATCCACTGTAAGTTTTCGTTACTTCAGTTAAAAAATAAAGGATTCTGAGGCGATGTCGAAATCTTTTTATTGAAAATTTACTTGTATTTATTTCAAAAACTCATAATGTATTTTATTCAAATATGTGCAAGCCCTGCCAATTTTTTTAGAGTTTACCACACCCCATTTAAACAATGAAGTTGTGGTAGCGTAATGGCTAGGACTCGCGTCCCAAACCCTAAGGGCGCGGGTTCCAATCCTAGCCGGAACGCATGCACTTCTTAGGCAGTTTTTCAACCTAAAGTGCATATTGTTACAATTAGACTAGTAAACAAGTGCCTTTTGGACCAACTTTTTTCAGCAGTCTCCGAAAATTATAAATGTGGTGTCATTCGATTCGGAATGGCATCTAGATGATTTTTGAAAAAAATTAAGTTCCGCTTGCAAAAATTGTAAAAGTTATTAACAATTAACTAAAAAAAAGAAAGGGGTTTCAGTTTTTTGCAAATATCTCAAAAAGTAATAAAAAAAATCAATTTTGAAAAAAGTTCGTTAAAGAGGAGGAAATTTCCGATAAAAAAGTCTCGACTCCCGAAACTGTAACCAATATTTATAATTTTCCCAGAGGGATGAAAATACGGCCGAAAACGGGTACTCTGGCTTACGCAAGCCACACCCACATCGGCCCTTTAATGAATAAATATTATTTAAACATACTAAATATGAAAATAAAAAATTGAAACATTCAGGCACTAACTGAATAGATGAATGAACAATAATCTGCTTGAAAAATTTTTTTATAACAATTTTTCATTTAGTTATTCAATAGTTAATTAATTTTTATTTTTTTTGCTTGAACATGAACATAGCAAGTGTGATAATTGTTAAACTATAAATTTAAGATTTTTTTCCTTTCTTGGAGCAATTCTCGAAAGGCTTTAGAATAAAACCCCGTTGGAAAAATTAGGAAATGTTTATTGTTCATTTTTTTATTAATAATTTTCGTTGTTACACTGACTTTAAGATTTTTTAGATAATATATATTAATAATAATAGCTTTAGAAATAAGTTATTTTGTACATTTTAGTTTTTTAGTTTTTTTTTATATTGGAACATAAGTTCAATAACTCAGACTGAGATTTTATGCGAAGCTGCCACTCAGGCATAAAGCCCACATTACTGAAAGCGGTTGCCGTCGCCTAAAGAAGTTTACAATACCAGGGTTTAAGCCAACTTGTTTGAAGCCTCTATATTGAAATAGTGGGAAGATAGGACGAATAGAGGGAGGACATAGAGAAGAGCTACAAGTAGGCTATGGGTACTCTTACTCATCGTACTGAAAGACGATACTCAAGGGTAACCATTTCATACTGAACACACTTCACTTCACACTTAACTGCTGAGCTGGCCCTAACTTCAGCATGGCTCTATTACGTCAGTGTTTCGCCAAGTGCTTATTACAAGTTTTTTTTTAATCCAGGTGTCAGTAGCAACATCATACCACACAGCGTTAATAGTACTAGCTGCGACATCAGCCTTCATCATCAGCGTACTTTGCGTCCTCGTGATGCTATACAGGGGGAGGCTCCAACGCGAGCCCCAAAAGGCCGAGAGGTTCCTCCCAGCGTCACCTCCAGTTTACGTCCTCTCTGCTGATGAGAAGGCGGAACTTGCGAGGGTACTGCATCCACCACCTATACAAAATGATGAACACTCGAGGGTATAACCTTTAGGTTTATTTTATTCTAAGGTTATAAGTTCTGACACTGGTTGAGAATTAGGCGGTTATTATATTACGTCGATTTTCGGACCCTCTCTGTAAGTCAGGGTGGTGTAATGAAATAAAGAGAGCTGGTATCTATAGCTAAATTACGCTTCTCTGGACCGGGTCCGTAAATCAGTGTAGTGTAATAAAGGTATTTAGTAATAGGAATGTTGTATTACTCATTATAAAAGAGATAACACAATAGCATGAAAGAAGAAACTAAGAATGATACGTCTAATTAAAACTGAAAACTATTCACTTGTTGAGGAGCCCGCACGCACCTAACGCAAAACTCATTCTTGTCTCGGTTTTTTGATATACGATAGAAAATATCACTTAAAATTATATTAATTTTTAGAAAATATTTTGGATTAAATCAGTTAAAATTTGAAAAGAAAAAAGCTGAATGAAGAATTAGACTGGCCTTATATTGCTAGAGTAATCCTTGTAAGATTAAGGGGGCACTACGATTTATCAATACTTACCAGAAACATCATTTTATAGTTGAGCCCGGTGTCCGATATAGATAACGTAGTGTTTGCTTAGTCTAGAGGCTTACAGGAGCAAAACTTACAGATTTCAGGAAGCGCTGGATAATTTTCTTTTCAATTTCATATTTAAATATCAACACAAAGTCAATAAATTTCCACAGACATTTTGGGTATAAATTAGCAGAAGTCGATGCAACCGAGAACTAATGAATAAAATAGAAATAACCTAATGATGGGGCTTCATCTGAGACAATGTTACAGATATAAGCCATTTCAAGCAGATATAGGTGTAAGGCGTTATTTGTGATGCGATATTGTTTTTAATTGTTAATAACGTTACATATTCACAGATAACATACATACACTAATGTGCTATTCGATAATGGCATTATTTTTAACGCTTTAAGTAAGATACGTTTGGCCACAATCAATATGTTTTACATTATTGCAGATGCCACATTAAAGTTCAAGAATTGTCATTCTTGGTATTTTTATGCATGATAATGGGACGTAACATGGATATTAATCAACTTCTGATATAACAAAGATTTTTTAAAAATATATCAATTATGTATTATTATGAATTTCTGTGTTTATGTGACAATCACATTAGCGATGGAACTTTTAGAAGTCGATTTCAGCAAGCAATTTGTAGTATTTACACTGGTATAGAAAGCATTTGTCTGCATGTTCTACAACTTGTAAGATTTCCTAAAAGCTTATGTAAAACTTGTCAGAGACATTACTAGAAATTGCTAGCTAGAGCAATTCTCGATTTAGTTTTTCGATCAGTGTCAAATCGAAAACGTGGTGAATTGAATCTTAAGTTTTGAATATCTTATATATAAGGACGTTTGCATAACGAAGAGGGCTTCCAGAAATCTCACTATATAAATATATATATATGTCGGCTAGGACCCCAAAGTCAGAATGGTTACGGACTGTTGAAGTATGCTATCTATACGAACTTTTTGATAAAGACCAGTTTTTTATTATTTTTTCTCTACTTTACTGATATGTTCCATTTTTATATCTATTTACTTATGTCATGTTTTTTCCTTTACCGTGTCAATATAATTTTTATCCCAAATTATATTTTATTTTCTTGTTTGGCTGAAATCTATGATTAGTAGGCGCATTCAACACGTACAATTAATTAATGTTAGTTTTATTAGTAATATTCTGATTCAAAACCGACATTATAATGGCACTCCAGAGAAACGCTTAGAAATATTTGGTACATAGTCTGCGCCACAAAAGAATTCCCATAGACGCGGAGCTGCTATCGCCGTACATTAATTCTGCCATAGTAATTATTTGCTAATCCGTAAATCGATGTAGATAATTACAGAATAGTAAAGACAAAGCGTTTTATAATTAAAACTGTTCATTTTTTTCCTGGCTACTTTACAAACAAAATTCTATAAAATAGCAGAGTTGCCAATTTTAGTTTTTAGTTCCTTAATTTTTCGTGGGACTTTTGTGGCGCAAACTCTACAAATTTTTCGACAATCATTTCGGATAACACGTTTTATACTACTACAAATAGTGTTATAGAAATCCGTTATAAAGACGGCTAACTCGGGAATAACAGCTATTTGGTAGGTAGTTCGGTGCTACAGCATTAATTACATTGGCATGGAGTTTTTGAGAAGGGCGTTAAAAATTTTCTCAGAGGTCGGCAACGAGTTGGCGACACCTCTGATGTTGCAAACGTCCATGGGCGACGGTAACCACTTACCATCAGATGGGCTGTCTGCCTATTTGCCTGGTCCAAGTAATAAAAAAAACCTCTTGAAATAGTACACTCGATCCTCTTATCGGTGCATCTAAACGTTTGCATAAAAATATATAAATTAATACATTTATTCTGTTCCAAAAGTGTTCATTCTAAATTTTCATTGCCAAAACACATAAAATGACTAAAAAATAGCATATTCAATCAGCCGTTATTCAGAGCTTTAATCAGACAACCTTTTCGTTATGCAAGCACCTGTAGCTTATATAAACGTTACTCGTTCGAATCGTAAATTTAGTACAGGTACGAAAATAAATACTAGGGTCCAATTTATTGGCTAGAATTCGAGTAACGTATGTATTATTTACACATTTCGTTTTATTTCTGTATTGATAGATCCGTGTAGATTTTATTTTGAAATGAAAATATTTTCGAACTGTCAATATTGCAATAAAATACTTTGGAGATGGATTTGGCATAAATTATATTTAAAAAAATATACGAGTTTAGTAATGCTTGAATACTAGATGGGGTCTGGTAAGGTTTCTGTAAACCTATAGCTGTTTCAAGATACATCCTCTTTTCATAAATGTTTGCAAGATTTATAAACTCATTAAAAAGAGGGCAAAAGTATTGAGAATGCGTTTACTTAAAAACTTTTTTTTACTCTTTTTAACAAGTCTATAAAACTCGTACCACTATTACGATTAAGGGGCATACTCAACATCAAATAACCAATGTTTGGTATTGCCAGATGACAAAATAATAATACTGAAAAGTGGTCTTAAACTTACAATACGGAACAAATTTGGATAGAGAGATAAAATTACGTAGTATAGCATCTTAGAGACACTTCTGCGGCTTACAATAACCTTATATAAGATGAGTAAATCATATTATTTCCAATTTTCATTAGAGATAAAACACATTGGACTTTACTACAAATAAATATTCGTGCCTTACTTAGCCATGAAAAAGTAATTCTCATTAGTTTTTTTTAATTAACTAGAAACAAGTCCATTGGTATTTCTCATTAGCTAACAATAGTGTGTCTAATATCAAAACTATTTGAGCTAGTTCTTTCTGAAGAAATAATTTAGAATTTGTTAGTTTTAATATTTCAGACCTCAAATTAGGAGTTTGAGTTTTGAATTGTCAAAATAAAAATTAGCTATTCTCAAAACTTTATAACCAAATCCAGCTTTGACTTATTGTCTTCTGAGCAATATTTGAAAATAACAATAATTGTTCTTTCAAATGTTGCCTTGAAAATTAATCTGTAAAATTGTAATCATATAGACTTTTTTATTATTTTAATAACTATTTAAAAATTATAGCTAAGAGTATTTCCAAAACTGACCAATTAGCAGTTACGAATTCAAAAAATAACAATTTAGGATCTTTTTATTTTATTATTACATATATAGATAAAATAATATTATATAAACTTATCTTAGTTTGTTAAGGTTATAATTACTCATACAACAATATACATAAAATATTATGTGATACAATTTTACATATTACTTGAAAACCCGCATTTTGTGAACTGGAAACCAGCGTTATAAATATCAATCAGTAAAACTATAAAGATGACGGCCGTTCTATAACCTATCATCTTTGTATTTTACTCCTTATTTTTGTTATCTCACTTCTTTTAATTTTTACTCACACTTTACTAGTTTCAATAAAAACACTGGATGAATGTTTCTCAATATGCGGATTTTCACATTTGTTAAGTTTTGGTCTTATACTATTTAAACTATAAGTGGTAAGCGAAAAGGTGCGTAAACTGAGGAAACGATTACCTTTACGCCCCTAATTCCTCACGTTGAGTCTCGAAGTTAACATAATATATTTCTAATTTCCATTAATGTTGATCCAAGAATACGTTTGATTCTGCCCTTGAGCCAAGAATACATTTATCATTTGATTCTGCCCCTAGTAAATGCTCGTATGCTTACCATCGGTTGAATTTGACAATGCTTGTATGGAGCTTGTATCAAATTTTAACCGGTAGTAAGGTAAATGAACGGTCCATAAGATATAAGAACTGGGCTAGCAACAGATGGTTGCATAATCCCCTTTTATTCTCAGAAAATTAGAGCTCAGATATCTGTACTTAATTCATAGAGCTCATTAAGGGATGGCAAAGCATCAATTTCGCTTCTAAACGATAACTAAGGTAACAGTTTTAAGAGCAATTTCTTATACGGTTCTAGTTATTTACAATATCGATTAAACATAATGTATAACATTGGCTACATTGCCACGTTTAGAGGCAGTTTTCGCTGTTGTAAGTGTGTGTGACAAAAAATATTTTGCCAATTTGTTCTTAAAGTACCAATTTTTCCTCCTAGATAACACAGGACTTTGACTAACGAAAGTAGATACTCATTATTCAGATTCACAAACTTTTGACATAGCAAGCTTACAGCTATTTTGCTAATACAAACGTGGTCATTTTATTAAAACTTTGTAGTCAATTATCGATTAAAGCGCCATCTATCGATCATGATGTGATCGTGATGATCATGTTTTAATGGTTTTATGCTAGAGAGGCTCATCTATCTTATTATGTAGTGTCTTATCTATGATTGTAGTTATCTACTGAACTGTCATTTTTGTTATTTTGGTTTATTTGTGTTTTAGCATTTACGAGCTTAAAACATGAATAAAACTATTAAAAGTAAATTGAGGAAGTTATTGTTTTACCTGATTTCCAAATGCGACAAAAAGCAACAAAAGAAAGATGCTGAAATCAATGAAAACCAAGATTATGTATTTATTGTATAAATACTCTGTGGTAATTTGGAGTTGCAATATTGATACTTTTGCTGCATTTTTTCACTGTTTCTGCGAGCCTTTACTTTTTTTTTATATAAATGGTGACTCAAGAAATCCAATATCTGTTTAAATTGTTACCTTATGTGACTATCTGTTTAATTGGAAAATAAATAAATGTATCGTGGAATCTTCGGAAAAATGTAGCTCGGCGAAGAACTAATCTAGTCTGTTATTCATTCATGACGAACCTTTAGATTTATATTTCATCACAGCATTTCATTCTTCCCCGTATTTGTACATAAATGTTATATTTATATAGATTAACTTTACTCATGAGTTATGTTCATCAAAGTGACCAAAAAGTTGATATAAAGTTTGAAATTTCATTTGATGATATTAAATGTAAGAAATTAAAAATACATTCCCAGTTATATTAAGAAAATTAATAAATAATGAATTTATTCATAATTACATATGTATATTTACTTAAAATAAATTATTTTATAAAAAAATGCATTTATTTTTCCTTTGTAATCCTACATGTATCACAAGTTTCGTCTGCAAATTTTTATGGTGTTAGTGCGTAATATGGGAATTGGCATTTACAAGCAGATCTCTACCAAAATGTCTTAAAATGAACTAATTTTTCCTTCTGTCAATATTCTATTTTACCTGTAGTCAAAGTTCACTGACTGATCATAAAAAGCAATTTTATTCATGCTATTTTAGTTTTAACGTGGACCTGAGTCTAATATCCGTTAAAAAATAACTAAACACGCATGTAATAATACCAAGCCACGTTCACGTGAGTAGTGATTTATTTACCAAGGATATCTGGTGGAATTGGAAGCAAAAATCTTTTCATTATAATTCGACTATATTTACCAAAGAACAGCCGACATGTCGTGTTTGTAATGGTTAGTTTAGTTTCTTTTAATCAAATAATTGTTCTGTAAACTATCACAAGGCGTTAAAACTCTTGCTTACAAAATTAACGTCATTATTATTAAAGTAACCACCATAAGCTATGTTGATAAAATGCGTAGGTACATAGTAACTAAATCAACTTGACGTCGTCCTAAAAATACTAGTAATAGTAAGTATCAAAATTACTCTTGACCTGATATTGGATGGAGTTACTAGAGTTCAGACAAATTTGCGAAAGTGGCGCCCTATTTCCTACTTTATTTTGCCGCCCTGTACTTTATATCCCATAAAACGTATAAATTATTACCATACTCATTAAAACATTCGACACGCGAATTACTCACCTGTATATTGTATAACAACATGAACATAATATCTAGGCTTAGATCATATTACCTCAATGCAAGTACATATTTTTTTAAATAAAGTTGTTCAGTTAGAAATGCTACATATACCCGCCAAAATTCACAATAAAATTCTCGTTCTATTTTCTTGCCAATACAAAAATCATAGAATGTTTCGGGATTAAAAGACATCTATACAAGTGCATAACTATTTTATATAAAACTTACTTTACACTGACATTGACATCCCTCAAGTTGTCACAGTCACCTCGCCGTTGGTCATTGACATTTCTTTCTGTTGTCAAGTCGGAGGGGCCGGCCCTTGAAATAATTTATTTCAGAATGAATCAGGAAAGCATACTTGCTTGTTGCGCTGTTTGCAACCAGAAAACACATCGAAGATGCGGAAGGTGCCTCAACATATATTACTGTAATACAGAACATCAAAGGCAAGACTGGAAAAGGCACAAAAGTGAGTGTGCACCCAAGTTACCAAAACAGGGCTCTAAGAGCAATAAATCTAGTGTATGTGCTCCAGTTACCGGAGGAGCTGATAGCAGGGATAGCGTTAGTTTGGAAGCTACACAGAAATCACAGTCTGAAGTTAATAATCCGGACAGTGCGGGTAGTACAAGACGTTCGAGAAAGTCAAAGACTAAAGGTGCCAAAACGAATTCTAAAGAGGGTAATTCGGAAGGTGTTAGTAAACATAACCCAATCGTAACTAGTGAGAACGTTAATCAAGGTGAAAGTTCCACTAGAGTGAACGAGAGTAGTGTTATATCTAGTGTAGTGTATACAAATAAGGAGTTGAATAGTGAAAGTGCCATTACATACGAGGGTTCTTCCGAGCAGGAGATATTAAGCGCGAGTGAGCAGCAGTTGACCACGGTGGACTTCGCGACGCCGACTACGACCAACATACTGCGAGCTGTAAACAGGGCTGATGAAATGCCTATACTGCCAGAGCAGACGACCAGGGTGAGGGAATACCCGGCGGCCTCACTTGGAGGCAGTCCTGCACCCTTCAATCATGCCCCAAACAGTTATTACATCGATCCTAATGATAGGAGCTTTGAATTATGCCATCGAGTAATCCGGGATATGACACAGTATGGTGTTTGTGTATTAAACAATTTTCTTGGTAAAGAACGGGGACTATTGGTGTTAAATGAAGTGCTGGATATGTACAGATCAGGAATATTTTCAGTAAGTTGCATATTTATTATTATTCATTTTTTTATGTAGTTATACAAATTCAAGGTTTATCAGGTTTTTTGTAACTTCAGGGGCAATGCAAATGCAAAAAAAAACATTCTTCATTACATGAATCATTAAAAATAGTTAGGCTTTGACTCCTTACTTTTTTAATCAAAACTTTAAATATATCAAAATCCTGATTAAATACATATAACATAGTACTCAATATATTTTTCTTTTCTGAAGTTATACACATATATCTTGGCTTTAATGACTTATATCTCATTTTCCCAGTAGAAAACAAGCTACAAAATTTAACATAACATAACATAAAATCACGCCTGTTTCCCATGGGGGTAGGCAGAGACTATGGATCTCCACTTGCGACGATCCTGACAAACAACTTTCGCTTCACCTACTTTCATTAACCTCTTCATACATGCGCGTTTATTTGAAATGCTTTTTACTTGACCTTTTTTTAACAATTCTGATAATTGTTCATGGTATGTTCGTCTCGGTCTACCGGCAACAGCTCTACCATTGACAATACTGTCATATACCTGTTTTGTGATTCTATTTTCATCCATCCTCTCTACATGCCCAAACCACCTTAACATTCCTTTTTCAACTCTTGTTATTACATCTTCTTTCAAACCACAACGTTCCCTTAGCACACTGTTTCTTATCCTATCATTCAAGCTAACCGCACATATACTTCTCAAAGCTCTCATTTCAACTGCGTTTATCCTACTTTCATGCTTCTTCTGCCATACCCAACTTTCACTACCATACATCAGGGTCGGCACCAACACTCCTTTATGGACAGCCAATCGTGCCTTTACAGACACTTTCTGGCTATTCATAAAAGAATTTAGCGCTCCATTCATCCTATTACCTGCCATAACTCTCCTTTCAATATCCCTTTCATGCTTTCCGTCTCTGGTAAACATGCAGCCTAAGTAAACAAATTCACTAACTTGCTCTAACTTTTGATTTCCTATCTGTATATTACAACTTGTCATTCTTTCATCTCTTTCAAACAAAATTTAAAGCCATTAATAGTATTTATCTCTAGAACTACATTCCTAATAATCTAATTTCAAAAGTAAGAAAATAATTGAAATTATTCAGGTTTCCTGTAAGAAATTGTTATAAGTTATAAGACTGCAGACTAATTGTTTTGCAAAGGAACTATTGCAAATATAATTTTTTATTATTGTTTATTTTGCTGAGTAATAACATGTCCTCTATTTTAATCTGCATCCAAACATACTCCTCATATACATTACCAAGCTAAGCAAATTATTCTTGTGCTATGTGTATTATACAATAAAGAACTTTGATGCTTTGCTCCCACATATCTAGACCAGAATTAATAATAGAGATTTTTTTCCTGTGGGGAACCAAACCCGAAAATGTGCTTTATCTCTGCATTCCAATGAATTAGACAGACCAACTTAGATGACAAAAAGAAATATAACAAAAAAATATATTAAATTTTCTATTTATTAACTAAGTCTTGTAATCTAGCAAAGCCTTAATTTAACAAGGATGAAACTTGGCAGTATAGCTAACTGAAATTAAAGCCTTGTACTGAATATCAGTAAATTTTGTGTGTGGTATAGATATACGGCACATTTATTTATTACTTGAGATATCAAATTAATTTTGGGTGGTTATAAAAAAAATAACCGCAGAGGCTTCGCACCCACCTTAGAACAACAATAAATCTGAACTTTCTTAATTTAGGTTAGAATATTAAGGCAGCAGAGCACCCTGCTTCCCTTCGCAGCCCCCTTAGCCTTTTAACCTGTTCATAATAAATAAATGTTAATTGAGTAATAAACATAAATGATGGTTTTAGTAGGAATTTATATTTAAAATTTAATTAGCATCAATTATCTCTACTTAATATGTGTAAATTGAGCATAATACAATTTATGTAAGGAATGTAACAAATACCTCTTGCAAAAGTTAGGTATTAAAAGATTAAGACATCAAACACCAGTTGGTTATGAAGATATTTTCAGATTGTAAGAATCACTATACAAATCCCTTATTGTTATCATAATATCTCTTATCACAGCATTATAATTTACCAGACCCAGTCGGAAATAATCACTGATAACCATTTTGATAAACAAAAATACTTCAGTGCAAATTATATGAATATAGAAATATTTGAGTTGGTTTGAGTCTGTACAGTGACCGTCTTATTAATAAACATGGAGTAAACCTAGATTAACTTTACTCCTAGTATTATCTCAGTAGCAACCAATATCAGTATTAATAAACGTGGAGTAAACGAGGAGTAGACTAATTCGACGTTAGTCTCCGAGTAAAAGTTACTCCAAGCAGCTGGCTGGTTTTACGATGGATTAAGCATAGAGTAAGCCCTGATAGCGCTGTCAATTGACAATTTGACAAATAAACTGACATTAATATAATAAAATAACATAGGAAATAAGGTTTTATACCTCCTCATATTAAAGTTTTAGCAGCCATAAGAATACGGGTTGGTGAAGAAGTAAGTGAAATAATGATCATCTTTCAGTATTCATCCATTTCTTAATAAATTCAGTACAATACAAACATTTTACTTAACAGGTTCTAGATGATGCAAAAGATCTTAGTGGAATGAGTCAGTCAACAATATCTGTTATATGCAAACAAGTTGCCTTTGGCACTAGTACATAAGAGAGCTCAAATTCATACAAATGCCACATAGATAAGCATGTTGTTGAAGACTTTCTTGCACACTTTTCTTCAAGCGACATGTTTGCTAAGCAGTGTGGTAACATAGATTACTTAAGAAAATACTACAATAGTGTGACTAAATAAAATTTTATTTTAAAATTAATATCTTATATATTTTGTTCATTGCATTTATCATTTAAGAGCACGTTCTTGTCGGTGGAGCCTCTTCCAATCTTCTCTATTATGGGCCAGTTGTTTTACTTCTATGTAAGACAAGACACCCACTTTTTCTTTTATTTGATCCATAAATGCTCGCCTTGGTCTTCCCTTCCCTCTCCTTGCTTCCACTTTGCCTTGGATATATTTTATATATATACTTTTTTATTTTAATTATGCAAAACCCACACGTTACACAATTTTTTTACTTATCCATCCTAAGTAATTGACTTATCCTTTCCTCCTCATCCCAATTGATGGAGTGGTTACGTTTTTGACTCATGTTTTAGTGGTTTATGCATGATACTAACTTTGTAAATGAAAGAAAAACTAGGCACTATGAAAAAAATTCAAATAAATTTTAGGTAACGTTTGTGTCGGAAATTAGGAATCATTTATCAATTAGACACTATAAATGTCAATTGTCAACATAACTTGTCATTTCCACTCACCAAATCAGTCTTTTTACTTTTAAATGATATGTGTTGCCATAATTTATTCACTACTCTATGGTGTAAGGAAGGTATTGTTACTCCGAGGATACTCCTTGTTTATTAATAACACTCTTATGACGAAGTTAATGCTTAGTTACTCCAATAGTAACTAGTCCGGCCTAAAGGCGGATTACTCCTAGGATTAAGACTTTTTTATTAATAAGGCTGTTTATGTATAAATGAAGATTAAGGGTATTGTACATCAATATGTAATATTTATGTATGTGTTTAATTTGCACACCACCTCATACACTTGCAAAATTCCCCCTTCCTAGAATCCATAGCCTGGGTTGTCCGGAAAATATTAATCTAAAGTGGGCTGCCCATTGCTCATACTTTTACCGTTTAATGTAGCTACTGTAAATTGTTTCTTTTATGTGTATGTTGTCAACAATAAAGTGTTATCTATTCTATTCTATGTATAGTACTATTATTCTGCATTTAGCCAGTTAGAGTAAATTAGAAGCTGTGAAGGTGTCTATGGTTCTTAAACAAGTTTCAAACATACTCTAATTCAATATGAATAACATCATAACAAAATAAGTCTATGAGAGTAGCCTCAGAAAGATGAACAGAGACTATGGTCTACTTACCATAGATAATTGAGACATTCAATGTAATGGTTAGGTGAAAAGTACTTTTAACTGACATGTACATTATGTATGAAGAGGATATCAGTAAATGAAAACTAAGGTTTGTACCTAGATAATAAATGAAGCGCGTTAAACATTGAATATCCCTTCCTGATGGCTTTTGTGGTGTAATGGTCTAAGCATTGGTGTGCCTAGTTTAATAGAATGTAGAGAACTCGGGCTAGGTTCCTGGTGAGGACTATTTCCTATATTCTGTTATTTACTCTGCTCGAGTTGTTGAGATTTGGTAGCAACATTTTACATTATATATTTAACTACAACACCAGCATGAGTTATGCCCGTGTTATAGTAAGCTAGGCAAAATATTTATCATAGGTGTGTTTGTCTAGTGATTTATTTATTTATTGTCCCCCTAGCTATGTAACTAATTTAGTTTCTTAAAATTATATTTAATTTTTTTGCATGTTTTTTTTAATTGCAGGAGTTCAGCGGACAGGCAGACGGCCCACTTGATGGTAAGCGGTTACCATCGCCTATGGACATTTGCAACACCAAAGTTGCTACAAATGCGCTGCTGCTCTATTAAGGGATACTGGAACCTGGCCACTAATGGCGGAACACAACTCAAGGTTGTTATGGCGACATACTTTAGACAAGGGGTGGTAGCCATCCAGTCAGGTAAATACCCTACCGCCTGGCTGTGGGTTGTTTTGTCGCCTCTTACGACAGGCCGCAGGAAATTGTATTCTTTCTCCATTCCTGCACGGATAAAAACACTAGCCACATTTACATTAAGTTCACACATTTTTTTTTCGTCTGTCGTCAAATGTTACAGACCACAGGAAGTGTCTGGCAACTGTATATCTTTGTTTATAACAATATCATACATGACATATGTGAAAACTAGCCTTGCTACTTTGACATAACTTAGCTTGTTTTTTTTTCACCTTTGATACCTGCTGCCTTAAAAACGGCCCCGCTGTCAGCTTAGCGAGTATCCATTCCATTCTAAGATTATGTTAAACTACCGATCCTAAAAGTTTCATCTTTCCTAAAATCACGTAAGTCTGTGGTGACTGGGATCTTGAACTATTACAATCACATGTATCACTTTGACGAAAAAAAAATTATGTCACCAAAACTGTACCTGCACTGAAGCATCAATATCTAATTATTATAAAAGTCTGCTAGTATCTAGTAAGAAGTATTATAAAACTTTTAAAACAATATCTAATATATAAAATTCTCGTGTCACAGTTTTCGTTGCCATACTCCTCCGAAACGACTTGACCGATTTTGATGAAATTTTTTGTGCTTATCCGGTATCTATGAGAATCGGCCAACATCTATTTTTCATCCCCCTAAATGTTAGGGGTAGTCCACCCCTAATTTTTTATTATTATTTTTTAGACAAAATTTTTAATTTCTATTTTTTTATGATACAACATACAAAAATACATACAACCCTAAATTTTCAACCCTCTACGATCAACCCCTATTTTTTACCGGGCAGGACGACGTCTGCCGGGACAGCTAGTAATTTATAATACTTTGTTTCTATTAATTAAAATTAATATATTCTAATTATTTGAATTTATTTTAATTATTTATAAAACATAATAAAATATATTATTGCTGATAACTTTTACCAACTGAATATTTTCTGGTAGGCAGGTCAATTGGTGTCAAATCCTGGGAGTACAGAAGCACAGACAATAAGAAGTGACCGCATCACATGGATAGATGGCAAGGAACCTCACTGCTTCTACATTAGGCAGTTAATAAATGAAGTAAGTATTGCTAGTAACAGAGCTTGAATTTAGTAATTGCCTTGTGAATAGGGTATGTATATAAGGCTCCATTACATACATAAGTTGGTTAAAACTTAATTAGCATACATATATAATATCACACCAGTATCCCATGGTGGTAGACAGAGACTATAGATCTCCACTTGCGACGATCTTCACGAACTACTTTCATGAACCTCTTCATACATGCACGTTTATTTGATATGCTTTTTACCTTACCTCGCTTTATCACTTCTGATATTTGGTCTTGGTGTGTTTGTCTCGGTCTACCGGCAAGAACTCTACCATTCACAAAACTGTCATACACCTGTTTTGTGATTCTTCTTTTATCCATTCTTTTTACACGTCCAAACCACCTTAACATTCCTTTTTCTTCTTTTGTTATCACATCTTCTTTCATTCCACAATGCTCGCTTATCACACTGTTCCTTATTATATCATTATAGTTAATGAATTTAATGAACATTGCAAAGTAAATCAGTGAACCTAATGATTTTCGAAGAAATGTCAATATATGGTACACTAACTGGCAACACAGCATGAGTAGCGGTTCTTTGTATAGTAGTAAAACCACAATTATTTGTTTGTGGTTTGCGTTAAAATATGTTATAGAAAAGTTCATATTATAACTGCGGTATTGTTCGTTTTTCAATAAACTTCTGTGAGAGATATATATAATTATTATTATATATATATATATATATATATATATATATATATATATATATATATATATAATATCAATATATAATATATATCAATCTATCTTCCAGTTTTGAAAGCTTAATAAAAATGTATTGCTTTTTGCGCACTGAACTTGTACAGATTTAAATATGTATCAAGATCCGCTAGACTCAAGCTGCGCCGGGGCGGAACTTTCGCTCGACGCCCCCGGTCGCGTCTGAATAGCCGACGTCGGGGTAACGAGAGGATCAGGGCTGCTCAAACCCAAGGGAGTCAGGGCCGCAGGAAAAAAGACTCAACTTGCGGCTCGTTGAGCTTGTTATTGGCCCAGCTGGCATATTACATACTTTTATTTTAAAATAATATACTTTTTTAAATAATAGATTTTGCAAATGTCCATAAATGATGTAACCACATTCCGTTAGATAGGCCGTCAACTTATCTGCCTAGTAGATTTTTTAAAATTAAATAACAATGTTGCAGCTACCAGCACCTCGTCTATTATATCCATAGATAGATAAATAAATCTTTATTGTACACCAAAGCATAAACGAACAGAAATAGAAAGAGATAAAAGATGGTAGAATCGGCGGCCTTATCGCTAAGAATCGATCTCGTCCAGGCAACCCTTGGCAAGGGATTGGTAGATTTTTTATATCGACGTGGTGCAGTTAATAAATAATGATGAATAATAAATAAACATAGCACATATAAGTACGAAAACAATATAAATAAATATATATGTATATACACATACATAAACACAAGGCAATACAAACATACATATACGTATATAATAGAATTAGGAATTCTTATACACAATAGAAAACAAATGCTTCTGAACCTGATTTTTAAAGCACGGTCTTTGTGGCCCCTATAATAATAAAGGTTGAGTATGGCTGATCTAGCTTGTAAAACATGTGCCTCCTTCTGTGAGGACATCATGTCTTAGAAGCCGCCCAAAGAGAGAAGGATGATCGAGCGGATCTCCGCCGCAGACGACGAACACAGGGTCGATGGACACCCCGGTGAACCACACATAGGGGCGTGGGATGCTCTATTCCCTGGGGCACTCCGAGTTGTCGGGTTGCATCCAGGCGTCGACACGAACTGCCTAGGACAGATTCTTTGTACTGCCTCACAAAAAAGCGGAGAGACGCGCTAGTAGGTTTATTGGATAGTCTGGCGGCCGGCATCTCTACTCCTTCTCCAAATGAAGATGTGTGCAGAGCTGACTCCCAGGAGCCCCCTTGTAGAACTCCCCCAAGGTCCAAGCGGATGCGTAAATATATTCCCCCAGCGACATTAGAAGAGAAAAACGATTATAAAACATCAACACTACCAGATAAAATGCTCTTTTAATCTATACATATAATAAAATTGTAGAGGTCAAATTTCTGTACAATGAAAAAAATGATAAAAACCGACTCAGGGGGATGTAAGACGTGAAATAGAACTAATTTAGATTTTTTTCAAATTTTTTGTTTCTGTCTGTTTGTACCGGCTAATCTCCGAAACGATTGTACCGATGTACATGAAATTGTGTATGGTGCTAATTGAAGTAGAAATTGTGTATAGCTTATATCCCTGGTCAACATATAGGTTACTTTTGATCCCGAAAAATTAAAGAGTTCCCGTGGGATAATTAAAAACCTTTAATTTCTTAAACAGCTTATAACAGACTGAATGTAATTTCTCTGCAACGTAACATAATAGAAGTAGAGATTTTGACAGGGTGTGGTGTCGGTGAGAGAGTTTTATCTTATATATATTAATATATAAAGCTGATAAGTTTGTTTCTTTGTTCGTTTGCTTGAACGCGGTAATCTCAGGAACTACTGGTCTGATTTGATTTTTTTTCTGTATTAGATAGCCCATTTATCGAGAAAGGTTATAGGCTATATACCATCACGCTAAGAGCAATAGGAGCGGAGCGCCAATTAATGAATGTGTGTTTAAGTGGGTTCCCGGATGGTTTAGATTTGCAATTAGAACCGGTAGGTGACGCTGAGATCGGGTTCTAGAATCCTCCTAATCACCGGGAGCGATTCTGGTGATTTTGTTTTTGTGTGTTTGAGTGTGTTCCCGGATGGTTTAGATTCGCAATTAGAACCGGTAGGTGGCGCTGAGATCGGGTTCTAGAATCCTCCTAATCACCGGGAGCGATTCTGGTGATTTTGTTTTTGTGTGTTTGAGTGTGTTCCCGGATGGTTTAGATTCGCAATTAGAACCGGTAGGTGGCGCTGAGATCGGGTTCTAGAATCCTCCTAATCACCTGGACCGATTATGGTGATTTTGTTTTTATATTATGAACCTATTTATAATAATAATAATAGCTTTAGAAATAAGTTATTTTATACTTTTTAGTTTTTGAAGTCTTTTAAAGGATGTTTTTTTTTATTTTATTTGTTACTTTTTAGTGTCTAGCTATGTATGGGTAGACATACGAAAGGTGCCGCGCTCCTTAAAAATATAGGTCCCAATTAACGGGAATAAAACATATTCGTAAAATTAAAACTACTGGGCCAAACTATGTTAAATTTTTAGGAGACAAAATGACAACTATTCCGCGTCGAACAAAAAAAGGATCACGTAAATCGGATCATAAATCTCAGAGTAATCGGTGTACAAATGGACCGGAATGGAAATTTTTTCATAAAAAATGTTCCTAAAATGAAAACTGCTGGGCCAAACTATGTCAAATTTTTAGGGGACCAATCGGAAGCTATTTCGCGTCGAACAAAAAAAACACGTAAATCGTATCATAAATCTCGGAGTAATCGGTGAACATACATAAAAAAAAGATCCCGATGAATTGAGAACTTCCTCCTTTTTTTGAAGTCGGTTAGAAATGAATGTTTGTGTGTATGTCCTTTATAGGATCGTAAATTTGTGATTTTGATGAAATGTTGTGTGTGTGTGTTTGAGTCGGTCCCGGGATGATTTACAGCTACAATGGGAACCCGTAGATGGCGCTGTGATCGGGTTCTAGAATCCTCCTAATCACCTGGACCGATTTTGGTGATTTTGTTTTTGTGTCATGGAACAAAGTCTTTTAAGAATTCAGAAAATAGGCGATACGAAGTTGGCCGGGTCAGCTAGTTTAGAAATATGTTTATCCTTTGCCGTGAGATATGAATCCAAAGTTTGGTATATGTAGCATAGCTAGCTGGATGGGGAGCACTCTTGCATCAAAACCTTATTGCTTATTTGTAATACCGAATGGATTTCGCAGTTATTTTCATTTATACGTTTCCTTTAGCTAATATCATTCACTCTAAACATCGCAATAGGTAGACTATCACGTAATTTACCTAAACTTTATAATACAAATATTGCACAAGTTACTCACAGCAGTCATTTACGATAACAATTCAAGTGGTTGTGTTCTTATTGTCTCTTTATTAGATGATAACATTGCGATGCGATAAAATGGCGCCACCGATTGCAATTATTGTGTTTGTACCTGCTATATGTCTAAGAGAATACAATTAAACATTCCTATATCAAATCTGTAAATATTAACGCTCTTCATTAATGTACTGCTCATTTCTTTAGTCCTAACACATTCTGCTAGTAAGTTCGCTACATCCTCGACAAAGTCGCAAATTTGACAGTTTGGGGTAATACTTTAGTGGATAAGGCAAAGACGTGATTGTGTGGAATGATAGTGCAAATTCGCATTAGGATAATGTACCTTGAAAGTATAGAAAAAATACTAGGAATGCCAATAGTCCAATTAAAAATATAATTTTGTAAAAGCCCATAAATTCAAGTTTTCTGGAGCGTGCCACAAGTATACTTCTGCAGCAATGGCCGGCTGGCCTATCGTAAGAAGCGACAATAAAACACAAAGATTTTGCTCATTGAATAGCTTTCCGCCCTTAATTCCGTGCTCTAGCACGTCGTCGTAGGTTCCAGACCCCTGTCGAAGCCTGTATCATATTTGAGCAGTTCTTAACCGACTTCGAAAATAGGAGGAGGTTCTCAATTCGTCGGAATCTTTTTTTTTGTTGCTTTTTTTTTATTTATGTTCGCCGATTACTCCGTCATTTATGATCCGATTAACGTGATTCTTTTTTTGTTCGACGCGGAATAGCTTCCAATTGGTCCCTAAAAATTTGACATAGTTTGTTTGGCCCAGTAGTTTTCATTTTATGAACATTTTTCATGAAAATAATTTTCACTCCGTTCCATATGTACACCGATTACTCTGAGATTTATGATTCGATTTACGTGATTCTTTTTTTGTTCGACGCGGAATAGCTGCCATGTGGTCCCCTAAAAATTTGACATAGTTTGGCCCAGTAGTTTTCATTTTACGAACATTTTTTTGTTCCCGGTTCTTGGGACTTATATTATTTAAGAAGCGCGGCACCATTCGTAGGTCCACCCATACATAGCTAGACACTAAAAAGTAACAAATAAAAAATAAAAACTTCGTTTAAAAAAACCGACTTCAAAAACTAAAAAACTAAAATGTACTTCAAGATGTTTTAGATAATATAATATATTAATAATAATAGCTTTAGAAATAAGTTATTTTATACATTTTAGTTTTTGAAGTCAGTTTTTTTGAACGAAGTTTTTAAATTTTATTTGTTACTTTTTAGTGTCTAGCTATGTATGGGTGGACAGACGAATGGTGCCGCGCTTCTTAAAAAATATAGGTCCCAAGAACCGGGAACAAAAAAAATTTCGTAAAATGAAAACTACTGGGCCAAATTATGTCAAATTTTTAGGGGACCACATGGCAGCTATTCCGCGTCGAACAAAAAAAGAATCACGTAAATCGGATCATAAATGACGGAGTAATCGGCGAACATACATAAAAAAAACATAAAAAAAAAGATCCCGACGAATTGAGAACCTCCTCCTTTTTTCAAAGTCGGTTAAAAATGCGACATGAGGACATTTTTGAGAGCTCCAAAGTAATCCATGTAACTCGCAAAATCGGGAAGCTGAAGCGACTATAAGCTGTTCACGTGTTCACGTCCCAGAACCGACGACCGATGATGCAGACGAATCTTAGAGTGGATACCCACATTTCGGCAAATGTAGTGTACAACTCTCATTAGCCTGATGGAACAACTACCAAACAAGCAGTACTAAGACAAAGTCGCTGTTAGGGGCTGAATCAGAAAAGCAAAAATTGATATAGCTAAAACTTGTGGCGACCTACGTCCAGCAGTGGATTTTTATTTTCATACAGAGAAAATTTTAAGTGCATAAAAATCAATATGCTGAAAGTAGCGTATTTAATATAACTCGTGGTCGCCGATGCTCGAAATTCGACCGTAATAATTAATTTCAACAACTATTATACTTCTATAATCACAAATTTCGCCAAGGCTACACTATTAATTTGACTTGAACAATAAACAAAAGAGTATATATGCGTGTGTGTGTCAAATACACGGTAGTGTGTTTAATGTTTTCTTTATTGATTTTATGTATTTTATATGTATAATTTGAAAAAGATATTAGCATTCATAACTTCTCTATATAAACTTTAAGTGTGCGAAATTTCATACTCCTCCGTTTGCGCAAGTTTCCTAAAAAGGGGTACAAAGTTTTTGCTTCACTTATTAATTAATATATAGATTAATAGAAAAATAGACTGAAAATATTTTAAATGTCGAATAAACTACTCAAATCGTTCGAAACGTGTTATAATCGATTCCTGTATCTTGCTATTCTTCACTTTCTTTATCATTGTTAGAAATTTGACCTTTGTGGAGCAGGAGATCAAACTTTAACCAGTAGTGAGGGACGTAACGTTACTTGTGTGGAGATCATAACAAACGTTAACCAACTGGTTAAGAAAACAAATGTTTAGTAAGATTTAGAAACCGGTTGTTACTCATTATACCAGTCATGTGTTTTTGGCATGGAATCAATTCTACAAATGACCTTATCGCTGAAGCATATTATTGTAATTTTATTAGGGTATTTTCCGCGCATTAAAGACAATATTATTTTTTAATAAAGCGCAATTAAAACTCGATTAAAGCCCTTCCGTTTTTCAGGTTGACAAGATCATACTCAGGGCGAACAAGATGCCTAACAATGGCAAAATGGGTGATTACAACATCAATGGCAGGACGAAGGTAATTTGTTTTTTTTTAAATATTGCATTATTAAATCAGTAATGAAAAATACTCTTTATTGTACTTAATAACAGACATATAAGCTAAAAGTGCAGTGAAGTACAAAGGACAGTCTTATCGCTATATAGCTATCACTTCCAGGCAACCCGAGACAGGAATAAAACATATCTACTTAAATAAAAAGGGTCAAGTGCCTTTCAGGCCACGTACATTGAAGAGTGTTGTAAAGGCAATAGACGGAAATTATTTTTTTCATTTTACTACTATAACATTACATATCTCAAAATACCCAAGGAACCTTACTAGTTCAAATCAATTTCCCTTTAAAGCTCTAAACCATCCCATAAAAAAATTCGAAGTTTTAACCTCATAATGAACCCAATTTGGGTTATCCAATCATTTCATTAAGAAAATAAAATTTAACTATAACTTTTTATGGACTTCTACATTTATTTACATTAAAAACCTAGTTAAGAAGAAACTAAATTGTAAATAAATTAAACTAAAAATAAACTGTATTTACCAAATAAAATTAAACGATATATATATATATATATATATATATATATATATATATATATATATATATATATGTATGTTGTGTAGAGCTTGGCACTGAAAATCAGCGCAATGTCGGGATTAAAAAAAAATGTCGATACAGCACAATGCTGAGTTGTCAACCTCGTTGACTAAAAAACTCGACGTAGGTACGAGCCTTTATTTATTTATTATATATATGTTTTTGTGTAAAAATTTGTCAATGTATTGTTTTTCTTCTTAAGCGTCGTATTTTTTAAATCAATATATCTTTTTCTTTCTTTCTTTCTTCTTTCTACTATATAATCTAGTACCAGAACGCTGTCAGTCGGAAACGTGCCCAAAAGACTGGCCACATTGCCAGGCTGAAGGGCAACGCTAGGCAACGCTAACGTTGCCCGAGGACCATACATATAGACCAGTTTTGGTCACGTGAGACATCCACGACGTTTGGCTATGTCTTGATAAAGCTTGTGCACCTCAGACGCCCATGATCCCAACCAATGGGGTCTCAACCCCAAAAGCCGCACTTTTATCGATTATTATATTGATTATTTTAAAGCTCAAGCAGTATTATATACTGAATAACATTTCGTTTATCCGTTATTTGGTCAACAATTTAATTAACACCTCGGTAGGATTTGCCGATCTACGATTACCTTTCCTGTCCCCTAAGCTTGACATTATAACTGATCTTAAACTAACCCTCCTCAGTACTGTATTGTATTGTGAAATATTCCTATACACAAAGCCGGTCTAGAAACGCTTCCCCTTAGAGACTTCTACTCTTTGCGCTTTCTGTCTTTATAATAGAGTGTTCTGGGGAAGTGTTCGTAATGACTTTCTTCTATTGTCGCTCCACTCGCCATTAGTTGGGTGTTCACCCCAACTATCTAGAGCCGTTACGCTCTTGTTTAGAAATGTTCTCAAGATATTTTTCTTGTGGGATTCGGGAAATGGAATGAGCTGACGACCGACGTTTTACCACAGCGTTGTGTTGTGATATGTGTGTGTGTCATATAATTCTTGTAAGACCGGTTATTGGTATGACCTCTGGTATAGCAAATGTCCAAGCGATAATAATCACTTTTCATCAGATGAGGTCAGCTTATCTGCTGTAATCACGCCAAAGAATGATACTTATGTTTCTAACGGATCGCCATAACTCCGAAGTCATGATTACCTCTGCTTACTAAGATAAAAAAAAATGATTAGCCTTTATTTATAAACCATTTATATGCACTGATTTACGGATCCGATACAGAGGCTTGGCCTAGCTCTAAAGATTCCAATTTTCTTTTTAACTACACCACCCTGATTTAGAGAAAGTGTCCCTAGAGCAGCGTAATGTAATGGCCTCATGATTTTGATTCTAATGCAGTTGTGTATTGGAAAAGTAATTTTTCGCTCACCTCAAACATCATCCGAACGGCGAATAAAGCAATAAAATGAGTCGTACGACTAATTGCCCTTATCAATGACTGTATAATGTTGTCTGTTATCTTACACGATTTACATACCATTCATGATACTTTACGACTAATTATCGCGAAAAGAACTCTGGTGGTCGTGAATATTTTATGTTTGTTTATAATTAATTCTTACGCTCAATGAAATAAAAAACATAATTATGATACTACTAGGGAATTCTCAATTCTGAATTTGTGTATTGAAATTCGTTCATTATTGTTTTATAAAGGTCGGCTCCACATTCTCGTTTTTCGCAGGAATGTGGAAGGCCTATAAGAAATGAATATAGTATAAATATATATGGTATACGTTTCACGTTTTAAAAGCACACAAGATGCTTATCCAAGTACCTAACAAAAATCATTACATTAATATGTATGCTTTGCTCGAATTAAAAATAATTTATATTTTATTTATTAGGGTTATCTATCATTAATTCATTAATCATTCTATATTGAAAACCATCAATCTCGTATCAGAATAGTCATAAACTCTTAGATTTATTTATAAAACATAAATAAATGAATTTGATTTGTTGTATTGGTCTCAAACTCAATGAGTTATAGTCAATTGAATTGCAGCGCTAATTAGCGCTCACTAATTAGTGACGTCATATCCGCCCAGATGCCAGTTCCGTTAGAAGAAAATAAGTGTACGATTATTAATTGTTGAAATAGGCTAAGTACTAAGTACCACGCATAATTGAGGATTCTTAGACGTTAGAAACATCCATAGCTTTTGGGATTTGGCTGTGAAAGCCTTAAAAAGCGATCCATCGAAAATACCACTTAACTCAAAAACTACCTACTCATGAATTTTCATTATAGTTATAAAATCTCATTTACTGGATTAAATAAAAAAGTGATCAAGAAATAAAAAATAAAACTTCGTTTAAAAAAACCGACTTCAAAAACTAAAAAACTAAAATGTATAAAATAACTTATTTCTAAAGCTATTATTATTAATATATATTATCTAAAACATCTTAAAGTCGGTGCTTAGTAATTTTCAAAATATAGTAATTTTTATGTTTTACTTTGCACCGACTTCAAGATGTTTTAGATAATATATATTAATAATAATAGCTTTAGAAATAAGTTATTTTATACATTTTAGTTTTTTAGTTTTTGAAGTCGGTTTTTTTAAACGAAGTTTTATTTTTTATTTGTTACTTTTTAGTGTCTAGCTATGTATGGGAGGACCTACGAATGGTGCCGCGCTTCTTAAAAAATATAGGTTCCAAGAACCGGGAACAAAAAAATGTACGTAAAATGAAAACTACTGGGCCAAACTATGTCAAATTTTTAGGGGACCACATGGCAGCTTTTCCGCGTCGAACAAAAAAAGAATCACGTAAATCGAATCATAAATCTCAGAGTAATCGGTGTACATATGGAACGGAGTGAAAATTATTTTCATGAAAAATGTTCATAAAATGAAAACTACTGGACCAAACTATGTAAAATTTTTAGGGGACCAATTGGAAGCTATTCCGCGTCGAACAAAAAAAGAATCACGTAAATCGGATCATAAATCACGGAGTAATCGGCGAACATACATAAAAAAAAGCAACACAAAAAAAAAGATCCCGACGAATTGAGAACCTCCTCCTTTTTTCGAAGTCGGTTAAAAAAGGTAGATAATATATTTCAAGAATTGTACAATGAAAAAAATTGGTCATCACTCCTTTACACGATTATTAATTGTTGAAATAGGCTAAGTACCTACCGCACCATGCATAATTGAGGATTCTTAGACGTTATAAACACCCATAGCTTTTGGAATTTGGCTGTGAAAGCCTTAAAAAAGCGATCCATCGAAAATACCACTTGACTCGAAAACTAACGACTCATGAATTTTCATTATAGTTATAAAATCTCAGCTACTGGCTTAAATAAAAAAGTGATCAAGAAGAAAATAGGTAAATAATATATTTCAAGAATTGTACAATGAAAAAAATTGGTCATCACTCCGTTACGAATGTGCCACCCCTAATTTTTTAGTTTGATTACACTATTATACGGCGGCATAATAGAAGCAGAATCCTGACAAATCTCATCCGCATAGACCCAGGAATGGATGAAAAGATTGACAAAACAAGTGTGTGACAACAGTGTAGGTGGTAGAGTTGATGTTGGTAGACCGCGACGTACTTACCACGATCCAATCGCAGATGCCTTAAAAAATGGCCCGATAAAAAGCACCTAGAATAAACGTGTAAATACGGAAGAGAATAATGAAAGTAGATGAAGCAAAAGATCTATGTCAAGATCGTAGAAGATGGAAATCTATCGTCTCTGCCTACTCTAGTACCTACCCATATGGGAAACAAGCGTCAGGCTAACTCTTTTATGATCATCTTCTTTTGTTTACTTTGTGTTTAAAATTTGTGATTCTAATCCACAGCCCATTGTTTGATTGTACTCTTTTATGGCAGTTTGCGACCGAGTCATCAGATAGGTGTGGCGGATTAAGCCGACTTCGATACGGGGACATTGCATTTGTGGAGTATAAAACGATGACCTGATGGAGGGAGAGAACTCGAGCGATAACCACGGGCGAAACGAGACGTGTGTCCTACAATCGGGAATGTAATAAGTGACAGACTGCGCGTTTTATTGAATTACGACGTTCTGCATTACGTTTGGGCTTGTTGTGTTCGGTTATATTTGTACCTGTGTTATACGTATTTGTATATTTTTATAAACTCCATAATAATGGAGCAAAAAACAACGGCATTTTAATTCGAGTCTCGCAATTCGTAACAATATAAAGAGGACTTGGTTTTTATTAAAACGGTTCCGTTATTGTCAAAATGGCTACGAAACCATAAACAATCGCGTTAAACTCCTAAGAGCATCCGTGATCTCATTCGCCCGTGTTTGGGCGATTTTGCGAGGTCGCGAAAATCACCAACACCACTGAGATAGGCCATCAGACACCATTGATGGCCATATAAGGTCCGAGATGGCCGCCGGACATCAAGACTGGTCAATCACGCCGCAGATTGGACATAAGTCGCCGATACCACAACGGTTCCCGAAAACAGTTACCAAAGGTCAGTTATTCTCTGAGCTTACACCGAGGTAAAGAACTGACTCTTCTAATAATAGAGCTGAATAACCACGATAGAGACCTAAGAAAACATTATGAAAACAAACAATTCTTGATGCTTGTATGAAAATAACTGGTATCGGTTAAAGTATGGATAGGTACGCGAAACACCGATCGATTTGTGCCGTTGATAATTCCACGCACTCCACTTATCAGTTATCTATCGCGAATGTGGAATAATCAGTACTTTACAGTTTCTGCGTTTAAAAACCGAAATAACGCCAGCGCATGCGCTCTCAGGGCTTTGCGTACGTGACTCGTAGCATGGCGACGGCGGGCGGGTGGGAGACGCGCGGGGGCAAGGGGGGCACTGTAAACATTCGTATAAGAATCGTAAAGCGACGACATCCCTCTGTTTACAAACTAAAGACTGCGGTGCAAAGATTTGTTCGTATCGCACACATCCGTAATGTGGATATGTTTTAGCTGTAGCTAAGGATAATATTATGGCTCCACATGCTTCGATTTCTACTAAAGCCCGGTGTCTATTATCTTACCATTTTTTTATTGCGAGCGGCAAAATTTGAATAGTCTACAGGCGGAAAATGTCAGTGGTGGATAAATCCATATTATTTTACTGCTACCAAAGGACGCGGGGGTCAAAAAAATGTAACGAGTTGGGATATGGCTTATAAAAGCGTTATAGTTTTCTATTACAAAATTGAAAACATCAGCCCTAAATTCTATCTAGAACTTAGAAATAAATAGAAATATAAATTAAAAAAAGAATCTTAAAAATAAAGTCACAAATAAGTTATTGATTACCACAATCGATGTTTGTGAATGAATTATAAAAATAAATAATATGAAAACACAAAAAACGATTAATTTATACAAAATAACTATTATATTAAAAAAACGTCTGCGTCTCGGACGCCCGACAGAAATGATAACTTCAAGCTAGACAGACTGGCGCCGTAATGCGTGACGTTACGAAGCGGTTTACCCTCCCATAAGAAGTTAACACTTCAAAAATATCAACATACTAAAACGAAATCTTAAAATCATTCTCATCTTTTTACAATCTGGTCACAAGAATTTATGGAAGCGTATCCGTTTCCTTTAATTCTTACAAATTTGATAGTTTTAAAGAAAATGTGACTTAAATTGCTGGACTAACAAACATGACGATTACACAAGTATAAAAAAACACATTTTCAAGGAAAATAGGAACTATTATCCTTAATTCATATTGAACTTTCCCAAAAATACAAGGCTGCTGGTCGCCAGAGCACTATCAAATAGTTTGTCGCGAAAAATTTTGTTCCGACATATTTTCTGCGGTTCGTATTAATTCAGATTAGAAGAGCAAATATTTTACTAGGTTAGTTTGATGTTTGCAAATTATAAATTGTTCGCGTTCATTTAAATATTTACCCACTTCTATTTATATTGTCTTTGTCTGTCCCAAACCACAGAACTATGAGGGCGCTAGCCTTTCTTCAATCATCATCAATCAACAACTTTCTTGACTACAAGGCCTTTGGAACCAGTTATATCAATTTTTCTTTGACTGAATCCAAATGTACAATCGGTAGACATACCTGGGGCCCAATTTTGCTATTACTAGTTCGTCAAAATCGCCGCACACTGCCGTCTCAATGGTAGGTTTGCCTGATTTCGGTATCCTGTTAATTCCAATGGCGTACCAACACGCTGACGCCACTCCATAAATTTTATTATATCCGTGTAGAAACGGAGAAAGAATACAATTTCCTGCGGCCGGGCGGCCTGTCGTAAGAGGCGACAAAACAACCCATAGCCAGGTGGTAGGGTATTTGCCCGACTGGGTGGCTACCACCCTTGATCTAAAGTATGTCGCCATAACAACCTTGAGGTTCCAGTCTCCCTTAAGAAAGCAGCAGCGCATTTGTAGCACCTCGGTGTTGCAAATGTCCGTAGGCGATGGTAACCGCTTTCCATCAAGTGGACCGTCTACCTGTTTCAGCAGAGCTGAGCTCCTGCAATATAAAAGAAAAAATTATCAGCGAAAACTCGCGAAATAAATGTTTACAATTTTTAGTAGCTTTTCAATATTTATTGCGGCTAACGCGATTTCGGCAGGTGTTAATACTATTTTTTTTTCTAATATTACTCTAATGCGACGATATCGAGATATTGTGGATTTAATAGAATACGAATTTTTGACACTATTGGAATCTGACATATTGAAAGAGCAGAATTGGACCTCTGTTTGGACGCCCTCCAGCTCGATGGAGTGACGAGCTGCGTAAAGTCGCCGGTGGGCGCTGGATGAGGAATGCGGGGGATCGGGATATATGGCGACTTGGGGAGGCCTATGTCCAGCAGTAGACTGCGATTGGCTGACGACGAATCCAAACGAAATAATTCTAATGGCACCTCCAAAAGTCATCAAAAGTTGAATTTTCACAAGAAACACAATTCTTCCTTAAAGACAAGTAATGTTTATTTTTAAACTGCATAGCAAAACATAAAATATATCCATCTCAATTTGTCTATACTAGTCTATAGGGTCGCCACTTGCGAACGTGTCCAGCAATTAGTTTTGTTCGGCTAATGGCGGGACTAGAAGTTCTCCTGCATTACTACATGTTTATGTAAAAAATGAAATACAATAAATATTCATATTAATAAAAATCAACACAAAAGACAATTTAAACGATGTAAATAACAATAAATACTTTATATTTCAAAAGAGAGTACGAGATTGTCCCCGATAAACCTTCTTCGATTTTTTCAGGTGAACCCCTGTCACATTAACACTTATTTCTTTTTCATAAAACACATTTTAGTTTCATTAAATTTTCAGTTAATGATTAAAAAGTAGCTTATTAAGTACAGAGAATATAATACTATATATACTACTATACTAATGCTATTAAGACAAATTATTTGAACTACTAAATGAAGAGACAGATTAGGTATGGATCTTTGAATGAGATGATCACCTCAAGTCATTAATTATAATCTAATATATAAAATTCTCGTGTCGCGGTTTTTGTAGTTAAACTCCTCCGAAACGGCTTGACCGATTCTCATGAAATTTTGTGTGCATATTGGGTAGGTCTGAGAATCGGACAACATCTATTTTTCAACCCCCTAAATGTTAAAATTTTTTAGATATTTTTTTATTTTTTTATGATACAGCATTAAAAAATACATACAACCCTAAATTTTCAACCCTCTACGATCAACCCCTATTTTTTATTTGTTAATTTTACGATTGAAGCTTTTCCGGGCAGGACGACGTCTGGCGGGATAGCTAGTTATTTATATTTTTGAGAATAAACTATGTCTACGTACCTGTATGTTGTATATCTACTTTTATTCCGGAAATTGGGTCCACTGTTATGACATACTGATTAGAAAATGCGAACGAAACTACTTGAAAAGATCAAGTAATAACAGGTATATATCCATATTTACCTGTTTTTTTCTTACAAGATAAATTTTTGCATAAAATTTTAGTTAAATTGTGTCTTACATTTTCTACTGTAATATCTAACTTTAGATGTGGTTTGAGTTGTCTAAGACATTTAAACATGATTAAATAGGGAAATTCGTTTGCTACAATCCTGTTTGTAATATACGAAAATGATCTAAGCAAAAACAATGTATACGTACAATATAAATGTCTGTAACTGTATCATTAGTCATGTTTGAATGACCTACCGACATCAGGTCACGTAGTTAAATGAGATTACATCATTCAATTTGTTTATTATCGCCGTTAATTTTATTTGTTAACTTTTGAACTAAACTAAACTTGTGAATGTTATTAGATCTTAATTGGCTAAGAATGTGTGTAAACATAACATAATAACAATATAAAAACAATAACATAAACCTGGGTGTCTTCAAGTCTCGTGTGAATAGGTACCTTCTAGGTAAGCGTGCCCGATCTTAGACCCATTGATGTAGCAATAAAAGAATCTATTGTTACATCAATGCTTAGACCATATCTCCGCTCAAATCGAGCGAGATAATGGTCAAACGCGAACCTATACGTGATAAAAAAAGTATTCTCGACGTCGCGTAATAACTAGGTCTTCAGATTAATTTTGAATTTATCACCGATTTCAGGAATTTATGTTTATATTTAAGTTGTGGTAGCGTATATAGATAGATAGATAACACTTTATTGTACACCATTACAGAAAACTTACGAACTAGTATTATTCTAATTGGGTACAAATGGCGGTATCTTATCGCTAAAAAGCGACAACCAAAAAAGAGACAACCCGTGGCAAGAATATTGCTGATTAGGAGTGGCGTAATGGCAAACTCAAACGCCGCGGATCCTATCCTGGCCGGAATGCATGCACCATGCAGTATTTTGACGTAATCATATTGTTACAACTACTACGTGCTAACAATGGTGAAGGATAACACTGTGATGAAACCTGCACATCGAGATAACAGATGTGTCATACCTGGAAAGCCGCCTTACACAAGTGTGCCGGGTATAACTACTGTCCGTTCCCGTCCGAGCCCGGGCCCAGCAGTGGGACGTTTATGGGCTGTTATTATATACGATGAATTTATTACTTATCTCAAAAGTGACATGACATCCAGACCGTCGTCTGTAGCGCTTGAATCGACTTTTTAAATCTCTCATTGAGCCGGGAGATGCTTGCCCATAGGAGCCGTAGGCCCTACGCCAGGGACCGCGACGTTGGCATCGCCTATTTCCCAAGGGCTTGACACATGGTGACAGGGCCATACCATCGGTCGAATTTCGACATTACTTTATTATATGAAATTTTAGTTGGTATTCCGACGACCGCCGCTGTCAATTTTTTAAGTGGCGGAGTGTCTCCCTATAGCGAACGGTATAGTAGAGTAAAAAAGGTGAACTTGCGTGTTTGCCTACTTAGAGTAATAAATTAAAAACACTGCTACTTAATATTATCATTAAATAACTAAAGTATATCTACGAAGATGCTCGTATTCACTTTCATATGAAAAATGGTTTATTTCAATTTTAAACGTTCTAAGCTCAAGTTTTACCGGTTATTATTTACGCATTCCACTTTCGACTCTCACTTTCGTAACAAAGCCCTTTGAAACGCCGCGAGATCGCCGTGAGAGAAACTTCTAAACGCCATATTAAAGGTGGGACGTGACGTTGAACATGTAACTGACACTCGTAACCCCGTTATAGGGCCGACATACATCATAAACGCACGTGGAAGGACGTCCGTAGCCTAGAGACAAGGGCTGCCACTTTAGCGCTTTCGGAGCGAGATCAGCGCTTTTTATGATAACTTATATCCCATTTTTACTAAATAACTTCTGAGTCTCTTTTCTTGCACGTTTTTTAACCGACTTCAAAAAAGAAGTATTGCCTGATTCGTCGTGTAAATATATATTTTTTGTACGTATTATATGTTCAGTCTTAACTTTTTATTCTAAGAATTTGATAATTCTTGTTGCCTGGGATTTTCATATACATTTTATTGTAATTGGATATCATATACGTAACTTAAAAGTATAAAATAAAAAAAAGCAAAAAGGAACCGAATTCAAGCGTAACTAAAAAGCAAAAAAACATAATATACGAGTACATCTTGAAGTCGGTGCCAAATAAACCATAAAAAGTCAATAACAAAGCGAAATATATTATAATTTTGTTACTAAATAATTCTCAAATGCTGAATCTTGCACGTTTTTTATGGTAAACAAATAACAAGTATCCAACTGTTTAATTTTGTTTTACAAGGTGTGAATGAGTCAAAACTGTCATTGTTAATAATATTACAATAAATTAGTATAATATAAAAGTAACTTTATTGTGTGCTACCTATAATGCCTTAACTAATAAGTAGAATACTGAGCCTAGGTCATCAAAGTCAATGGGTAAGCTTCCCAGACGGCTGGCTACGTTACGTCGCTGGATCGCCATACTAATCTGTTCTCCGTGGTAACAACCAACCCTCAGATTACCCGCAGAGTCAAATCAGTCATCGTTAATTGGTTATAAAAACTTACTAGCTGTCCCGGCAGACGTCGTCCTGCCCGGAAAAGCTTCAATCGATATGCTAACAGCAGCGGCACCTACCGGGTCCAAATATGAACCAACTCGGAAACCTTCTCTTGCTCATACACAACAACTTTGCTAAAGATCATCACATGATCAAATGTATAGTTTACGATTCTATAAAGGACATACTGAGGTTTTGTTTGTTTTGAGGTTTTATTTCATTTAAAACTTCATTCTAAAAACCTTCTAAAATATCGTACGTTTAACGCTTTTTTAATTTGGTTATCTAGTTCTTTGTACAGTTAATGTGGCGCTTAACTCTCGTACAAAGGTGACAACCCTGGTAGGGCCGATCTATTTATTCCATTCATAAGTAGCGAAGGCGGTGATCACAGAAATAATTCTAGAAATATTTCTCTATTTTTCTTACGGAAATAAAAATAGTGTGATTAATTTAAGGTGATGTCTCAATGCCTACTGTTTTAAGTGTTAAATCATGTCGACTTAAATATTAAAACCAATGAATATTTCTATATAATAACTAACTTTCGTCAGCGGAATCCGTCGCTGTGCCGGGTCTAATACACGGTTGGTTTTTATCCTGTAATATTATGGTGCAGTTTCCATAGAATACGATACACAGCACAAAGCTTTTTAGTACTAATTTCTAAATGTGGTGATGATTTTTTTTTGTTTTTTGAATGCGGGCGGTTGTGGTTAAAGTTAGGAATGAACTGATTGATTAACGAAGAGGGGATGGAGGGGAAACGTAGGCTATGTTTTCGAAAAATGGGATGGTAGTTTACTCGGATAATTAGACACTTTATAAGGAATGTGTGGTGATAGTTTAAACGGTATACGGATCGAATTTTTACGCGAGAAAACCTAAATTATTCGAATATTATGACACCTTGTATGTATTTATGTACAATATATTTTTATATGTAATTAATCATTATTAAATAGGGATGAAGTAGGGCGCATGTACAGATCACTTTAAAGCCATTGTCTGCGATTAACACAACCTTTTCATTCATTACAACCTCGTTTCATGACTACATAATATTATTAAAAATCACACATGTCACTCGCCTTACATACGTCTAGCATAAATAACCTAGGTAAATAATATTGTTACAACTCAGGTCCCGACAAAAGCAAAATCCACGTGCATATCTCAAACAAAAGACATTTTATTACCTGTCGGCATTTGAACTAATTGTAATTCTTTTAAAATCGCCTTTTTTGTTTACTTATTATTGGCATATGTTTCTTGAGAACAACAGCCCATTGTTTTATTATACTCATTTATGGCCGGTTCCGGCTGACTCATTAGCCAGGTGTTTCGGATTATGTCGACTACGATACGGTCACATTGCATATGTGCAGGATAAAACAATGGCCTGATTGAGGGAGAGGACAGTCGAGCGAGAATCACGATCAAAGCGAGACGTGTGTACTGCAATCGGGAATCTAATAGTGACGTTTGCGCGTTTTATTGAATTACGACCTTCTGCATTACGTTTGGACTTGTTGTGTTCGGTTATGTTTGTACCTGTGTTATACGTGTTTGTATAGTTCTAATAAACTCTATAATAACTCGAACGGCATTTTAATTCAATTCCCAGTAAACTCGTAACAATATCTATAAATCTAAATACATAAAAGCTGTTGAAATTGCAAAAATTTTAAAAATATGCACACTGAAATTGACACAGACTTTTAATTTAATACAGTATCTAAACAGCTATTAATACATAATCAGAGCTATGAGTAAAAAAATGACTCCTTGTATTGAATAATACCTGTATGTATAGATACTTATTGACAAAAACAATACACACTGACCCAAATCCCTCCATAGAAGCCGGCATTTGTAATAGCCTATATTAATCATTATCAAAATGTTGACCGTATTTTTGTGTCACAAACACGTGCAGCGGCCCAGTTATGCGCTTGCGCACGTGCTCGGGACGCAGCGACATTGCGCGGCGCCGGCCCAATGCCGCAATCGACGTAGTGTTATCCAAGGTTCTTTTATGAAGAGCGATGGGTGAAATGCAATTGATTTATTTTAAACATAAAACTATTCCGCAATAATTTGAAGTTTATTTTTTATGTCTTCTTACATATAAAAATGAATGTTTGTCTGTATGTCCTTTATCGTAAACTATACATTTGATCATGTGATGATCTTTAGGAAAGTTGTTGTGCATGAGTCAGAAAAGGTTTCTGAGTTGGTTCACAATTGGACCCGGTAGGTGGCGCTGCTGTCGGCATATCGATTGAAGCTTATCCGGGCAGGACGACGACTGCCGGGACAGCTTGTAATTTTATATATTACTTGAGTTTTACCTGCGGCTCTAAGAAGTTGGCTACATTTTACTTACATACAAACTTTATTAGGTTTTTTATTTAAATATAAACCTCTATTGAAAAATTATCTCTAATGGTGAAAACCGGTTAAAAAATTGTTGCGTGGTTTAGATGAGTTAGCAGATATATGCACAGTCAGACGCGGAAAGCGACTTTTTTATGCTATGTAAAGGAAAGATAAAGATTGTTATGTTATGTCTATAAAAATAAAATAAAATAGTATATTTTTTTAAAACTGTTTCTTTTTTTAATTGTTATTAATTTTCAATTTATGACAAACGATCATCGGTTCAATTGTTGCCAACTGAGACCGGTGTTCATAAATCGCAGTGTGTGCTCAGCCTTAAACGCTTACCCTAACGAAGCTTAGGTGTGCAGGTGTAAGGCCGGGCTTAAATGTAATTCTTCTGTAATGTTGGGCCCACATCTACGATCATGTTACTATAAGCCGTTTCACACAGATGTGGCGACGGTTGTAATGTGATATTATATTTTGTCTCCTAAATATATATATATATATATAAGAGGCATTTGGCCTCGGTCTATAACTTTAAAATTATCACAAGTGCGGCCCCAGCATAATGAAGATTAAAAAAAAACGTGTGTGTCTCGGGACGCCCGACAGAAGTGATGATTTCGTGAGAAAGGGAAGCCAGACAGACTGGCGCCGCAACGCGTTACGTAACGAAGCATATAACGAAAGCGAATAGAATAACAAAAACAAGCGAATGATAAAATTATTTCAAATACTTTGTTCAGAAAGGTACTGGCAATAGACGATTGCATGCTACACGTGTTACACAATGCATACAGGCAATTAGTATTAGCAACTTAATAGGTTATATGCGGGGAATACCAGCCGTCGCTGCACATGCAGATACAAGGAAAACCCATAGTTTCTATTTGCACAAGTATCATGTTTAGCAAGCACTTCAATTCAACGAGGAAAATGTAGATAAGGGTTTCTTTGTGCAACAAGCTTTGAGTTTGTTACAAGCGATGACCATATTTGGACGGTGCTAAAGGTTGAATAACATCACGAGTATTCGATAATTGCTTGTCGTTTAGATGGTTTCATATCTATAACCATTTTTATAATTACGTACGTGAAAACCCTCACTAAATCTGTTTCAAATAACCCAAGATACCTATAATTCGGTTTTCCTTAGAGCATACAGCCAAAGTCGCCAAAGATATTATAATTCCAAGCAAATGTATACAGACACATAATATGATAATATTATACTAATATCTTAATCTGCCCCAATTGATATTAATCCTTAAAGACTTGCAAATATGTAATGTAGACAACATGCCCGGGTCATAAAATGTAGATACATAACATTGATACACAATCCACTGTAACTAATGACATAAAAGAAAAGTTCTAAGATCAACAATTGCCTTGTGTAAAATGCAAGGCCGCTTGCTTATTCGTCGGTGCAGAAGCCGTGCGAAATAAGCTCGGTATGGGTACCGAAAGCTTACCGGGCGCCTATATTTCTGGGAGGTGCTGATTCACTCAATATGTGCCGCTCTCACATCGTTACCGGGTGAATCGGAAAACGTTCATAGAAATATAGATGGCGAGAATATTGGCTCCGAAAGTCGTGAAAATTCTATCTCACTTCTCTATATTTTTGAACTATGAAGTTTAAACTCGTCATGACGGCGATACGGCAATAAATTCAAAAAATAATAATTTGTACATGGTCCGTTAATTAATTGTTAATATATGGGGTATTTCGTAAATAAGTTGTGGTAGTGTAATTGCTATCGTACGCGTCTCAAATTCAAAGGGCGCGGGTTCAATCCTGGCCGGAACGCATGTACCACTTAGTCAGTTTTCTGATCTAATGTGCATATTGTTACAATTTCCACTTGCTAACAACGGTGAAGGAAAAACATGGTGATGTTATGATAATAACCGATTTGTCAAACCTGCCAAGCCGCCTTGGACAAGCGTGGCGGGTATACTCTCTGTTCCCCCCTATAGTGGGAGTCCTGAGCCTAGCAGTGGGAGGAGGTTTGTGAGCGGTTATTATAATTATTTATTATTATAATATGGGGTATTTGGAAACAAAAGCTTTCTAAGGTTGCGTAGTTAAATAAAAGATACATAAGAAGTTTGTCTCCTCTGCGGAACATTTAGTTGTGCGCGAACTGCTAAGTGCTGACCCAATTTATTTACTATTTGATTGCCATTCCCATTCTTCTGAAGTATAATTCACTGCGTACAAAATTAGAAATGCCTAATGCGTGTGTTTTTCTTTCGATTAAAAAAAAATTTCATACACGTTAGGACCACCCAAAGCGTCAGTAGATAATTTCATGCTGACATATCTACGCGTAGCGACGCGATAAAACTAGGAACGTGACTTGTGTGCCAAATTGTCAACCATACTTTATGAGGAAACCACATTTAAACGGCTGCCCTTTTTATATTGTATTTAATCCGTTTGAACTAAAATTATATTTGAATATCTGAACAAGACGACATAATCTATATAGATAAATAAACTTGAACTGTCGGTTTGTAATATCAAAATAACAGCTTTTTACTAAATTACATACAATACTTATATCAAAACAATTTTTAAAATTTTGTCTCTCTGGATGTTTCGGCTAATCTCTGAAACGGCTGCACCGGTTTTGACGGGACTTTCACTGGCAGAGAGCTGATATAATAAGGAGTAACTTGGCTACCTCTTATACTTTTTTTAGGGTTCAGTAAGTCACGGGAACAGCTAGTCTATGATTTATCTTATGGGGTTGTCAAAAATCAGGGAGGCAAAATTAGACTAGCAGATTTCGAAAATTTGGAAATGGAAATTTCAGTTTTTTTTTCTGTCAGTCGGTAGAGCCTCACGTGAAAACTACTAAACGGATTTAAATGAAACACGACACAGCTAGCTTATATCCGGGTCAGTACATATATTTATAACCCCGTAAATGACATCGTCCCCCGTAGGGTAGGCGAATTGAGCCAAAAACATGGTTCCGTTTTTTGAAATGGCAACGCAAAGGAAGTTTCGCCGAGACTAGTTATTTTATAAAATTAATTATCACGATAGATTCTTCTTGGGTGGGGTATAATTATGGGACACTTTTAATATAGGTTCGAAGGCTAAGACGGGAGCGAAGCGAAACGGAGTCCCCGCCTTAGCCTTCGTGGTTTTTTTTATTCGCTGTCCAATGCTAGACGGTAGGGCTCCCTAAGTTTGCGCCAAAAATATATATCTAGTTTTTTTCCTAAAATAAATATTTCTTATTACACAACATATATCTTTATGGATGTAAAGACCACTTCCATCTATAACCTCACTGACTGACTGACATATATATCAACGCACAGCCCAAGGTACTGAGGCTAGAATCGTGAAAATTTGCATGCGGACTCTTTCTACGCACTAGGAAAATATTTTTGAAAATTCAATTCTAAAACTGTTTGGGAAAATTCGTCATTTTCAAAGTAAGAAGTATGAAATTTTATGTACCTACCTGCTTTTGGGTAAAAATAAATGCTTTTTGGAAATTCTACCCCTTAGGTGGTAAAAAAGGCCTTTTAACTTTTTATGACTCCTCAAAGTATGACTATTTTTGAATATATGTGAACAAAGCCGCGGGCAACAGCTAGTACATATATGTGTTATAATAAAATAAATTACTTCGACAGGCGATGGTCGCATGCTATCCCGGGGGAGGCAGCCATTACGTCAAGCACGTGGATAACCCGAACAAAGACGGAAGGTGCATTACGGCGATATACTACCTGAACTTAGACTGGGATATGAAACGGTGCGGTGGACTGTTAAGGTAATTTTATTCGTTTTTTATTAATGGATTACAGCAGACAGGGTAATGGCCGACCTCGTGAAAAGTAGTTCCCATCGCTTAGAGAAGTTTGCAACTGCAAAGGTGCTACCAGTTTTTTAAAGGTGCTAGCAGACAATCACACGTTGTATATCCCCAAGTTATGCATATATGTGTACAATGTACTACTCTTGGGCCGATCCCAGACACCCAGACCATAGTAAATCACATAAAGTTCGTTTCCGAAATTTACCATGCCAGGAATCGAACCCGGAGCCTCTGGGTTCCAGCGACTTCGGTCAGTTACGACTTAGCCCGCTCAAGCACAGAGACCGTCTCAGACCATTGTGCTGCTAGCATTGAAAGAGGGACCAGAATCTGACAGATCTTGGAACACAACTCGAGGTTGTTACGTCGGCATACTCTAGACCTAAGGTGGTAGCCATCCAGATGGGAAAATGTCTACCACCTGGCTGTGGGTAGTTTTGTCTACGTTTACGTTCGGCGGAAGAAATTAACATTCTTTCTCCGTTCCTGTACGGATACACTATTAGATGCTCTTATTAGAAATTATTTCTGTACATACATTTATGTACAGTTTTACACGACTTATAATTTCGATCGGCAGTTGTCGTTTGCGTAGAAAAGAGCAGACCGGTTTCCGACACATGTTAAAAATCTATACTAAACTTTATTTATAATCAGAAATGACAAACATACTTGCTGTGCATTGTTAGCTCTGTTCCGCTTACACGTTTCGTACACTGTCGCACGCCACTGAAATTGGAAATTATTAGTTGTGCAAAACTGCAGTTATACAGCGTGAATTTTTGAAGTTGGCATTCAGGGCCAAATCTTAAACGATGCTAAATAGCGAAAAACACTCAAAATCTTGAGGCCGATTTTGACGTAAACTAAAGTGGTATCATTAGATTTTGAAAAATCAGTTGCCCTCGTCAAGAATCGAATTGACTGATTTTGAAGAAATTTACACATTTTACCAAATCATAGTGTAGCTTGTTAGGATCAATTGGAATCAAGAAATGTCAATCGGAAAACCGAGGGAAAGGGTTGTTTTGAACAAATAATCTTCTATTTTTCATACATTCATTTGACTGTCAAACCATCTTACAAATTGTCGCAGCCCCATTAATTCAGTACGAGCGTACAAACTTATGATGTCACAAGTTTGTACAAGTAAAAGGGTCAAATAGCGCAGTAATTAGTTGTGTTAACAGTACAGTGTATACTCCATGTAACACACTCGATTTAACGACAAATTCTCTTAAGCGTCCAAATCACTTGGCTTTGGGTGGTTTAGCTTGTCTTCCATGCAATGATACACTCTATATAGCATTACGCCCACTCTCAATAAAGACCATAATAAAGTAATAAAAAGTACCTTTTAAGTTACCAAAATGAGTAAAAACTGCGCAACTGTGTACATTCTTTTATTCGCTTTATTATCCTAGCCCGTATTAAACTCGACTGTCGGCATCATGCGTGCCGAAATTTCTAAGAAATTCCGAAATTTTTAAGTACTTCCTTTATCACCAATATGCCTCTATATCACAAGATATGAATAAAATAAGTAATAAAATACAACGAAATTACTGGTGCAGCAAAAGAAGTCACACAAAAATAACTAACTACTCCCCATTTAACGACAACTCTATAACGCCATAAAATGTACATTCCCTTCAGTGTCGTTATATAGAGTTTACACTGTAATTAAAATTATTTCCATTATGATCTTGAGTTAGATGAGGTGTTATTTTAACGCCTGTTATTTTTATATGTAAGTAATGTTGGAATTTATTTTAACATATGGCCGCGTCCCTGTTCCAGGGTGTTCCCGGAAGGCACGAACCAGGTTGCGGATATAGCGCCGATCTTCGATAGGATGCTGTTCTTCTGGTCCGATAGGCGGAATCCGCACGAAGTCCAGCCAGCGTACGGCACCAGGTATGGACTTAACATTTATCTCTCTATAATTATACTAAATCTAGAAGAATGCGTTTAAAAATCTGATTAAAATCAGGGGGCTAATTCGGATCAGCAAATTTTGAAAATATAATTTCTTTTTTTTCAGTCTCTCCTAACTGAAAAAAAAGTATAACGCTATTTATTGTGTCAGGATTTTTATTCTTTTTATGTTATTATCATTTATTCAACACCGCGATAGTCAAAGAAAACAGTCAATATGACTTGACTTTTGATTGACTTTGACATGGCTTTTTCCCAATGAAACAAAAAAAAAAATTGCAACCATAAACAAATCACGATACTTTTTGACAGAATCTAAAATTAAGTGAATCTTCCAGGGGGAAATAGCACTAACATAAAAAATTAATACAATGTAACCTGTATTAACGCCTGCTGTTTAAACAAGAGGTACGCACGCACTAGAGATTGACCCGTGGTACAGCCGTGGGATAAACTAGTATATATATATCGAATTTCAACGAGATCGGTCTATTCGTTTTTCCGTGAAAACGTAAGAAAGATACTAACTTTCGCATTTATAATATTAACTAGCTGACCCGGCGAACTTCGTATCGCCATATTTTCTGAATTTCTAAAAGACTTTGTTTCATGACACAAAAACAAAATCACCAAAATCGCTCCCGGTGGTTAGGAGGATTCTAGAACCCGATCTCAGCGCCACCTACCAGTTTCAACGGTATAAAAAGTATCCTATCTTTCAAGTTGGATCAAACTGCACACGGTGTGCAAATTTGATTAAAATCGGTTAAGTAGTTTAGGAGTCCATCGCGGACAAACAACGTGACACGTAATTTATATATATTAAGGTAGATATTTTTAATATTTCCGCCCAGCATTCAAACCGACGGGACATTTGCTCAGCTTCCGTGGCGTAACATTTTTAATAGCGTTCGTTTCAATTGTCCAGATACGCCATTACTCTATGGTACTTCGATGCGCAGGAGCGAGCCGAGGCCCTAAGACACTACAGTAAGTAAATTCAAAAGCTTGTACTCGAACTAAGTTCCCCACCGATAGATGTCGGCGTACGGAAGGGGGGGGAGGGGGGAGTAAGCGAAACACCGCTTAAAGAGCTCTTTTTTAATCCCCATAGGCAACAAATTTATTAATATTATTACCTTAAAATATTATTTCCATAAGATTTAACTGTAAGTTATTTTTGTTCAAAAGTTGTTTTTCAATAAAAGTTTAAAATGTTTTTCTTTTCTAATTTTGATCACCAATTCTTTATTAATATCGTTTAGTACTAACTAGTTAGTTCATTAACTCTTGTACTTGTATTAACTAATTAAACTCAAAACCAGTTAGCTGTTGCTTACAATTGTTATAGTAAACAATGCACAACAAGAGATTGTAAAATAATTGTTTTGTCAATTTAAAACTGAATTTATCCTTTATTGTTGGTGGATTGAATGTCTGTACGAAAGACATCATGCTTCCAAACGCGTATTGAAGTGATAACTTCTTATGGGAAGGTAAACCGCTTCGTTACGTAACGCGTTACGGCGCCAGTCTATCTGGCTCCCCTTTCTCTCTCGCATACGGCAGCGGTAGGCAGGTTCCTCCTCTCTCACTCTAACCCACAGCGCTAGCCGTATTTCGATAATTAGATTAAATAATGATATTAATAATGTACGTACATACACAAAATTCAAAGTTCAAAAATTGTAATTATGAAGTAAATTATTTTGTATAACCAATAAAAGATTTTATTAATAAATAACCTTTCCTTACATTATCATATTAATATATATAAAATTTAAGTAATAACCTAAGCTTCTCTCAAGTTAAACAAATTCAATATTAATTTCTGTCGGGCGTCCCGCACAATTTTTATTTTATTTAATTCTTTATTTTAAGAGCCATAAAGCGTTATCCATCTGTATGTTATTTTCAGAGGAACGCGGCCAACCGTCTTCTAGCAAGTGATGAAAGCTCCCTCTAACGCTATGCGCCTATATTTGAGGCGCTATCGTAGGCGTTATTCCCGGATGTGTCCTAAACACCTACTCCGGAGCAGGAAATTCGCTTGACACATACTTTGCAAGTTTTTTTTGTAAGCCAATGTTTATTGTTTAAGTGCAATTGGTACAAAAACGCTAGTAGCGTCAACGCGACGTCGCTTTACGGACCAAATTAAAATGCTTTGCGAACACTCGACGTCGCGTGTTTGTCGACGAACGTGTTAAAGGGATACGATTAACTCCTTACTTAACACAGATGGTGTTGTAGTCTAAAAACTCATATTTAATTTTTGAACTCGATTTGGAGTTAAATAAACGTATTAAATTCATATTTTCTTTATTATATCATCTTGCATTAAATACCATTAAAAAATCATATATATTTAATGGAAGATCTTGTTGAACTGTTGCCATCCTATTTCTTATACTCATCATCATAATGATTTTTTCTATAACTGTTTTTTTTTATTTCCTGATTCTTGCATTTTATTGTCATTTTAGTATTGCTATTTTTCATAAAAATCATTCTATCTATCTATCTATTTACAAATGGAATTTTTGTTGTATTATTTTGGAAGATTTTATTGTAAGATTTTTTTTTTTTTAAATATTGTTATTATTGTTGTATGTTATTATTACATTACTAGGTTGTGAAATAACGCAAGCGTTATGCTTAGCGTACCTTTCTTCTGATTGAATAGAAACTTTCTATAGTTACTGTTAGCACTTGCACAATGCACAATAGATGGTGCTCGAGTTATACCGAATTAGAAAAAATACGGAAGTGGGTAAATGCATTACAGCGTATCCTCGAAAATAGCTAATATATAAGAATAGAGAAAAAGTTAGTTTAACGCCATCTATGAGAAGACAAGAGTCATTCGTATCGCCTTAAGTCCCGGAGTGTATAAAGGCAACTTAATTTATCCCTTAGGAATTGTTAAGGTGATGATGTTAATGTCGAAACAATGAAGATTTTGAATGAAAACCCTTTACAAGTATTCTTATTAGTTATAATATTGCAATAAATATTCGATGTAAGAAACCTTCTGGTCATATATAGAAAAAACGGCGAGTGTAGTCGCGTCAATATAGGTCTCTATAAGCATCAAATAGTTGTGTAATAGACGGTTTTTTATACAATGACATACATTACTTAATATTACGCACTCTTGTGTAGCTTATTGTGAGACTAGAATTTGACGTGGACCGTAAACACTGTTATTTCCGACGTTCTGTCAAATTAATTTTCGAGTTATGTCGGATATATCACTCTTTCGTTTGATTTGCTATTGGTAGAAAAATAACATTACTGGAATGAGGCTTATGTCAAATTTTAACCAATAAGGCAAATTAACGTAAAGTAAGATATAGAGAGCCGCCGTTAGTGGCTTTTGTAAACTGTTTATGCTTTGCTTTACTTTTACTACTTATTAGTAATATAGTCTATACTCTGATTTTTAATTACCTGGACCAAAATGACAGCTGCAACTTTTTTATTTTGGAAACTTTTTATTATGGGGGTAGAGGTAAGGAGAATCATCTCTGTATATGTAGAAGTGTCCATCGAAATGTATTAAATTGGGGTGGCGCCACTTTGGCATCAGGGTGAATTTTAAAGAAAGCGCCAAAAGTTATTAGAGTAGTATTATAGCGTTTTAGTTTTATAAAATTAAATATTACAAAATCACTAAGCGTAAAATCACTATTCACGTTTTCACATAACAATTCTTTGAGGTTATATTTAGTAAATTACTTTTTACTACGTAAATAGTTGACGTTTTATAACAGTGTACTGTCACCAATTACTCTAGTCGCCAAAGATCATACTTCGAGTCGTCTACAACAGCTACATTCATACCATACCCTTTGTCTACATCAGCGCCATTGTGGACGGTTTTTGAACTGTTTTTTACACATTTACAGCTTACAACTGGGCACTTCTTTAACTATTTTCCTATATGAGATGATTTTCCTTACCTCTACCCTTCATACTTTTTATGGAGCAACTCACCACTGAGAAATACGATAGAAATTCTGTAGGATCTAACTCACAGTGGTGGTGAGTTTTTGATTTAACTCTCAAAACTGACTTATGAATCAAAGAAACGGTCGATCGCAACTGTCATTTCAGTCCAGATAATTAAAAATCAGAGTATAGATTAATAATTATTTCCTAATAGTTCATTACTTTATCGGGTATAATAATAATCATTATATAGGGTAAATTTTACCATTGTTGGCACCAGGAAATGATTTGCACTTCGCCAATTATTCGAGCTATTAAGTTTTTTTACCCATACTATATAATATTATATTTTATGGCTACGGAATTAAATATTTACATTTTTTATTTATTTATCTGGGAAACATACAATAATTATAATTCTTACAATATAAAACACATAAATTAATACACATATCAACCAAGTTTCCACTAAAAAAATAATTCATGTTTCACATTTGGGTCATAAAAGTATAAGAAAAGTATAATATATTTAATACAATATCGGAAAATTAGATTTTAAAAAAACGAATTAAATAATACAATACCACACAAAACAAAAAGAAAATTACAATATGTATTATATATTGAATATATTGACTAGATGCCAACAATAGTATAGTTTACCTTACTTGGGACGATTCGGAAATAGCAGCACTTACTTACTTGTGCCGGTATGTAAATATTTTTGGTAGTTTAGTTTAATATTAAATATTATTTTCAGTTTCAGAGCAATTGATCGTATATCATTTAAATTACTTAGGTTGTATAGTTATATAGGTATCCCGCAAAGCGAACACGAACCGGTCAAGTGCGTGTCGGTTAATGCGCAGAGTTCCGTAGATGTGACTAATCTTTGCTGTTTTAGTCATTTGCCTGTATTACCCCTAGAAAACTAAATCTAAAACAACCTCACATCTCCTCAAAAATGGTTCTAAGGAATGCAAATCAATTCTACTGTAACAAAAATTCTTGCCAATGTCACATCTAATTGTTGGTATTTTATTTAGTTTTTTAATATTATTGTTAACCAAATATTATAATATTATTTTTGTCCATAATAGTATATTGTTTATATATAATAATATAATGAATTATATAAATATTTATATATCTTTTATTTATTACATAACATTGAAATTAAAGGAATTATATAAAGTATTATAGACCATACCTTGGGACAACATTTCGTCCATGTTAATAGGATAAATCCAGTTCTTGTGAAAAATTACTTTGACGTACATAGACAGACGGACAGACAATTATGACGATTTTATAAAGGTTTAGTTTTAGTGGGTAATACAGGTAGAGCTCTGAAAATCTCTGCAATTTGATGAAAATATTCTCTGGAAATAACATAATATCCAGACTTTGCACATCGTTAGATACATTATAGTGCTTTGATCGAATTTTGATATCCCAGGGAAATAAATATACACACTCAAAAATTATATAACCACACATAAATTTTTTTTGGAGGAAATCTGGAATCTGGACACCCTCTATAGTCGCAATCTATGGAATGGTAAAATTGCCAAAATAAATCTACTTGAATTATTAAAATCACTCTTCACGTGCTTTAATTTAAGTATTCAATTTGATCAGTAATGTATTTAATTTGAAAGATTCCTAAACAATCTTGTGTAAATATGTTTTTAATTTAAACTGTGATTGGCAGCGTTGTTTGTGTTCTGATTACAGACTCCCGTCGACGTCTCTGTGGGTTCGATTCCCGAACTCCCAAATTTTTATTCCTGACTGAGTGTTACTTTCTCACCGTAATACATCCCCCTAATTATTATTACCATAATCCAAGGAATGTAGTGAAGCATTGTAAATGATTAAATGATCAAGATTGCGTCAATATGTTTATACAAGATTGATTGTCATAATTATGCAATAACGTATATAAACAGTTATTTATTTAATTATAAAATTAAGTCTACTTAATTATTATGTTTAAATTTATCAGCGGGCAGTGAAAATGTCATAAGACTGAATAAGACTTCGAACTATAAAGCTTGTATATGAGATTGCAATATGTAAATTATAATCGTTATTTATTTATTTTTGTTTTCACACCATTATGTAAATATAGTGCGATGTAATTGCGTATTAAATGAAAATAGGCCGTATCTTTCATGAAATTAAAATTAATTCATTCATGAAGACAGCCGGTTTTACGGTTGATAATGACTCAAACTTTCAAAATCGTTAAAATAATTTTGTTAATTTTAATCTAACAAATCTTGTGTATTATTTTTTTAATAATTCCCCATGATGTGTTACTATCATTATTTATGGAAAAATTTAAGCTTTACAATATGACTACTCATTTTTACCATTATGTCACAAAACCCCATAAGAAGGATTGTTACTGAGAAAAATGTCGAGTACCTCAAATTATTAATATTATAATATTTTAATTGGTGTAAATATTTAAAATAAACACATTTATTTTCTGTGTATGGTGTGTAAATAATCATAGTATTAAATGTTTTTATACAGAATTTAAATAAGAGGTTTTTCCTATTATAGTTTAGTCATAGGATAAGTTTTCATTTTAAATTAAACGCTGATTGGTTGTAGTTCTGAGAATTGTGTCAATCCGTCATCAGTTCTATTGATCGTTTATCGCGTTAAACTTTATCCTTTTTCTTTTCAATTGACTAATTTCTTGAATTTTTAACTTTATATTAGATTAAAAACAGTTTTTAGAATATTTTTATTCTATCTAACGAGGATACAGAATCTTTTGGTATTTGATGACGATAGACAATGTTGAACAATTTCTCAAATGCAGGTTTTTCGAAATTTCGTTTTCTTAATAACCATTGTATTCTAACTAGCTTTCCAGTCTGTTCCTAAATATAACAATAAGGTGTTATGTATCTTTTTGGTTTCATCAGTTTCAAATACTTCTATAATTGTTACTGTAGAAATTTCCTTTCGCATTCCACTTAAATGTAAATCTATACTAATATTATAAAGAGGAAGGATTTGTTTGCATTGAATAAGCTCCTGAACTGATTTGAAAAATTCTTTCCTCTGCCTACAGACATAGGATATAAAAAATAAAAATCATAGATATCCGTGCGAAGCCGGGGCGGGCCGCTAGTATGTTATAAAGCGGAAGATTCATTTTTTTTTAAATAATATTTATGGCTTGGCAACTAGGCCTTTAAGCCAGCGGAAGATTCAAAAACTATTCTGTTCTTAGGGTTGCCACCAGTCAGTGTTTAAAAACTAGATTCATATATGATTTTTGTGATGTTACTATATCTTGTTATAGTCGATTATGATTCTGTAATAACGCTTTATCGATTTTTGAAAATAATTTTGTCCAACAAAAATGTATTTTTTACACCTTTAGACCAAATCATCTAGTTTGTGATTCATTTAATTATTTTGTGGACAAAGTCTGGTATTAAATTGTACAACTGAAGCGAAGTGGTTTCATTTTAAAATTCCTTAAGATTTTCCGTATCTCTATAATACAAAAAAAAAACCATTAATGTACACATTCCTGTGTTTACAGTTCGTTGCACTGCAAAAGTATAGAACTGTTCAAAAACGTTGAAATTGATAAATATAATAGAATATACTTTATTGCACACAATGTTACAACATACAGTCGTAATGATAAGTACAATGGACGGTGTTATCGCCGGGAGCGATTTGTTCCAGACAACCTTTGGATGGACAGAAACTCGGTATGGATGGTTAGGTATGTAATAGATATAATATACTAATATATACGTAAATATAAGGAAAATGTTACTGAATTATAATATAAACATACATATTTCTTTTGATAAAGTTGAAATACTGGTAAAATTAACGTTAGTTATATAACCTTTTTAGTTACTATGAAAAAAGTTAGCAATTCATGATCATAGACCAATAATAGTATATACTATCCTCACCCTTACCTCTCCTATTGTTGGAACTTTTTAGAATTCATGTTATTTTTCATAATTTAAATTTATACGAGTATGTATTATTATTTCTTTGTTTTTATGTTTGTCACTTGTGAAAATTTTCTTAATTTTATTAATTTACGTTTTCGCTAATAAATTTAGTAATAAAATAATACATTAAATATAATCCGTAATACCTATTATATTAATGTACTCTGTGATAAAAGTTTTATCTATGGTGCTTAACTAGGCAATTATTATTTACTCTGTGGTCAAGATGACTATTTTTTATTAACATTTTACTTGATAATTATCGAAAATCTATTTTATTCTATGAATCTAGGACCACAATCTAAAAATAAAGAGAGATTGATAGTAATTATATAAACCTACTTGTGCCTTACCACCAAAATGTCTGTGAAGTCAACCATTTCTAGGTCTAGTTTGTCTAGAACTACTGGAAGCGATGTCCATGAAAAATACCATAGCAGCAAACTTGATGATTTGCATCAACGAGACACCAAAGGACAAAGGAAAACAGACTTTTCATGCAACGTTCAAGGAATAGAGGTAACAATACACGTAGACTGTGGCGAATGTATCGGTTGTTTATTTCGTTAACAACCCGACAGAACTATCTATATATCTGGCTATAAACCGCTCTTTAAATTGCATACTGCTGGATATACTCCTGATCAAAAGCAAAATAGCCAGCGCTGTGAGTTGATAGATAGATAGATAACACTTTATTGTACACCAATACAATCATGAACTTAAAGACTAAAATTATATCTACTTATGTACAAAGGGCGGTCTTATCGCTAAAAAGCGATCTCTTCCAGACAGAGTTGCAGCAAAATTCAAATAACACAACTCAATGGCTAGACCGTTGTAGTAAAATATTGCCGCCAAACTAGTCCATGTAGTAAAGCCGATATTCGATAGCTTATTTATTTTATTTTATTTTATTTATGGTTTATTCACTATGTTTTCAATTGGGATAAATTAACCAAAGTGATACATATAAACAAACTTGAAACATTCAGTAGCACTGAATATTTGTGGCCTTTTAGTTCCGTACCTTTCAAGCGAATTGATTTATTTGGTTGAACCGCTAATAGCAGCCTATTAAGGTATTACAAAAGCGAAGCGGAGGATGGAGGAGTTTTCTGTGCAGGAACGGAAAAAGAATACTAATTCCTGCAGTCGGGCGGCCTGTCGTAAGAGGCGATAAAACAGTCCACAGCCGGATGGTGGGCATGTGCCCGACTGGAGCTACCTCTGGTCTAGAGTATGCCGCCATAATAACTTTGAGTTTCTCCTTTGAGGCCGGCAGAACATTGGTTGCACCTCTGGTATTGCTAATGTCCTTCAGCTTGTCTGCTGTGCTTCAGCAAAAAAAAATGAAGATATGTACTGACATAGAAGAATACTACAAACGATAATGGCCTAGTAAAAAAGGTAGCTCTGAAACTCGCCTAAGCCCTAGACCGCACTACGGTGAAACCGCAGCAGTTATTAATCGTGTGAGTTTATGAAACACGAAAACGAATACAAGCGGCTGCACTTGCGGTTTTTACCCGCGACTGATTTTAAAACCGTGAAATGTTACAAAACTGTCGGGGTAACAAACCGTAGCGAAATTTGTAATTCATAGAACTAAGTGGGCGCGCACGCACTATGCGTTAACCGCGGGCGGTTTTTTGGTTAGTATTCGGCCGACCGCCGAAATATAAAATACATTTGCGAAATTTATTTTGTATCCATGAAGGTGATGTATGGACGCACATTGTGCAAAGTTTTATCGAAGCTGGCTACTGACATTTCTCTGTTGATGTTCTCTTAAAATTTTATACTTTTTCTGAAAGAAACCTTTCTCAAATCTACGGCTAGTGAGTGGCTGGACCCAATATTTGCGAAATTTTCGTTGACGTCTTTTTTTTCTATTTCTTAGTACCAGAGCAACAATACATACTGCTCTTTTGAAAACCATCTTGAAACTGTGAAAATCACGGGCGGTTTCGCGGTTTATAATCGTAGTGTGTACGGATCGAGCGGTTTCGCGGTTATAGCGGTTAACCGCTCCCGGGAAAAAACCGTAGTGCGGCCTAGGCCTTAATTGTAGATGACGCCTCAGGTCATTCTTGTATCGCCTTTTCACCTCTACGTTGTAGTGAATTCGATCGGCCAACGTATAGACCAATCAGACAGTCTTTTTCTTTACGATATCTCTTTTTTTTACCCATCTTTATTTATTTAAATTGAAACCAGGCCCTAGTAATTAATTTGACGAATCGACATGTATATGAAAATATTCTTGTATTTTATGTCCACAACAATGTCCCTAATTTTTGTGTGTTATGCTGAATCCATATCTAATTTTAGAATAGTTTTTTATTTGTTTTTATACTTTACTTCTTATTAGCTTTAAACATTTCTTTGTTTTTTTTAACCTTTTTTTCTACATAATATATAGTACTTGAATTGATACATAACAGCTTGAAAGTAATAGAAAAGTTGTAGTTATACACTGCATATTTTTGCTATTTCATTTCATTTTATATTCCAGGAAGAAAAAACTGAAGCAACAGTGATGGACATATTCAGGTTACCTATTTACAATTATTATAGATACCTAGCTTCGCTATACTGGCTGTTTAAAGATTATTTTTGGTACCAAATATAGATAACCTGCGGGATGTATAGTGATCAACACTCATTGCCTGTCGACGTTTACAAGACAAAAATATTTTAATATGCCTTTCTTAAACAACGCCATTGTTTGATCCTTGCTTAGAAAAAAGTAGATAAAAACGTGGAAATTCAATTATTTAATCCATCGGTGAAATGATAATTTATATAAAGATCTTGTTTTTACAGTTTAGATTACTTCCCAGCGTCGATGTTTGCTACAGTTATTGAAGACTCCATCACAGCCTTACGTGTTCTAGGTAATTCACTCTAGCTCCTTATATACTTACGACTCACTTTAGTTGTTCGGATACCGTCGTATATATTTGGTTAAAAAGGGGACCAGTATGCAATCGTCATATTGCTCCGCCCATCTGTCTTTGTATGTGTCTGTTGTTGGGACTTCATCTGCGTTAGTGATAGATTACCATTCTCCAGAAGAGATTTTTATATCTTCTTTCTTACGGCCACCTCGCTTCCTTAGCCACGACGCTCCGAGAGAGTGGCATTCATCACTCTTGACAGTATAACAGTGAGGTTACAATGAACCTCCTAAATATAGATGTTTTTGTCTTTCAAAAAACTATTTTTACATTGTGGCGACATTAGTGCCAACATAAAAACAAGCACGTAAGCGCGGAACCAATATTTATCTGTGGCAAGCAAAACATCGCGCCGTTTATCATAAGCGCGCGCCCAATGTTTCGCGGCAATTCACCTGGCGCGAAACAGCCGAGAACCGAAGTTCATTTCGGAACATTTCGGCTACAGTCCGACTTTCGCCTTCAACACGAACGCACGATATACGTGCTCGGTTACAACGTTAGTTTTCGCACTTGCTTGCTGTTTGCCTTCATACAAAATCCTTCTGAACTGTAATGTAAAACATTGAGAGTGTGTGTGATTAAAAGTGTACGTCGCAAACAATTCTCTTTCATTGACCCGTACACTGCTCAACGGCCGCAACCAATCATGTCATCACCATGACACATCATCACCCCCTCAACATACTTTATTACTGATGTCTTTTTTTTGGGTCTTTATAGTATTTATAGTAGTAGTAAAGAGATGGATGAATTGTGTGAAGGAAGATATGATGATTTGTAGTGTGACAAAAAGCGTATGTCAGAATAGAGGAGTATGGAAGAAAAGACATATTGAGCCGACCCCAGACAATGAGGAGAATGAAAAATTTAAAAACTTCGTTTAAAAAAACCGACTTCAAAAACTAAAAAACTAAAATGTATAAAATAACTTATTTCTAAAGCTATTATTATTAATATATATTATCTAAAACATCTTAAAGTCGGTGCTTAGTAATTTTCAAAATATAGTAATTTTTATGTTTTGCTTTGCACCGACTTCAAGATGTGTTAGATAATATATATTAATAATAATAGCTTTAGAAATAAGTTATTTTATACATTTTAGTTTTTTAGTTTTTGAAGTCGGTTTTTTTAAACGAAGTTTTTAAATTTTATTTGTTACTTTTTAGTGTCTGGCTATGTATGTATGGGAGGACCTACAAATGGTGCCGCGCTTCTTAAAAAATATAGGTCCTAAGAACCCGGAACAAAAAAAATTTCGTAAAATGAAAACTACTGGGCCAAACTATGTCAAATTTTTAGGGGACCACATGGCAGCTATTCTGCGTCGAACAAAAAAAGAATCACGTAAATCGGATCATAAATGACGGAGTAATCGGCGAACATATGGAACGGAGTGAAAATTATTTCCATGAAAAATGTCCATAAAATGAAAACTACTGGGCCAAACTATGTAAAATTTTTAGGGGACCAATTGGAAGCTATTCCGCGTCGAACAAAAAAAGAATCACGTAAATCGGATCATAAATGACGGAGTAATCGGCGAACATACATAAAAAAAAGGAACAAAAAAAAAAAAAGATTCCGACGAATTGAGAACCTCCTCCTTTTTTCGAAGTCGGTTAAAAAATCAAAATCGATTTATTGTGTAAAAAATACACAGAAATATTGCTTTCATAGGTTCCGCACTAGGACTAGCCTGTATCGCGAACATCAAATACGTGTGTGACTAACTTAACAATTTATATCTCTAAAATTATTATTTTTTAATAAATGTTAACTTGTTTTGTAGTAAAGAGATGAATGGATTCTATGAAGGATGACATGATGATTTGTGGTGTGACAGAGGACGTATGTCAGAATAGAAGAGCATGGAAGGAAAAGATATATTGTGCCGATTTTCAATAATTGGGAGAAGATAAAAGAAAAGAGAAATTATGCATTTGAACATATTTTTTTTCTCTAGATGAATGCAATAATGAGCTTCGTATTATAAAAACGAGTGCTGACATAGAACACCTTCGTGCTTTGAAATACAGCGTCAAACAGCCCGCTTTGAAGGATGAGCTTGATGGGATAGAAGTGCATAATCTTGACAAGATGGAGTACAAGCTTAACAAGCTCGTTTCTGACAGGTATATTTTGCATGCATGCATATGCCCGCATTGGGTTAATAACATGTAATATAACTTTGGCATTCCAGTTTATGAAGCACATAACTACATACACACATCTACATGCTTTGAAATTGAATCCATTGTAAGACTTGGCAAAAACATCGTCGTCAATTTGTAGGTGATAGATACCTATTTTACATAATATAATGTTTTTTCTGTAGAAAATTCTTCGCCGATTCACTTCTGAAGACTTACCTGAGTCTGTCGTTGAATAGAAATTGGAAACCATTAGCGTATGTAGTGAACCGGATTGTTGATAGAGGAATACACTTCGAATACTTGGTTGAAGAGGAAATAAAAAACAGATTGTAAATATACAAAAAAATTAGTAAAGTATAATTTATAGTCACGTGCTCTATTTTACTTGGATTTTAAAACATTTCATATGAAACAGATGGTAGTGCCTACCTTTTTTTTGATGAAGTACAACATAAAGAGCCCACCTGATGAAAACCGTTTACCGACGCCTGTGGACGTTTGCAACATCAGATATGTCACCAATGCGCTACTAGCCTCGAAGAAAATTGATGACAATTTTGTTTTTAAAACCCCATATCGTAGCATTGTGGGAATACTTCAGCTGGGAGCATATTCCAAATCTCCATGTAGCGTAAGAGAAACGTTCTAGAGGCCAGTTGCTTGCCATTGCGAGCGGTGTGGTTGCAGAAAAATGAATTACTGTTAGATCATTTGCAAGTACACCATCTTTAACAACGTCAATCTACCTTTTCTTGGGCATAACCACGTCCTGGTAGAGGCAGCATGGGTAAATACTTGTTCCCGACATGCTGTGACTTGCCGGTTTTCTTAAAATGTTGTTGTGCCTGCGCAGGCGACTCTCTGGCAGTTTAAAATAATCATATTTTATTGAACCTTTTTTTATAACAGAAACCGTCGGGAGCTCATGCGTCAACTGCGACAACAGCGCAATCATATAAAATCAGTTGTCTACGAGAACGATCTAATTATTGACGGGCTTAAGACACAAGTTGAGGTAAGGCACTTGTAAGAGGAGGGGCACTCTCAAGCACACATGCGCTAGGATCAGCGTGGGCATACCTTCGTTCTAAGTCTCATGTCTCACGCTCTTCCTACCATAAGCGCGGGACACATTGGAGAAGGGATGGTTTTAGTGGAGTATTAGCCCATGGGTGACCTCTCCACATAGAGAGTGTACCTTGCTGAGCCTCCACACATGCCAGCGATTGACTCTGTTAGCTGCGCCATCTTTGGTGGGTAACTCTTATCGCTTTGGTCTAATCCCTAGCAAAGGACCTGGTAGTGGGTAGTGTGCGAAATGCATTTTCCACGCCTTAAAAAAATGCACTTGTAAGAAATATTTCGAAGTCCGTCCCTCGAGTAATTGCCGATTCCGCTTCGGCCGCGCTGTCTGCCACAGCCCACACTATAGGCGTCTGAAGACACACGAAAGGTTTTATTGACTATTCCGGTCTATGATAATTTACTTCCACCAGGGTATGACCAGCACCGTACACATGGGCGTGTCCTATAGGTCGGGCTGCCCAGGGCTCACCGTGATCCCTACGCGGTGTATGACGTGTTAGTAATGAACACATCAAATTCTCCTCGATAAAAAAGGCATTTTTGGCTTTAAAAAATTATGCTACATATTAAAAAAAAATTTACCACTAGTTTATATAATAAGAATAGATATATACTAAAGATACTGCTGGCGAAAGTAACAAGGGTTTCGTATTACTCCCTCAACGATCACAGACGCAGTATCAAGCTGATGCTTTGCGTGCAGCTAATACTCAATGTGTGAAAATAAGTTTGGGAGGTACAACTCTCTCAACCCGTCGAGGCTCGCCAACGTTTACGTTACGTTCGGAACCTCGCGTAATGGTCGCCAGGATGTACCCCAGAGTGTTTTATTGGGTACTTCTGCAATAAGGTCGGCGAGATCCATTCTCTCTCCTCGCGGTCCTCTCGTAGTAATCAATAGACGAAGGAATTTCAGCTAAAAAAGGCTACTTTGGATTACATATAATTCAAGGTTGATTCCTAAACGACAATAACACTGGACGTTTCTCACTTTTACGGAATCATGCGCTTTTGTATTCCCAAGCTACCAAACAAGCAACCAGCTAACCTTTAAGATGGCATAGGAGAAATGGGATAAAGAGGATAGGATAGATGGTTTGTACAGGAGGAATAGAATAGAAGATATGACATAGGTAGGGAAAGGAATCGGGTGACTGGGATTGGGACGGGATAGAGAGACGGGAAAGATGACCTATGAAACTTTCATCGTACGAAACACGATTAGGTCAATAGTAACCATTTCCATTTAACCAACTCACGCTGATACTTACTCTGTGAAAGCGTAATATCGTACTGATCTAGCCGGTGGCCTTAAGAGCGTCAAGATAATGAGCTCAGTCCGTACAGAAATACTTATCTTGATTATCTTTACCACGTTATGAAAATCTACTTATCTCTATACTTATAGGATGCCGCATTGAACGCAGAAGTGCATAGTCGTTACATAGATAATTGGCAGCGTGCGCGTACTGAGCAGCATCAGCAACTTATCACAAATAAAGAAGCAGGACCCATGGAGGTTATTGAATATTACAAAGAGAGGTCTGATCAGGAACAGCGTGTTCATACAGAAGTCGAGACGCTTATTAACTTGTCTATTACTGTGAGTAATATAGACAGTCACTTGTATATTAATAACAAGCGGTTGCCCGCGAGTTCGACTGCGTTGCGTTGTAGATTCCACTATGAACGACGACGGTTGGACGCTGGGGTGCGAAAATGAATATTTTAAAAATATGTGAGTAAGGACCGATTTTTCAATCATCAAATCCAAACTATCAGTCTAATAAATTATCTATCTATCATTCAAGAGCTATGCACTTGTCGGTGGAACCTCTTCCAATCTTCTCCATTATGGGCCAGTTGTTTTACTTCTTGGTACAACATGACACCCAATTTTTCTGGATTGCTCGCCTTGGCCTTCCCTTCCCTCTCCTTACTTTCCACTTTGCAAATAAATTATAACCTGATTAAGTTCAAAAGTCAATAAATTCATCTTTTTTATTCATGCAACTGTCATTTTTATATTCCTCATGTTGTGTTATTCTATGAATAACTTTTACCTGATGATTGAAAAATCGGCCCTTATAATAATGAAATTAGGTATATTTCAAACATCGGAATCAATCGTCACTTTCTAATTATATAGTTTGTTTAAAAATTGCAGGTTATATAAGGCATGTGTACTTATATAGATATGTGGAGATCGGCTTGCGCTCCCTAGGTCCTTGCGCCCGAGTGCCATGCACCCGTTGCACAATATTTGATTTATACTTTACAATTAAGTTTCGAAACAAAATAGTATAGCGCGGCTTGGCTTATTTCGTGTGTACCTTATATGTTGAATAATGAATGCATGGGATGGCAGCTGACAGTCAGGAATATTTAAGTATATAAATCTGATTTGGCCCCAAAGCGGCGGCTCCAAAATCTACCGCCCTAGGCTCCAGCCTACTCAGCCTATTGGTAAATCCGCCACTGCCTAGGGCACGTAAGAGAATTAGCTTATAACCACACATTTCATGCGACAGACTTACGAGTATGAGGTTATATTTTTGCCAAAATGGCTATGGGATTCTAAAAAATGGAATACGAGTATAACATTTTTATATTTATTTGTAGGTAACGGTACGCAGGCTAATTTTCGCATCCCAACGCTTAATATTGTTAAGTTGAGCCACCTGCATACCTGTAGACAAAGCACATTTATTACCTGCCGCGGCGTTTGAGCTAATCACATTGAAACTATTTTATGACTATCTCCTTTTGTTTACTTTGTGTTTAAATGTTGTATTTAGAAAACAGCCTATTGTGTATTGTACTCCTTTATGGCCGTTCGCAGACAATTACGCAGGTGTGCGGATTACGTTTTCTGGGAAATTGTGTGGACGCTAGCCAGGTAGACATATTGCATCGGTGCATTATAAAGGATGGCCCAATGGAGAGATCGGCAGTCAGAAGCGATAACACAAGTGAGGCAAGACGTGTGTACATTTTAGTGACGGACTTTGTGCGTGTTATTGAATTGTGCATTACATTTGGACTTATTGCGTCCGGTTATATTTGTATCCACTTTGCCCGGCCTTCCCGGGCAAAGTGGATACCTTACGGTATTTAAGGTTATATCAGAAAAGGTATACAATACAAAAACAAAATAATTATCACAAACCAGTCTTTATTTATTGCTCTCACAAATACGAACATCGGTTACAATTAATATTTAAACAATAATCAACTGCAATTAAAATTTAAAGAAGTAAGAAATTATTCGCTTTGCCCGGTACCCCGGGTAAAGCGAACACAGTACTTGGGCAAAGTGAATACCCATATTCAATCTCTGAAAACATAGAAATAACTTTGATAAACTGAAAAAAAAACTTAAGTTGACCATAAAATTAGGCGGCTTGTTTGTGGTTGTAGATATACCAGTTTCATCCATGTTGTATAATCTAGATGCATCAATATCATATTTTACTGTTTAAGCTTCAAGGTTTTCATAAAAACGTCCAACTTCATGCCTGTTAAATCCTTTTGCCCTTGCAACCGATGTTGCCTCTGGAGTCCTGAGGGATATTTGATCGTGACGAGACTAAAATGACGATAGCCAATCATCTCCAGCTTTTTCGTACTTGTCGCAGTTATTCGGGTAGTTCAAATTATTTTTCTTCGCGTAGATGAACGCAAAATTTTTGAATTCGTCTCGAGTCAAGCCAAAAAATACAGAATACCATATCTTTGAGATATGTCACCAACTCTATTTCCTGATTTTCAGTGAAAACAAGGACGGAATCGACAAAGTTTTGAAGCAGTGATGCCGGTTTTTACAAGCCTATACAAGGTTGCATAAAAGCCAAACAATACTTTTTAGCTGTGCTTTTTACTGATTCTCCAGCTTTGCACAAATTAATAGCCGTTTACATAGCATTTTCATCCCACGTCCCTTGCTTAGTTTTTTTTATATTTATTCACCATCTGAAACAAATAAAAGACATTTTTAGATAATAAGTCACCAATGGGAAATGCCGGGCAAAGTCGATACCATATCCACTTTGCCCGACTAGGTAAGTTTTGAGGTTAACACATTTCATACAAAAACTAATAATTCTGACTTTCTGTTAAATATACCATAAAAACCTACTTTGACATGCTATCGAATTAAGACATTCCTAAAAATCAAGAACTAGTAATACAGGAGAATTGATCAATGTACTTACCGCGTAAAATCAATATTTTATTTACGAAAACACAAATCTCCACTGCGCGGACGGGACGCAACGCGGCTCCTCGCTTCGATGTTTGCCACGTACTATAGCAAGATGGTCGAACCCAACAGTGGTGGCGTGTTGAATGAAAAACTAATAATTTAGGAGTAGTGTTCTAATAAATTCTATAATAATTCCAACGGCATTTTAATTCGAGTCCCGTATTCGTAACAATTTGCTTTGGGCGCCCCTGATACATGATCTTATATCCGTTCCTCTGTCTATGTTTCTCTTTCTTTCCAAGGAAAACCTCCATAAAGTAGAGAGTTGGATGAACAAATACGACAAAGACATGGAAAATTTAGATCTCAAAATACAGATTAAAAAGCTGGATTATCAGAATGCATTCGAAAAGAGAATACAACTTGAAGATACGGTAATAATATATCGATTTGTAGTCTTCCATTCTCACATACATACATTCTCTGTCACACTACAAATGGTCATTGTTTAGTATTTGACAACACTGGATCCGACTTGAAGGACCAAACAGATGTTATTGAAAGAAAATAATTTCGTATTGCCGCCAGCACGTGGTTATTTTAAGTTGTAACAATTTGCTATCGGTAATGTAAATCCTTCTGAAGTTCAAATTACTCATCATTGTAAAATTTCGTACATCTCCTATCTTTTCCTTGCTAATGATTACAACGAATCCTACTAGTCTCATTATGCCCATATAAAGTTACTATCTTTTACTTTATCTAGATCGCAAAGCACCATGAGCTCATGAATGATTGGATAACATTCAAAGAAGAACGGGAGAAGGCGCGACAGTATCGTGAGAAGATAACCAATGCCGCAATAACTCTACAAGCTTGGTGGAGGGGTCTTTTGGTCCGTCTAGAACTTGGTCCTTACAAGCGAGCCAAGAAGAAGGGAGGTGCATCTGCCGGGAAAAAGAAGAAATAAATTGATACTAAATTAATCGATTTAAATTAGTCGATTTAGTTTGAGATAGTGATTACTACGATTTACTACTATTGATTCTCATAAAATTTTATTTCTTTATATTGCTTTTACATTGTCCTAGCGTTTTTTTAGTATTGTGGTTTTTATTTTAAACATTTAATATAATTTTTAATATTTTGAACTTGTTTAGTTTTATATTGGAACGTAGTTCCTTATCGCGCGGTACGAATGAGGGCTAGACGGAAAAAATTCTTACGAAAAAAGTTGTCACGACAGTTTTTGAACTTGCCAAGATAAAACGCAGTTGCATAACCCTTTATGCCCACGCAGTTAGAGTTTAATTTGGAGTACATTATTATTTAAATGTCATGGGTTGCTGACGTACAGATAGCATTTGCGGACATATAGAGTCTTAATGTCATTAAAATAAGGAGCAATATCGCGAACTTGGTTTAAAGTTAAATTTGTTTCAAGAGTCGAATTGCAGGATGTGATTTGATTTTTAATTTTTAAATTTTAAATTGTTTCTTATATTGAAGTAAATAGGATTCAAACTTACTCATTTACTATTTTGTTGAGTGTATACAGGTTTTTTGTAAATAATAAATATGGAACTTCGTTCCATCCGGGTGTCCCTTGACACCTCTCAAGTTTTTATTTATTTATTTTTTGAATAGCATTACAATTAGTTATTGTTACATAATATTCCTGTCATAATATTGGAGTTGCTAGAGTTTAGACAACTTTGCGAAAGTGGCCCCTCTATTATTTTATCTGTATTTGGTCAGCCTATAATGAGATTGCTTTGTAATTTCACAAAAATATAAAACATCGTGTACAAGCAAGCAGAGAAGTCAGCAGTACGAGTATGTGTACGAAATTTTTTGAACATTTGATACTAGCGCGGAACATTTCCTTTGCCACTTTTATGCCCGCTGCTACAGAAATAGGGTTAACGTAAACGAGGGTATAGAGTAAAAGTATGGAGAACAATATGAAAAGGAACTGGTCATTTACAAAATGATCGCCAATGGAGCAATTCGTTGAAAAAAATACGGGTGGGGTATAGTTATAGAACGCATTTGTATAATATGAATAGATTGAAACGTTTTAAATACAGGTTGAAAGGCTAAGGCGAGAGCAAAGGGTATATTGTATTTATAAAGATGCGGGACCTTACCTTCGTTATATTTTTTTTATATCCACCCAAAGTTCACTTTATATCTAAAATAATAAACAAATACATCCTATAAATATACCGCACCAGAAAATACAATTAGTTCTATTTTCAAAAAGAACAAACATTTTTTTATTGACATCCCAAACGATTTCAACATAATTGACATAATAAATTATAACGAAATTCTTATAAGAATAGTTTATTTACTAAGTATTTTTAATTTATTAAGTAATTGCCTAATAATAAATGTTGAAGTCACGTGTCGCTAAAGAGATTAATGAAACATGGGGAAAATCGGTAATATTCACCGACCAGCCTATAATTTCCGAAGCAGAACTTGTGAAGGTAATAGGATATCAAACGGTTTTAAAACAAAACCTCAATGGCTTAGTGGCCAGGGCACATTTGTTCCTAGAATACAGTGGTTTTGGATGGAGTTTTCGTTAAGATAAATGTTGAAATCTATACTTATATTATTTTCTTCTGTCTGAGAGTTACTAAGATCGTCCCCAGAGTTGCGGTTCTATGTCAACATATAATACCCCACTGCTATGTCCACATTCATTCACTGTTTTTGGCATAGTATTATAAGCATAATATCGTAAAAAAAACTTACAAAGTAATAAATTTCGACGAAGGTGGCTAATTTTTATTATGCAAGAGATATTTTGAATAAATTACAGGAGCCAAGCGTACCATTGGGACTAAAATCTTTGTCAATGCTATTAGAGAATACACTGATGGACGAAACTGAAGTAGAAAAAGAAAATAATAATGCAAAGTAAAGTATGATGCCACAAATTAAAAGTACTAATATTTAGTATGGACTTCAACAAATCGTACAATAAACGTGCTAAATATTTCATAGGTACATAACTAATTACAACCTATTATTTTTACAGTTTGGCCTACTTTCAGTCGTCTCTTTTTGCAACGATATTAGAGGACAGTATCACAGAACTTCGAATCCTTGGTGAGCTATCAGTACTAGATACTATCTTGAGCATAAAAAAGGTTTAATTATCTATATATATTTACCTTAAACCTTCTATGGTTGCTGCAAAACAGTAGATACACAAACAACGCGTTCCTTTGGTAGCTTATAACGCCCAAAATGCTCCATCATCCGTTACACCTGACGACCGCGGTCGTTATTACACGACAATAGTCGTGGCGAAAACATCACTAATGATGTCATAATTTTCGCTCACATAGCGCTCACAAAGACCCATGTCACGAGGTAGGTCGAATAACCATTCCACTTGAGTTTACTATTGTGACGCCCGCAAGCAAGTGGAATGAGAAAAATCGTTTTCGTGAATGTAGACATTGTGAGACGCTAATGGAACGTAGCCTTAGACATATCAGGAACTGTCGTTACAGTTCTCGTATCTAAGATGTTATATATGTGATGTTCACTAGCTAGCAGACTGAGCATAATTTTGATTATTTCAGTCGAATGCAACAATGAATTGAGTATTATCAAGACTATGTTAGATATGAAAATTTTGCTTGCGAAGAAATTTGGCGTGCAATTGCCCCTAGTATTGGATGAGCTCGAAGGCATAGACCCTAAGAAGCTAAATTGTAATGAATACAAAATCTATAAACTTGACTCCGACAGGTATGCTGATAAGCTTCTTCAAATTCTCTTGTCATTCAGATAAATAGATACCTAATACTTTATTGTTCCCCAAAACAAAAATGCACAACATGACAAAATAGTAACTCTTGGTAAAACAAAAGACGGCCTCATCGCTGAAAACGATCTCTTTCAGGCCACCTGACTCATAGGAAATTCTTAATTTAGTGACTTATGAATATTTCAACAAGTTGAATTGAAATGGCTTACTATTACTAGATATAAAATCTAGTAAAATTACATAAAATTTTATTAATTTTATTTAATTTGATTTACATCGTTAATTATATCTCGTCTTGCAAATTATTGATTTAATTATCGTCTTACATGCGTCCATTTGTAATTCAGTTTTGTTTTAACGGATTCATATCTACTTTATACGCCTGTGTCTACCTTTTAATATATTTTGCCTCATCATTTGTCTTTTACCAAAAGGATACTAACTGTAATATAATTTATTTTTGACAGGCACTACATAACTGAAGTTCTAACTATAACGTACATAGACCTATCTGTCAACAGAAATTTTAAGGCATTAAAAAAATGCATTGATATAATTACTGCACTTGATGATTATAGAGCAGCATTGGCAGAGGAAGAAGCTAATAATAGAGCGTTGGTCTTTCGATATTTTCTGAATCGTTAATTCTATTCAAAATTTTGAGTATTATTAATCTGTTAGAATGAATAGATTCCAAACGTTTTGCTTGTAACAACTGATCGTATATATAATAGTATATTGTTATGATAATAATTGAATTTTTAAGAAAATGTTTATCAATAATTTTAATTCATTGATGATAATTGACTCATCTCCTTCATTATTTTTGTCAAATGCGCATCTAAATTCAATGTGTGGTATCTAGACGATGGGACTCTAGGCGGCGACGCAGAAACTGTACTCCAAGACCTACTTATCCTGATATCAAAATTTAATTCAATAGGATTAGAGTTAAATTTCTCAAAATGCGAAATTTTCTTGTCCGATAGCCTGTCTAAAAACGAAAGCGACAATATTAGCAATATGTTCAATGTCGTCGCACCCGGTATTAAGGTCCTGGAGAAGGATTCTCTTCGCTTGCTTGGAGCCCCTATTCTAGATGAGGCCATTCCAAATTATCTGTCTGAGCAATCAGCCGCGTTTGATCTGTCATACTCTAAACTTTTCGATATTCACTCTCAAATTGCATATCACATTATACGACATTGTCTGTTTGTACCAAAATTAACATATGTTTTACGATGCGCCCCGCTTTGGAAATTTTCTAATCTTATAAAACCACTAGATAATCGCATTAAAGATGTGCTTAGTAAAATTTTAAATTCAGAACTCTCAGACAACAACTGGATCCAAGCTTCCCTACCCATTAGGTTTGGAGGTTTAGGCATCCGCAAAATCTCTAGCGTTGCTCTACCGGCTTTTCTTTCATCCGCCTACAGCACTGGCTCATTATTTAAAAAAATTATGCAACACTGGGATAATGTCAATACATCCTTTTTAAATGAATCACTAAACGCCTGGAAAGTGGTCTGCCCTAGTGAAGACATTCCCACGATCATGAATTCGTAACGATGCTGGGATGAACCTATATGTAGAGGATTAAACACAGAACTTCTAAATTCAACTAACTCTACAGGACGTGCCCGCATCCTTGCCGTTTCTCGCAAAGAGTCTGGTTTTTGGCTCCAAGCTATCCCCTCCCCAAACATAAGTACATTATTGGATAATACTTCCTTTTCTTTGGCTATAAACCTGCGCTTAGGTTCTCGCATATGTGCACCACACACATGTGTCTGTGGTATAGAGGTAATCGACCCGGGATACCACGGTCTTTCTTGCCGCCGCAGTGCCGGCAGATGGTCACGCCACGCCGCCCTGAATGATGTCTTACGGAGGGCGCTTGCCACCGCTTACGTGCCGGCTCTATTGGAGCCGAACGGTATTGCACGTGATGATGGCAGGCGCCCTGACGGAATGACTCTAATTCCCTGGCAGCGTGGCAAGCCTTTGGTGTGGGATGCGACTTGCGTAGACACGTTGGCCGCATCCCATTTACCAAACACTTCTAGATCGGCCGGTTCGGCGGCGGAAACAGCGGAATCGCTCAAGCAGCGGAAATATGCAACCCTCAGTGAGAGTTATATGTTTGTGCCGTTTGCTGTCGAGACGCTTGGACCGTGGGGTCCTGAGGCCATGAGCCTCTACCAAAATTTATCAAAACGACTCATCGACTCTTCAGGTGATCAGAGGGCTGGTGCCTACCTCGGCTAACGGATCAGTATGGCGATCCAGCGAGGAAACGTAGCCAGCCTTCTGGGCACCTTACCCATAGAAGACGGTGATCTGGGCTCAGTATTCTACTTATAGTCTTGAGGGACTATGGGTAGAATACAATACAAATAAGTTAAGTTTTCTTACATTGTATTCAATAGTATGTAATTTATATAATAACATGATTTTTGAATGCGCATAGTTAAACAAATATGGTTTTCATTACTAAGGTTTCGAAGGGAAATGAAAATGTTTTAAAGGAACATACAATATATCGATCTGGTATACTATAATTTTAGCTTTCTATCCAAAACTTGAGTTATTTACAGCACTCGCCGTGACCTAGCAAAACAACTCCGGCAACGTCGTAATTACATAAAGTCGACCACTTATGACACTGATATAACTATTAACAACCTGAACACGGAAGTAGAGGTAATGTTATATGTCATTTTACATTATACATTAAATTAATTTTACAAAACATAATATTTTATTACAACATAGAATAAAATGATGCCTACTATAACATAACAGAATATATGCTAGTATCATATTAATTATTGTTACCGTATTAATTTGCTGTGTCTATAAAGTCTTAGTCTTAAGTTTTTTGAATCATTGTTCAACGGATTAAATTCTTTAAGTTTCAGATGACCGATGTTAATAACATTTTTCATTTCGCATAAACGAAGTGATAGCGTTGGAATAACAATTCAAATTATCAAGAATTATTTTGCTTGATAGCGAATATGGTGATTGGTGACTAGGGCTTGCTATGTCTATTAATCTTGCTGTTTATTTTATTGTGTTTGTACATAGGATTCGATTTTAAAGTCAGAAACTCAGAGCCGCTACATCGGTAACTGGCAACGAGCTCGAACAGAGCAACATTTACAGAAGATTTACAACACTGAACAGGTTCATTCTGTGCAAGTGGAATATTATAAACAGAGGTCTGAGCATGAGCAAAGGGTACACGCTGAAACAGAACTTCTTACAAATATAATGATCAACGTAATCCATTTTGTGTAATTTAAAGATACTCTACTCCACTCTAGCGTGATAATCTTAAGGTAACAAGATTAAAACAACAGTAATAAATTCAAATCGGTCAGTCGAATGCGCAGTACACCTCAATTGTTTGAAAAAATATTTGTGTACGCGACTGACAGTTAGCCGACGTAAAATATACTTTAAGTCGTTTGAACACCTTTGAGCCTGTTAGACCATAGACGGTTAGGCCTTGAATGACTAAAGTGGAAGACAGGAATATATTCATAAAAATGGAGAGGCTTAAATCAGCAATGGACTCTGGTGCGCTCACAACGACATCTAATTTATGTACTATGGGATATAATTTAAGACTGTTTGATTCATATTAATTGAAATGTGGCCAACAGGATAATTATATGAGCAAACGTTACTAGTGCAATAATTTATTTATGAGCTTTTCATTCCAGGATACGTTAGAAAAAGTAGAACAATGGATGGAAAAATATGATAAAGATATGGAATCGCTTGATTTAAAGATACAAATCAAGAAAAATGAATATTACTCCGTACGAGATAAGAGACTTGGACTAGAACAAAAGGTTTACTTTTTAATCTTAATTAACTCTGACTTAGCTATGCAACTATATACCTACTGAAGATGTTTGTTTGTTATTACGTTACCTTACGAATTATAAGATAATATTTAAATATAACTTTCGTTGTTAGTATGAATCTTAACTGCCATGGAAAATGACTAATTATCACTCAATTTGGCTCAAGGCTACAAAGTACTTGCATTGAATCTACTTTCATGTCTTTAATACTATATTACAATTACCACGTGCTAACAATGGTGAAGGAAAATATCGTGATAACCGATGTGTCAAACCTACCGAGCGACTTTTGACAAGCATGGCGGATATATTGTCCATTCCTTAATAGCGGGAGGCCCGAGCAGTGAGGCGTTTACGGGTTGTTATCATAATATATTATTATATATATATAAATCCTTTCACATAAAACAATACAATGAATGTAATGGAGGTATAATTTGAACTAGTAACTTTATTAAATGTAGTTACGCATCCCCAGATCCAACAACATGACGATTTAATGAAAATGTGGGTTAACTTCAAAGAGGAACGCGAAAAGGCAAGGCTTTATCGCGAGAAGATGAATAAATCTGCTATCACAGTACAGGCGTGGTGGCGTGGGTTGCTTGTACGTCTCCAGCTTGGTCCTTATAGAGTTGCAAAGAAGAAAGGTGGCAAGGGCAAGAAAAAGAAGTAATTGATATAGTTTAATTTCTTTAAAAGTTTTGTTTTCCTATTTTTTAGCAATTATTAAATAATATTTTAAGAAATATGTTTTCTGTTTTGATCAATAATAATTTTACCAGGGCCATCTTAACAATATAGGAAGCCAGGGTGTAAATATGAGCCTGCGAACTCCACCCCCCTCCAGTCACAAATAAAGTAAACAATAAAGATCCAGTTGAGATCATAGTAGGTATATATAGGTATAAGGTCGTCGCCTTGCCCCCTAAAGGTCTGTGCACCTGGGTGCCATACTCCTTTAAATATATAGATTTATATATGCATACTCCCCTCGGTAAAGACAGCCCTGTTTTTTACTCTAAATAGTTTTTTGCGCTTTTATAACGAGCTGCAAATTCATATAATGCTGGTCAAAATGATAGTTGCTATATTCCGCCCTTTGGTAGTTCAAATTCTTTTTATTGATTAATTTTGAGCAAAACATATCTAATTTGAAGTCACACCTAAAAATGAAACTAAAAACATTTATCAATTTAGTCGATTATGAGCACAATTATCGACTAGTACGCGATATTGTAAGCTTTACTGTAAACACTATCTGCAACGTCAATGAAATCACGTGACTGCTGTATCCAATCAGCGTTGAGGTTTTGACAATTCTGACAGCTACAATGTAAACTCTCCTCGCTAATGTTATTAAAAACTTGTATTTTAGCTTTATTTATTAGCGTAATTTAATTTAAATTATGCCGAAAAAAGAAAAGGTGAGTTGTAGGAAGTTGAAACAATAATTTTCAATTAATAAAAGTTCTTAATTATTGACTAATGTAGTGTAATAGTCGGTTATGTTATTGTCGGCATTTTAAGTTGCCACCGTTCGTTTGTGCTATGCCATGTCAGTTGGATTATTGGTATGCGGTTCTGCATAATTTAGTGTGTAAAAACGATCTTCTGTTTGTGATAAAAAGCGAATAAATTTGTGTTGTGAAAGATTTAGTGGACGCTGTTGTTCACAGGAGGCCATGAAGACTAAAATTGATAAAAACAAGAACGGGGACACCGAAACCGAGGTATCTATGTTGTTTATATTTCTGTTTTAGCATTCTTACAAGCTCAATACACGTTGAAATTGGTGTTTATTCGCCGTTTCGGAGCAGGTTTCACGTAGAAACTCGTTATCTTATTTATTTTGACCTTGTGGTTTATGTGATTCTATATATTCGATCGAATATGTGAGAAATCGTATGTTACAGATACGCTTGATCACCATTTAATCGTTGTACTAGCTTAATTGCACGTATAGAATTATCGCAATTATCTAATTACTTAATGTGAGAAAATATAGGTAAAATGAAATAACATTCCTAATACATGACATTCGGCTAAACTTTTTTAATCCAATAAGAAAAATCCAATTATAATTAAACTGTACTGGTATATCGAAATAAAATACAAAATTTTCATTTAAAGTTTAAAAGAAAATTTGGTATTTTATTCTTTGAATTAAGTAAGCTGACCAAAAACTGGAGGCCTAATGCAATTAGTGACAATATATTTTCAAACCAAAAGTGTCTCTTACTGCATTTTATAAATTCTACTTAATAAGTCTACATCTGTTACAAAAATATTGTAACTGGTTTTGTAAGGAAAATTTATGGCTTTAGACCTTTATCTATCATAATTACTATTTATAATATATCCATGTAATCTAAATCATATTTAAGTATTAGAAAAAGCCATTTTATGCACACATTTAAACTGTTGTCATTATTGTTTTCTTGTACAATACAACTTTATTAAATTAAACATTGTTCATATCTTAAATAATGTCAAAATGAGCATTCCTTTGTGGAGCATTCCTTCCTGTTTTTTTGTTTTACTTATATTAATTTCAAAATATAACTTAAAATTCTAGCTTATATTAAGTTCATTCATGTTTATGAACAGGTTCTTAAAATTTCTTTGTCTTATCTGGGTACTTTCTTTAATGAAAGCATAATAAAGAAATATTACTATACTTATAGATTGCAGTAAAAATTGAAATATCATCACTCTGTCTCTTCCTACCCACCTATAGAATATAGGTGTGTACTTCAGATAAGAGCTTTAATAAGTATGTGTGCTATGTTATGATAGATAATGTGTCATAAGTCCACATTTTACATTAAAACATATATTAACAAGTGTAGAAATGCCTATAGACATTTGGCAATCTTAGACCAGGGGTAGTAGCCATATATACTGGCAAATTCCCAATGCAACAAGCACAACAGGATTCCCAAACAAAAGAATTAGGACTCTTTCTTCCTATCTACATGGACAGATAAGATGATAAAGGAATGTTTAGTGGGTTTAAGTGATAAGAGAGACTGATAGAAAGGAGACTAGCATAATTAGTGTATGAAAGTAGTGTGGATAGTACGAGTTTGTGTTGATAGTCCTTTTAAATATTAAGATGTTCCCAAAAGTGTATCCCTGACAGGAAGTTCTTTTTATAGTAACAGTGCAACCACAGTACTGTTCGGGCACCTGTCTAAGTTTCTTTCATACTATTTACTATGTAATAAACTTATCTGATAAATTAAACTAGGTCTCTAAATTTAGTGCAAGAGGCCTTACAGGTCGCAGCCTGCCACGGCCTGCAAAATGGCCAAGCCAAATACTTGTGGCCCTGGAATAAGGTGAAGGACTGAACACTGATGGGTTTTAGTGAGCTGATGGCGGTGTGGCAATAGCACTGTCGAAGAGTGGTTCTTGCTTGTGGTGCTAGTGCCATTCCATCATGGTGAATCCCGCGCTCTGTACTGTTTCCCTCACTTTGGACAGTCCTCAAACCGATTTGCCCTTTAAAAAAATATCTGTAGTTTTTAAAAGTTATCTTAGGAATTTTGAACATTACTGGTATATTCAAAGGGGTTTGGGTAAAAGTGGCTTGATTTTTTAAGTTTGCAGCCAGCGATTACATTTATACAGTAGATAGTATACAGTAATAAAAACACTTTGTTTTAACATTTTTGTCTAACATACATCAGAGCCGAAATGTGTGAAAAAATTGAACCAATTAAAACATACATTATTTTTTATTAGATTTTGGGTTTTCATGCACAAAACTTTTTAATCTGCAGTTTATTCATTAGTAGTATGAGCATAATACTTTAATTAGATATGTTATATTATTTCAAAAGCCATGCACAAAAACATCAATCTTGCAACAAATAACCTTGCATAAAACTGGTACCGTAAAACGGGGTTGATAGGCACATTTGTAATTTTGGATTCCATTATCTTTAATTATATTTGTCTGAATAAACACTTACATTATTTTCAAATGAGTCTTATTGTTAATTTTATCATTTTATAATAATTTCATTGCTTTTAGTCATGCATTTAGAAATAAATTCACAAAATATAAGGGGGTTTGTTCGGAGGTTGGCATGATTTTTTTATGAGCGGCCACTTTTTTAACTATTTCTATTTTATAGTTCTATACTTGAGATACAATACTATTTAAAAAACTTGGTCCTGAGTTACATCAGAGCCAAACTATTTTAGATCAAAATCGTGCTGCGTGAACTTAAGGTATCAGTTTTATGTAAGGTTATTTGTTGCAAAATTCATGTTTTTGTACATGGCTTTTGAAATAATATAACATATCTAATTAAAGTGAATTATTACCCTATTGAACATGTTTGTTATTAGAACATAGGTACTTATACACAATAAAAAGTAGTTGTTCTTATAATTACATTTAATACACAAAACCTTTTTACAATTATATTTATTAATCCACTAATTAGGTTCCGTTTTTTATGTGTTCACCATAATAGCTATGTGCTTGCTCTGCTTGATATGTGCCCAGGGACTAAATGATGAGGTCATTACTTAAAACTGAAAACTCATCTCTGCCAAGATCAGCTGTTTTTATAGACTGAAAATGAGCCCGTCTTTGTTTAGATTATTTTCTAACACATATTCACTTAAACGTTTTTGATTACCAAACTTATTACTGTATACTATCTACTGTATAAATGTAATCGCTGGCCTCAAACTTAAAAAATCAATCCACTTTTACCTAAACCCCAATGTGTCTAATCATCCCGTGAATTCTATTAACCCCGTTTTACAGTACTTTAAGTTCACGCAGCACCATTTTGATCTTAAATATCTCGGCTCCGATATAGCTTAGGACCAAGTTTTTTTAATAGTCTTGTATCTCAAGTATAGAACTACTAAATAGCAATAGCTAAAAAAGTGGCCGCTCATAAAAAAAATCAAGCCAACCTCCGAACAAATTTACCCAAACCCCTTTACGCAATAAATCAGTCTAAACAAGCTATTTCCAAAAACATACTATTAGTTAAAAGAAAAAATAATCAATCAACTCTGATTAAGTGATTTTTGAAAGTTGAATTTATGTAAATTTGGCTATAGAAAAATGTTATGTTTTATAAATTGTTTTAATATGTTTATTGAGTTTTATATGATGGTCATTTTTTAGTGTTAAATATATTTAATACTTGTCAATTAAAATACCAAATATGTTAATATTAGAAAGAATTGTATTACACATTTTGAGTGTACACAAAATATAATGATCTCCCTGTCAATTTTCCTTAGTGTTGTAGGTAATGACAATCTTGAAATACATTTGATTGTACTCTACTCTGTTGTGGTTTTAAGGTGTATAGGTAATGATGGGTATTTACATCTATATAATTAATAAAGGTAATATTATTACATACATATATAACTTCTCGCCAGGTCCCTTGCGGGGTAGGCATGAACAACAGAGCGCCATTTAGGCTTATTCTTACACATAATATTATTAATCTTATGTAATATTATTAATTAATAAATAAAGGTAATAAATACTATTCAAGTTGGATAAAAGGTACTTAATAAAATAAATAGGAATTAACTAATTAAATAATGACAATTAAGATCCTGCTTACTTGCACACTAGTGAAACTGGTAAAATGTACTGAACCATGTAGTTCTAGGAATAATGTCTGTATCCAACTACATTTATGCAAGAATAAATATTTCATTTCCTTTAGTGTGTTTTGGTTCTAACCAACATATTAGTGAGTGTCCACTTGATCTTTTATCATAGTATTAGTAACTCATTTATTTTTCAAAATATTATTTATTTTATACAAAAGTTTATAGTAGTCTTGTGAACCAGAACTAACTCTGAAGAAAAAAGCTGGTTGGTTGCCTATGGGCGCAAAGTTTATTGACTCTCTTCCATCTGGCACAATCTTAACTTGCCCTACAAAACTTACATATCCTATTTCTAAATCACAAGTCATAATATGGACTGATAGTTGCCAGACTGATGCATAATGTGGCCATAATGTCGAAACCTATATTCTAAAATTGTTTTGCTCTGGACTGGGTGTTTGGGATCAATTCTCAAGTACTTCATTATTACCCAAAATACAATCATGTCTTGTTTAGTATATTTTATGCTTAATTTAATTATAATAGATGTTTTCCCCACTAATGTGTACTCACGGGAGTAAATGACATAAGTAGTTTACTTACAGTTATGTTCAGAAGAATCTTATTTATTATAGCTTAATAATGTTTTAAGATATTTTTAATACATCATAGGTAGGTATCTAACAAATTATATAATAATATCTATATGATCTTGAATTGCATTTGTGGCCAGGTTCCAGACTCCCTCAAGAGAGCAGCAGCACATTTTGTAACGCCTTTGGTGTGGCAAATGTCCATAGGCGATGGTAACCACTTACCATTATGTGGGCTGTCTGCCTGAACTCGTGCAGTAAAAATATATTTTATAATCTACTTACTATTCCTAGATAGAATTTACTTACATGCACTGCCTATTTGAGATAAACAGTTTTAAATTGAACAAAATGACTTGCTATATAGAACCAGTACTAGGGTTGCCATAATATCTGCCATTATAATTTTGTTTTGCCTTTTTTCTTCAATACTGCTCTTAAGAAATAATAGTGTAATATTAGATAATTTATGTTATAACAGCTACTACAATTGTGGCCATTAAAAGCACAGATTTCTCAGTGGGTCATGTGATGCTTGTAGCTCATATAGAGCTTATTTAACTAAAAATTTGCAATCACATTGCCTACCAATAAATATAAGCCTTTTACAAAGTTTTATTATTTAAAACAAATATTTAGACCAAATTAATCAAGAATTGAAAGTCTAACAAAATACCTTTACTCATAATAGCCAGGGGAGATATTTTTATAAGCTCTTTGATATTTTTTTAAATTAAGTTTAAAAGGGGGTCATGTATGTGTGTCTGTCTGTGTGTATGTTGTGTGCACGTGTGGCTGTGTGCGTGTCTGATGTTTGCATGTGTTTTAGTTTAGAAATTTTTCTATTATATTCTTTTTTTATTTCTTATTAGGCGACTTTCTTCCCTAGAATTCTTCTTGTTTGCTTAGTATTTAAACACAAGATAAAACATTAGCCCATAGGTAAGTTGTGAGACTTCTCGCGGGTAATATACTTAGTTATGTGATGTTTGAAGACACTTGGAAAGTCCTAGTGTTCAAATATTTTAGATATCCTATTAAAATACCAGTCTAGAATGTCTTGTTTTGTTACGTCATATCATCTTCACGTTTAGTCTACGTCCTGCCTGTCGGTTGTGTATTGAATACGATTAGCGGCGTTCTACTTGATAAGAAAAAATAGCCCAAGTGTGTGTCGGACCACGCACGTTGAAGGCTTCTGTAGAGATGACATAAATCCACTGTTCTAGTGATCTGACTACAAAAAACATAAAAAGAGCATATAGTCAAAACTGTCTTAAAAACAACTTATCAGAACGAAAGTATATACGAAGTTTTACAAATTCAAATATATACAGATTTTTGAAAAGTTAGATAGGAGATACGAGGTTTGTTACAGGAAGTAAATATCTTGTACCTTATATGAATTACTTAAATAAAAAAGACATTAAGGAATATTTTATATTTTTTACGTCATTACTAATTATACCACACAAGTCTGAAGTAAAAAATCATCACTAATTTAATTTTTTAAGTCGGCAGTCGGCAGCAATTGGCATTTCGAAAAGAAAGTTTCTTCTAAATTCACTTAAAGTCGACAGGAAATGTTTTGCTATTTTCGAAACCCTACTTCGATTCTCTGTATGATTATTAATTATTTTCGGAGTCAATGACTATCATTTACAAGTATTTCAAATACTGCCCAACCCTGACTATCAAAGTCAAAAAGGACTTGCTATGATCGGTGACAACTTTGCACCAATTCATCATATAGATTTTTGTAAAACCTAGGAGCGCCAGAGCTTCGACGTTTGACTAGAACATATATATACCCAATAGTTTCTGTAAAATATTACTGTGAGATACTAAGAGGGTTAAATAACTGACAGGCGTCTACGACGGAACCCTAAAGAAAACGAATAATAATCAGCAGGAAACTTGACAACCATAAAACCATAGATTGAGGCATCTTGCGCAATGCATGCGGTGCAATTTTGAAGATAATGACACTTAGCACCTAGATGATCTCAGAGTTATTCTAGATTCTGCTTTATTTCCTGGAAATAAAGCTTGTATGTGTTTATCATTCACATGTAAACAGTGTGGGCAAACACAAAATTTGGCATCGGTCTCTGTAACTGACACAGTGCGTATTTACAGCCCTCGGTGGTGTGTGCGCGTGCGCTTCTAATTACGAATTTTAAAAATCGAACTCACGGCAATAATTTACCTATTTGAAATTTGGAACTTTTTCATGGTAATGTTGGCCTAACTGTTGGGATTTACGGCCCCTGGTGGTGTTTAGGCGCGAACGGTTCTACTTATTGCCAACATTTAAAATTCGATTTGACAGTTACATGTTTGAAATTTTGGAACATATCACGGAAATGTAGGATTAAACAGTGGGTATTTATAGTCTCTGGTGGTGTAATCGCGTACACGTCTAATTATAATGATATTCATATTATTATAATTAGACGTGAATTGGAATAATGGAATATTAGCATGTGCCTTTGTTTTTGTAATGTGTGGAATATTTTTTGACTAAAAGCTGAAGTGTGTTATGTCTTACTAAATTACCCTCAATAATTTACGTCTTTGTGAGTATGCATTGTTATATTTCGGTATTTAAAAAAAAAATTGATATAAATATTCATTAGACAAATCTCGTTTCTAATTTGTCGGTGTTAAGGATTTGTTTGGCCAAATCTATCTTGACTGTTGTGATAGATACCTAAACTATACAACTAGGCATAAAATAATTTATATTAGTCCACCAACGCCCTGATGCTAGGCTCAGATCTAATTTCAGTGGAAATCTCATTTTATATACATATTATATTGATGGAATTGCAAATCGATAATTTTAACCTCTGTCTGTAACCCGTCGTCATCATTTCGGTCGAAACGAAGCATGCTTTTCACCAAAAATCGATATTTCGATATTGTAACGATAAACAGATGTCTTATGGTCGGTTCCTATATCTTACTATTCATTCACTTGCCTTACCATCACGTAACTTGTATGGAGCCTAGTTAAATTTTAATCGATAGCACCTTAGGCAAATGATCCATTAGTTATTGAAACTTTTTTTTTATGCTTGCGTATAGGCAAACTGGCAGACGGGTCCACTTGATGGCAAGTGGCTACCGTCGCCCATGGACATCTAGCAACACTAATGGAGCCGATGCGTTGCCTACCTCGTTTAGACTTTAAAAATCTGTTTACGCCCTTTTTGAAGAGCCCCATATTGTATTTGTAGCGCTCTGGGAAAACGACGGGAGGGAGCTTATGCCACAGCTTGCTCACATATGGCATAAAAGAGCGAGCGCCACGTACAGTGGATAATTTCCAGGAGTCGAGGAAGTGTGGATGAACTCCCAGTCGCCGGCGTGCAGTGCGGTGGTAAAATGGCGATGTACTACATGTAGGAGATTTAAATTATCTAGATACTAATCTATTAAATAAACGAGGAAACTGAATCTAATTAAGTCCGTACAGCAATGAGTGTCTGGAAATTACCGCCGTTGGCTGTCGCAGACCTACGATTTCGTACCGCTAAGCCCTAAAGAATCTTATAATCAGTCTTACTCGATGCTAGCTTTCTTGAACGTATATGTAATAAATACTCGTTCAAAGCAGGATTGTTTCTTGGAATTTGATTATCCCCTATCGCTAGACTCATTATATTTGCTAGTAGAACATTGTTTTAAGGTTAAGGCTCTTCTTTGTATCAACACTATTCTCTATTTTTGTGTTCGGTTTTTGTCAGATTAGCTACGAAACGCTGAAAATCCTGTGACATTTTTATGCAGACGATATTAATTAAAATTATATACAGCAGAGCAGAGCAAATGGTGTTGCAAATGTCTATAGGCGATGGTAACCGCTTTCCATCAAGTGGGTCGTCTGCATGTCTGCTGAACTCCTGCAATAAAAAAAAGCAAAACCGTATAATTTTGGTATTCATTTGGCAGTGTATGGAAAGCTTACGTTTGTCTGTCAGACGGTAGAGCCAGTATATTTGTATGATAATAACATTTTTAAGGCAGCCAGTTATTCTCAATGTATTAGCACGTAGTTCGAACACATTTATAAAGACAGGCTATCGGACATGACGAATGGATAAGGGTTACATTTTTACCATTTGGCAAATAGAACCCTAAAGCTGCTTCCTCACTCGCGAGCCGTAACCGTAATCGTTGTAGTAACCATAAATCATAGTGTGTAAGCGACGCGCTCGCAACGAACCGACAAAGCTAAGATCAATGTCGGTGTAGACATTAGAGCACTATAATGTATCCGCTTGGTTACTGTGACGGTACGCGACTTAAACAATAAATAGAAATAATAAACTAATGGCCCGGATAGCTTAGTGGCTAATCCACTAAAGTCTCAGGTTGCCAACTGTTTTTGAGAAAAATAACGTACTACATTTTTTATGTAAAGTATATGGAAGAATAAAAAGTATTTAAATTCTGGTTCTTTTAAATTCTTTTAAAAGTAATTATTTCTTCTCTGAGAGACCACTATTTTTGTGTGCTTCTAGCACACACTAACAACTTTACACTATCCAAAAAATTTTGGAAGCTATCTTTACATTCCCAATTTATTTTTATTAAATTTATAGATGTCCTGATCCTTTCTTCTCGCCATTTTAGATTAATTACTGAATAAATTCATTCAGTGACAGCTGGATCTATTATAGTTCAATAATTATCCATATAAGTGTTTATTTTTCCGCATCAGAGTAAAGCTTGGAAATAGAGCATTTTCACATACTTTATTTTTTTAAATTTTTTTATTGCAGGAGTTCAGCAGACAGGCAGACGGCCCACTAGATGGAATGCGGTTACCATCGCCTATGGACATTTACAACACCAAACGTGTTACAAATGTGCTGCTGCTCTCTTAAGGGAGACTGGAACCTGGTCACTAATGCCGGAACACAACCCAAGGTTGTTATGGCGACATGCTCTAGACCAGGGGTGGTAGCCATCCAGTCGGGCGAATGCCCTACAACCTGGCTGTGGGTTGTTTTGTAGCCTCTTACGACGGGCCGCCCGGTCGCAGGAAATAGTATTCTTTCTCCGTTCCTGCACGAATAAAAATTTATATATTTTATGCAAAAGTATAAAGTATATTTACCAAAAATAAATTAGGATACGTTATTATAAAGTATGGTTGGCAACCCTAGTTTCAGATGACGCAGTGGCGAATTCCTGTCCTAGAAAAGATGCAAGTCTAAGGCAGTTTTCTGACCTAATGTGCATATTGTTACAGTTAATACATGCAGACGGTGATGAATAACATAAAGATGATAGGTGCACATGAGATAACTGATATATAAAAGTTGCCTTGAAGCGTGATAGGTATGCTGTCCGTTCCTCTAAAAATTGAAAGGCTCGGTGCCCAATATTGGGACGATTATGGGCTGTTATTGTTAGAACCAGTTAGGCTTGAAAGTGTATTTACACACTATATATAAGATGCAAATGACTCATAGTAATGAAGTGTATCAATGCATAATACATTATGTACATTTTAATATGAATAAATATGTTCACTGCTAGAATGCTAATCTGTTTCATCCACTGATGCGACTTTCACTGGCAATAATATTGATGCGGTATCACTTTTCACAAAGCAGTCGAAAGCCAACAATATTATTGAACATCCCTATATTCTTCATGAAGACCTAATTGCCGAGATGTACTAGTATTTTAGGCTTTCGCTTCATTGCATGCTCTTAATTGTTTTCGAACCAGTGTCTCTGGACTGCCGTTAGTTTACTCATCCTGATGAATGTATTTACACACGACTCGGCCTTTCCCATATTTCGGAGAAGGCCCAATGGAGTATATCCGTCATGTTTGTCCAAAGTATATTGGCAGGTTTCGCTGGCATATCGGGTATCTCGATGTGCAGGTTTCATGTGTGGTAATTCGGTTTCATGTGGTAATTATAAAAATCCGTGTTATTCCTTTGATAAAGTTTCTACGAGTAGTCTCGTATGATAAACACTACGAGAAACTTTATATGGACTCAACACTACTAGTTGAGTCCATAGAACGACTTCAATTTTGGTATGGGTACCAGACCAATGCTATTAAATGGGCGAGCTCGTTGTCTGAGCAGTACAGGTTCGAGTGCGGGGTGAGGCAGGGGGGATAACCTCACACAAGCTCTTCAGCCTGTATATTAATCGGCTACTTGAGGAGCTCAGCAGCGCCATTGTAGTTTGTTCTATTGATGGCACATTTTGATTGCAACATTTTCTCGTGATGGTGGCATCAAAGTATACTCAAAGCCCAAGTAATTGTTTTTCATGTAACGTTTAATCTACTTTCTTCTTCGTCTCTTTTTATATACAAAAATGAATGTTTGTCTGTATGTTCTTTATAGAATTGTAAACTATACATTAGAACATGTGATGATCTTTAGCAAAATTGTTGTGCATGAGCCAAAGAAGGGTTCCTGAGTTAGTTCACAATTGGACCCGGTAGGTGGCGCTGCTGTCGGCATATCGATTGAAGCTTTTTCGGGCAGGACGACGTCTGCCGGGACAGCTAGTGTTTTATAAAAGAGTAAATATATAAAAATGGCAGAATTGTTTGTATACTATGCAAATTTTTCGACACAGCAGTAATGATTTTTCCCAGTACAGGAAATGTTAATCACAACAAAAAGTGTTGTCATAATAATCTCTGTGATGTCTTGAAATAAAAACATGAAGTTCCGCTCGAAGAGGTCTTTTATCATATTTGTTATTTAATGTTATGCTAAAACATCTTGTTGTGTTAATATTTAAAAAAATATTATTCAGCGCTGTAATGTCACGGGCGAAGAATCGCGGTCACACGTCTGAAAAGTTTTAACAAAAATGGGGTCGGTTATATCCGGACACCTTATTGGAAATGAATTCATGTGCTTAATATTGGAAATGTTATAGTTATTACCATACAATTGTTGTAGACAGGTCCCGGATGATTTCTAAAGTTGACCTTCCTACTTTATTCCAGGTTCTTTTCGACTGTGTTACTATCCCTTTCTGCGAAAAAGTGAACGACCTTGGAATTTACATTGACAACTTTCTATCCTGGGGTCCCCAGCTAAAAGTGGTCAATCGAAAGTAGTTTGCGTCCAGCGGCCTTACTAAGGAGGTTGTGAAAATTCTTACCTCACCCCACTAAAATTTAACTTGTACAAGCCCTCCTACTCCCCACCTTAGATTACGCCGATGTCAGCTATCTTGACCTTACCGAAAGCAAACTTAGCGACTCCATAAATTTTGTATCCGATTCATATTTGGTTTGCGTAAATATGATTACGTCTTAGAATTTCGTGTTAAACTCAAGTGGCTTTCTGTCCGTCTTCGTCGGAATGCTCATATTCTGTCACTTCTATAATTATAATGTACTAATTAATCCAACAGCTCCTCCTTATCTAAAGGAGCATTTTAAACATTTATACCTTAGACATACCTCAGATCATCGGAAAACATACGCCTGGAAACACCTGTAAATCACTCGAGAGTTTACAATAAATCTTTCACAGTTCATGCAGTGTGTGGAATGCGCTACCTGTGAAAATCAGGCGTGCCCAGTCTCTTCAGGCGTTTAACGGACTCGTGAAAGATTACTTAGGTACTACCTCGGGCTCTAAAGTCAATCATAACATCTTCATGTCTCCCATATTTACGTAATTCTATACTTTATTACTATGATTATTATTTCTTTATATATGTCAATATATCTTTATTTTTGTCTTATTTCCATGTCTATTTATACTTGCCATTTCAGAATCTTATTCTTATATATGGTATATATTTTTTATTCTAGTTATATTGCAAAAACCACATGTTACACAATTTTTCTCTAATCCATCCATCCTAAGGTTGTCTGGAAGAAATTGCTTTTATTGATAAGACCGCATATTGTCGTCTGTACTTAAATTTCTTGAATTGTACCTTAATGTTATGCAATAAAGTATATTCTATTCTATTCTAGTACGTGCTGACGGTAAAAGAAAACATCTGACTATTGAGTTGACTGCTGTCTATCGACTACTAGGAGCGAGCTCCATTAGTAGTTGAAAACGTCCAAAATGCTCCGTTAGCCGTTCCACAAGACGACCGCGGTCGTTGTGGTCGTGGCAAATAAAGTAACTAATTACGTCATCATTTTCGATCACACAACGCTCACGACCCATGTCAAGAGGTGGGTCGAATAACCGTTGCACTTGGGTTTACGATTGTAACGCCGGCAAGCAAGTGGAACGGGTAAAATTGCGCTTGTGAACGTGGTCGTTGTGAGTCTCTAATGGAACGTAGCCTAGGTGTTAAAATAGCCACTTTCTCAGATTCGTATTACTAATATGACAATTATCAAAATAAAATGGAAATTTATGTAATTTGCTACACCTACCAGTATATATATTTAAACACGTGTTAATTTCATTATGCGATTCTCCAAAGCTGTCGCTGTATGTCCACTGATGTTTAAAACACACTATTCCCCCTAAACTGACGTATAGCGGGTACAGTGTCCGCTTCTCTAAAATAAGGACATTAGTCCATCAGTGGTAGATTCCCGGGCTGATATTATTATTTAATATATTTCTTTATTTTCTCAACATTTAACATTTTCGTATTTACTCTTTAATTTGTATTAGGGTGGGCCAAAAAAAACTTAAATTTTTTTTGGCCCACCCTTGCCGTGCCTTAATTTTAAGCAATAATGAATTGTGGATCGTTTTTTTGCGAGTAACAAATTTGGGAAGTAAAAATGATAAAAATCACGAACCATATGTTATTTTATGTCTTTAAGGCATTTTTTTGTAAAAAAAACTATAAAAGATTGTGAAAGTCATCATGTATTATTTTAGGTTGAACTTTAACTGCGAATAACTTTTAACTGAATTGACTTAGCGAAAAATTGTATCAGTCATTTTTTGTAGGCCGTTCAATTTCCTAAAAAATTATGTATTTACTTTTACCACAGAATAACTCGTTGAGATACATCAAAATTCGAAAAAAATAATAAAAAAACCCGTGTAATTTAAATGGGAAATCGAAAATCACGATGTGACACCTCTGAAAATTAATATTAAGAGCTCAAACTTTATCAGAATTTTTTTCGTTATCTTGGACCATAATTTCGTGGTAGCTTAAAAAAATTTACATCGAGACATAGGCTTTTGTTATGTAAAGCCTAAGTCCGTCACCATGTGGAGTACTGCTCCCATCTCTGCGGTGAGACACCTCAGTACCAGCTGCTCCCACTTAACTCCTTACAGTACCGAGTGGTACAGATTGTCGACGATCGACGATCGACGATCTCGACCTTACAGACAGTTTAGAACCTTTAAGTTCTCGACCTTAAAGACAGTCTAGAACCTTTAAGTCTCAGAAGAGACGTTGGCGCTCTAAGTGTGTTTTACCGTCTGTGCAATGGAGAGTGCACTGATGAGCTATTTGATTTGATGCTTAGGTCACCATGTTACCAACGCACTTCGCAGGAGACTGTGCGTTCAGTCACTCGGCGCTCAAAGGCGCTCGCTCTTTTATGCCATATGCAAGTAACCTATGGAATGAACTCGCTCTCGCGGTTTTCCCAGAGCGCTACAATATGGAGCTCTTCAAAAAGTGACTTAAACAGATATTTAAAGTCTCAACTAGGAAGGCAACGCATCGACTCCCTTAGTGTTGCAGATGTCCTTGGCCGCCGGTAGCCACTGGTCATCAAGTTGTCCTGTTTGCGAGTTTGCCTACAAGCAAACATATAAATATGTATTATACTACTGAATTCAGTGATACATGTAATTAAATTAACAATTTCTCGCCTATATTTTTAAATGTAAATAATGCCACTGGACCCCCAAGTTTCGAAGTGAATGCATGGGTCGCAACCGGGATTAAATGCTAGGATGAGCATTCGTAATTTATAAATGAATACCAAAACAGCCTTGACAAGCTTACAAGATAGTTTATTTATTCAACATGTTTAACACACTACTCTTGTATCTATGTGATAATCAGTAAATCAAATGAAGCCTTCAGCAAAACAACTGAAACAATCTGTGTTTGTTTCATTTAAGCTAGAGCTATGTAGTGATATCATAACATGATTTTTACATAAAAATATAAGAAAAGGCTTTTGACACGCCACGTTCAGTGCCAATACTATTCAATTGATTAATATGACGAAGCAGCCAGAATTGGTTTTACAAACGTATTAATAATAATATTTTTATCGAAAAATCTAGATATTTACAAAAAAGGTTTAAATATATGTAAGTAAATTAAATACTTACATAATAAGAATAATTCTTTTATTTCAGAAACAATACAATTAGAACTACAATTGAAAACAAATAAATAAATAAAAATATTTTTAACTAGCTGATGCCCGCCACTTCGTCCGCGTGGTGCAGTTTTTTAACTATCCCACGGGAACTCTTTAATTTTTCGGGATTAAAAGTATCCTATATGTTGACCAGGGATATAAGCTACCATCATACAAAATTTCATTTAAATCGGTCCAATCGTTTCGGAGATTAGCCGGTACAAACAGACAGACAAACCGACAAACAGAGAAACAAAAAATTTGAAAAAAATCTAAATTAGTTCTATTTTACTTCTCAAATTCAAATTCAAATTCAAAAGTTTTTATTCAAAATAAGTTCCACTGGAGAACACTTTTTGAAGGTCATACATATAGGTTAAAATTTAATTTTACTTCCTAGTCTATGTACACCGCTTCGCAACGTGTTATTGCTGTTAAGGAGAAGAAGCGGCAAGAAACTCCCCAGCAACACGTCTAGCTAAAAAAAATTTTTCTTTATATTTGTTGTTCTATTTTTTATATTTAAGTACTTTTTTTAAAAAGATTTTATACAGAATTATGTTACAGAATAACTTTTGAAGAATTAATGGAGTTGTACTTACTACTACTTACTGTTCTTACCCCTGACTCCGTTTTTAGCATTTTTTTATTGTACAGAAATTCGACCTCTACAGTTTTATTATATGTATAGATAACCACCACCAATTTTAAAAGATAAAAGTTATTTCAATGAATTAATCTGAGATAGTTTGTATAAAGGAATTTTTAATTTTGTAACGGTAACAGCGGCGCGGCCATAAATTTTAATCACAATTTGCCAAAAGGCCATGGCCATATTGATAATGCACAATGGCTACGTAGTATAGTATAATCAGCGTCGGATCTGGGGAGGATGGTTAGAGCATTCACCTACTCGGGGGGCGCCGTCTGCCGCCAACCATCAGGGAGATTGTTCTAAATTTCTTGCCTACAGAGCGTTGAATACACACTAATCCGACCCTCCCTTTCCCCCCCCCCCCCCATTCACTACACAGTGATTATTACTACAATGTAAACTCGGAGCAGAATATAATACAAATAATAATCTTACGACAAAGCTTTCCCCAACACACAAACACACACCAATGCCTGCTAGGATATTAGCACTGGTTGAACTACTACTATTCCACTACCCTAGCCTAGGTATTCGGCAGACACCACTATCTTACTTTCCAGTTTGTCCTCATAAAACATTTTTACCTCGAAAAAACAAAAGCCGATCCCAACAACACCTCTGGTTTATAATAACAGATTTCCGTAAAATGTGGACGTACCGGTTCAGGCGACTCTATTGCAATTTGTCTGCTATGTCACGAACATGAAGACTGCCGCGGATGCGCGATTTCCTAACATGGCCCTTCCGCGTTAAACCACACATCTGCCACAATTTATTCATCGCCGTGACACGCAGCTCTCGCTTCTGTCGTTCAAGTACAGCACAAGTCCGATCGTTCGTAAACTCATTATTTCAATAACAATCATTTGAAAATTTTCTTACCGTTGCAACGGAACACTGATGCCTATAACTGTAATTTGCTAAGATACAAATCAGCCACGCAAAACGAAGACGTACCTTTTTTATTATTACTATCAAAGTCGGCCCAGTTATTTACTGAGATAATGCAGCCTGCATTTGCCGGGAGGTTCGTACCAGATATTGAGACAGTCCCGTGGTCCACGGGCAACGGGAAACGTATGACAGTAGTGGTTAAAAGAAGTGTGAGGCTGGTAGAGACGGTTGACTGGGTTTGAAAAGGTTCTGGGATGAAATGGATAGTATGGAATCCTACAGGGCTCTAAGTCTGCTATTACAATAGTGTTTTTTTATGCATTTGTATACTAAAGCAACCATGATGCCATTATGACTCCAGTGACCAACCATTGCGATAGTAATACCCAGGTCAGGTCATTTATCTCTCGCTATTTTATTTATTAAAATATTTTTAGACTGAATCAGTCAAAATTTATCAAGATTTCTTGACTAATTTGGTGTAAAAACTATGCTTAAATGAAATAATAAAACTTAGGACGCCATCTGGTTATGTAGGTTTTAGAACCTTTCCAGAGTTTCATTTTTACTTAGCAATTGTCATTAGTAGTATTCATCCCTCATAAATCGAAAAAACATTGAAACAGTTACTTATTTACATTTGGGATTAGTCAGTTGCCCCATTTCACACCTTAACAAATGATAAATATAAGAACCGGTTTTTAGTACCTGTTGCATTTAATTATGTAGTTTTTTTTATACATGATTATGCTTTTTTCTTAAAAAATGTATTTAACCGACTTAAAAAAAGAGAAGGTTCTCGGTTCTTCTTTTTTTATCTTCGTTACTCGATTTCTCCGTCAATTGTGAACCGATTTTCAAAATTTTTGTTTTTATCGAAAGGGAAGGAAGGAATTATATTATACTTCCGAATTATTACTATTGTAAGGATCTTATGAGTGAATTCTAAGGTATTAAAGAAACTCACGAAAATTGTTAACCAACTTCTTCGTAACACGGTATCTCCGTCATTTGTAAACCGATTTTCATTTTTTTCTTTATTCGCTAGTATACTAGTACACTCCTGAGGTGGTTCCATGGTCACTAAGTCAGTCAGATCTGATAAGTGGATTCCAGAGAAATTGAGAATAACCCTTACTAAAAAACGCCGAAAGCCTTTTTTTCCAAACCTAGCTTCTGGACCAGTATTACACTTTTTACAGGCGCTTAATATTTTTGTAGGCATGTTACGCGATTTCTCCGTTAATTGTAGACCAATTTTCAAATATACTATTTACTCCCGACATGGTCCCATATTTATTACTGATAGCTATATTATACATTCCAATTATCTATAATATGACAAACGTCCATGCATGCATGCACCAAGTTTTGTTATGTTCACCAAAAATAACTATTGTACATGTAAGCGCATTATTGTATGAATGTGTTTGGTTTACGATAGCACTACGTGGGTGCGCCGCAACTATGACGTACTTGCGCCCGCGCATGTAATCTGGTTTATTTTAAACTCCACATCTTTACGCCATTTTTATAATACCGACAGACGTGCTCATGAATAATGTTGTTTTTGTTTTTAATTAGATTTGCGACTTGCTTAAGTATTTGTGGGAATTTTATTTTCTAGTTTTTAAATATTTATACTTTCTGTACTACTAGAGCGTGGAGAGCATTTGTTGAATTAAACATTGCTATGGTCAAGTTAAATAATGACGTTGATATTGCATTACACTAGCGATTTCCACGCGGCTTCGCTCATTTTAATTTGGATACGTATTTTTTTATGTTTGACTGTAGGCAAACTGGAAAACGCGTCCATTTGATGGCAAGTGGCTACCGTTGTCCATGGGGATATCTGCAACATTAAGGGAGCCGAGGCATTGCCTACAATCCGTTGCCGTAACTTGCAGAAGCTCTACTATTTCTGAAATAAAAATTAACACAATATGGTTTATCCCATTTTCGAAAAAGCTGATATTTTTCATCATAATAGCTTTATTCTCAAGATCGTGAATAAGAAATAAACTAAAATTCACGTTTAGTATATCAGTATAGGTTAAAATTCTTGTAGGTATTTTTATACAAAGTTTTATCACCTTAATTATGCAGTTAATTAATTAATCGATTACAGCAATAATGAACTCGATTCCTGCATACTTAACACAAGGCTGGGTCGTCTTTGTTAATATTAACGTAACAATCGTTTTCATACTATTGCACCAATCCGATTATAATTGTAGGAAACCATTTGTAATTCGACAAACGCTTTCAGTAATCCAATTACTATGGCGCCAGTAGTTTATCATTGTACATCATTTGAAGTGAACGCGTCTTGTTAAAAATATATTAAAAATAAAACAATAAAAACACGATTGAAACTTATCGCGATATCAAGTGCAGCCGTGTTTATTTAATTTATGCCCGTAAACCTCTAAAATTAAGATTTAAGTCCAGTACAAACATTAGTGGCATTACACAGTGATTTACGCCATGCTTTTGGCTCATTTTAAACGTATATGATGTCATGTTTTGTTTCATGTTTTTAATGTACGTATAGTTCGCGGTGAAATGCTCTTTGAGTTAGTTTCGGAGATTTGTGGGGTTTTACGATAAGATTGCTCGATTGACGACTTGACGCCTTCTCGCTGCGCAGCGGGAGAACATAGCGAGCGGTGTCCTCCTCTTGCGAGAATGCCATGCTGCAGAATGAGGTGGCGGAGAGACTTAGGGAACAGGACTAGCCAGCTGTCTCTTCCCACAGAGGCTTGGCGGCGGCCCTGTTCCCAGAGGCAAGGAGGCGTCGTGGCGAACTGTTCACGATATACTTTGTGGCGCTTCACAAAGGCGCGCAGGGACGCTGGTAGGTTTAGGAGGAGACTGGTGGCCGGCATCTCACAACTCCTTCTTGACGGAAGACGTGTGCAGAGCCGGCCCCTGGGAGCTTCATTTGCCTCTTCCCTCGTATATCATCTCCGATGGTTCGAGACGATGCGCAAGACATTCTCCCGCCGCGCCGTTATAAAAGTGACTTGGAGGTCTAGTAATGGTCCGGTCCCCTGTTTAAATGAAACTTCTCTATTCATAATTGGACATTGAAGTTTACATTTGCTTTGTTCAATATTCGTTTTCTCTTAGCTGGTTCAAGTCAACATTTTATTCTAGATTGTACTGATATCTTCTTATAAATGTGAAAGTGTATTGTTTTAGGCGTATGTTTGGATGTGCGTGTGTTGTTCTAGGCCTTAGTAATAGGCCGATTGTAATGAAAGGTGAACAATATAAGTGATACGGCAAAAGTTGCTTGGTTACAGAGATGAATATGCTGCAGTCCTTCCACGAAGAAACTTTCACGTCCTTGGTAGCCTATCTTGTCCGTAACATAGCAGACAAACAGAAACTAAGTTTCCAACGTTTTACTTTTGGGGATTTGGATATCGGTGATATGGGGACGCCCGAGAAATGCTGGCTTGATGTCGTGTATTATACTGATCCAATCATGAGCATACGGATTACATGTAAAATAAGGGATGACATAGACCGCGTGAGTGTTAGCGAAACCCAGGCTCCTATCAGGATAGGTATTCTAAACGCAACCAGGATTTAACTTTAGAATAATTTATGTTGTTGTAAATGGGATACCGATAAATAGACGGAATATGGATCCACAGATTAAGCGAACGTAACTGCGTCAATAGCTCCGGCGTAAATCTAGCTTAATATTCTGTTTTATTGATCGTTAACCTACACTCGGTTAAAATCGTGTTAATATTCATAGAGTCTCGATCAAAATCGTGCCGGTGTACGTCTGTATGTATGATGACGTCACTTTGAACTCGGAGAAAGTTCGTCGCATATATGTTTTGGCGAATCGAAGAAAAGTGATAGGTCTTTTGCCAAATACAGGTCGATGGTTGCTGCGCCGGCGCAAGTATTGCAGTGAAACTTTTAATGTGGCATAATAGTAAAAGTTTTGTTCTGTTCACAGTCATTGTACCATTGTTTTTTCCTACTCTAGTTTACATGCACACAGCTTTTGGTCTGAATCATTTCACGAAAATTGGACATTACCTGTCTGTGCAGCGTCGGTGAAGTGTCGTACGATTTTGTTAACAGACAAAGTGAAGTGTATATCAGTTTAATGAAGTGCAAGTTAGTGTGTTCTAGAAGATGTTAGTGTCATCAGCTTCGAGTGCGAACCTGAACAGTCACTCAATATCTTCCATGTTTCGGAGGCGACGCAATCGCTCGCCGGTAACGGTAAGATCGTATTTATCTTAATAATATAAATCGGAAAATACACTTCAATAGTTATCACTAGTACGTAGTGCCTGCGAAACTTCGTTCGCGTTGTATTGAGGTCATTTCCAAGTGAATTGCAACGGCGGCACCAAAAACCGCGAGCGCTGTCGTTTTGACTGTATTACTGTTACCTCTGTGCCGAGTTTCGTTTAAATCCGTTCAGTGGTTTTCACGTGATTCTAAAACTTACCCATTCGAGATCCGAATTAGCTCCTCGGATCTCTCTATCTCCCCCTCTCTTATTTCTTTTTTAAATTAATTGTACAAAGCGGACACCTGCAACAGATTTTTTAGACAATAGATTATTATTAACGTTCTTTGACTAACACGGGACCTTTGTGAAATGTTATGTTACCCATGACCAGAGGACTGGTTCATTCTCCGCCCAGGTAATCAGCATTGCCATCTAGCGTGTTAACGTTGGCTACGTTTACGCCATTTGGGCTTGATCGACTCTGGCAGTGATCTGGTACTTAGTCGGTAATAAGATTATACAATTTTATACAATAAACAGTATATTTTGAAGAAAGGTCATGTAAAAAGCACTTTAAATAAGTGTGTATGTATAAAGAGATTAATGAAAGCGAAAAGTGTTTGTCAGGATTGTAGCAGGCGGTGATCCATCGTCTCTGGCTGTCCCAATGGGAAACAGGCGTGACAATCTATAATATTATAAAAATGTCGTGCCTGTTAATTGAAGCTATTTCAAATAAAACAACTGGAATACACTATATAAACGATGGAGAACACGATGCAATTTTTTAAATATTTATTGTCTGTTTGTTCGGGATTCACGTAAAAACTATTGGGCCGATTTCGATGCGGTTTTCGCTAATCGACAGTAAATTCTTAGACTTAAACAGAGGGCCACAATTCTGACCAGAATCCACCTGACTGCAGAGCATAATAGGGCGTCCCCCGCAGGCGACGCTCACCGATGCGCCCCCGTCGGTGTGGACTCTTGCGCATGCGGCGAAGGGGGCCGCCACCCTTCACGCAGCGCCAAACCTGGCGGGTCGAGAGGAGCAGAGTGCCGTATAGGCACGTGGAATGTGAGAGGTGGAATGAAAGATAAGATGGACGAAATGATTGATATAATGAATGAGAGAAGCTTGGATGCCTTATGTCTGACAGAGACAAAGCGGAAGGGGTGTGACGTCGATGACCTCCCCGATGGCATGCTTGCTCTGTGGTCCGGCGTGGACCTGGACAAGCGTGCAAGTGGGGGGGTAGGCGTCGTACTCTCATCCCGCTTTGTGTCTGGAGTGAAAGACTATTGTCTGGTGAACCCGAGACTTCTTTGGGTCCGTCTAAAACTGGGGATCACGCGAGTTTTTCTGGTCGCAGCTTATGCTCCCGTAAGCTCAGCGGATCCCCAAGAACTCGAGAAGTTTTGGGAGTCTGTGAGAGAAATTCTGGATCTGGCTGAAGGGAACGAAAGACTAATTATGTGTGGTGATCTTAATGGCTGGGTGGGGACCAAACGAGACGGCTTTGAGGCTGTCCTTGGACCCTATGGCGACAAGAGAGCAAACGATGCTGGTAAGCCAATCATAGACGTATGCATGGAAAGAAACTTGCTTGTGTCGAACACCTTATTCCATCATAAGGATATACACACGTATACATGGAGAATGAACGAACAGAAAAGTATGATTGATCTGATTTTAATAGATAGTCGCCTCCGAAACACAATAATGGATACAAGAGCCTACAGAGGCCCCACTCTTGGAACGGACCACTACCTGGTGATAAGCCGGTTTGTGGGCCTTTTCAAGAAGTGGAGGCACTGGCGAGAGCGTACCAATTTCGGGGAGCTTGAAAGAATAAAATGTGAAAAATTGGAAGATGTTAGTATAAGGAGTATGTATGCGCGCCTAGTCGAAGAAAGGCTTGCAAAAGCGGACTTCTCCGACTTAGATGTGAATAATGACTGGGATAGTATGAAAGAAAGTATAGTGGAAAGCGCAAAAGAAGCATGTGGATGCGCAAAGAGGCATATAACAACGAAAGGTGACGAATGGTGGGACGCGGATGTTAAATCTAGCGTAGAGAGAAAGAGAAAAGCCTGGCTGGATTATATTGCATCTTTGCATCAGAATGACAGCATGAAAGAGATGAAGAAAGAAATGTATCGCCTCTGCAAGAATGAAACCAAAGCTTTAGTGAAAGAGAAGCGTGAAAGAATAAAATTGAAAGTAGAAGAGAAGCTGACGGAGAACTTCGAGGCAAATACCAAACTCTTTTGGAGAGAGGTTAAGAAGTCTCGGGGATGTTCGTCAGCTTCCAGAATGGAAAGAATTAAATCTAAAGGACATTCTTGCTAACCCACAAGAGGTTTTAGCGCGATGGAGTGAATATTTTAGAGAAATGTATGATAATATCTCGGATGCTGGCACCACGACTGAGTCTGTGACCGACTTCGAGGAGTCAGCATCCGAGATCACTTTGGAAGAGATCGAATGGTCGATAAGAAGTCTGAAAAATGGAAAGGCAGCAGGAATCGATAGTGTGTCTGCTGAGATGATCAAATATGGTGGCACCTGCGTCCGGGACGCTTTCCTGTCCTTATGCAACTTGTGCTGGAGGACGGGAAAGGTTCCCAAGGACTGGAGGCGCGCTGTCATCGTGCCCTTGTATAAAGGCAAGGGGTCACGTATGGAGTACGCCAGCTACAGGGCCATCAGTTTGATCAGCACAGCATCTAAAGTGTATGCGAAAATTGTTGAAAGGAGAATGAGAGTGGTATCCGATGGATTACTGTGGGATGCACAAGGAGGCTTCAGAAATGGAAGGGGATGTATGGATCAAGTTTTCTCGCTCCGCAATATCGTGGAGAAGCAGCTGGCTATGGGCCGGAAGGTTTTCTGCGGTTTTGTGGATCTAGAGAAAGCATTTGACAGGGTTGTACGGAAGGACCTCTGGGACATATTGCCCGGATATGGGATTGATGGCCACTTGCTGCGTGCTGTACAGTCCACTTACGAGGACTGTATGGCATGCGTGCGGGTGAACGGCAGCTTGTCGCCCTGGTTTGACGTCAATATTGGCGTCCGGCAGGGCTGCGTGCTGTCGGCTTTGCTGTTCATCCTATATCTGGACAATTGTCTCCAGAGATTAAGATTGATGGATGTTGGGGTGCGGATGGGTGATCTAGTTGTTAGCAGCTTGCTTTATGCGGATGATGCCGTGCTTTTAGCCGAATCGCCATCAGAACTGCAAACACTAGTCACAATGATGAAAGATGATTGTCAGGCGAGAGGCTTACGTTTGAATGCGAAGAAAACAAAGGTGATGGTGTTTGAAAGAGAAACAACCAGAACGAATGCAAGGATAATGGTCGATGATGTTATGCTGGAACAAGTGAATGAGTTTGTATATCTCGGATGTGCTTTTAGCAGGGATGGAAGGTACACCGCTGATATAGAAAGAAGAGTGAATTTGGGGAATAGTGTGAATGGAGCGTTAGGTAAACTTCTAGGCGCTAAGAACCTCAGCCAGAAGGCCCAGCTTGCCATACACAACGCGGTGCTGGTACCTACGCTCACGTATGGAAGCGAGAGTTGGGTATGGAATAGAGAGCACGAAAGTAGAGTAAACGCGGTCGAGATGCGAGCACTGCGCAAAATCTGCGGAGTGACGCTCGCGGACCGCGTTCGTAATACCAAAGTAAGAAAGAGAGTTGGTCTGAAAGAGAGTGTCGGGGTGAAGGTAAGGAAAGGAATGCTCCGGTGGTTCGGGCATGTGGAAAGAATGTATGATGAAAGAATGACTAAACAGATATACAATGCAAAAGTGGATGGATGCAGAAGTCGCGGAAGGCCACGACACACCTTCCATGATCAAATTGATCATGTACTAGCAGAAGGTGATGTCAGGAGCCTTAAGAACAGACGAGCGTGCATGACAAGAACTATGAATGTCAAAGAAGCAAGTGAGGTGTGTAAGAATAAGCCTAAATGGCGCTCTGTTGTTCGTGCCTACCCCGCAAGGGACCTGGCGTGAAGTAATGTATGTATGTATGTACTTATTACCCTGGTAATGCCGCGGGAATTTTCCAGGGAGCGGTTTGAGTTGTTCAGGTGCACAAAAATTAGCTTATTCCGACAGTTTTCACTAAAACGATAGCTTACATTCTCTCCTAATGCTGCGGTAGTTTGTGTCCTTGGAATCACCGGGGAATTTCAAGTCAAGCGTGGAAGACGCCGCGGGCATATCCTAGTTTATATATGTATGTAGATTATGCAAATATGTAATGAAAAGTCTTCTGTGATTTAATAGTCTAATGGCAGATTTCTATATCTTACTATTCATTCATCATTCATCATATTATACCCATATTATCATACCCATCGGTAAAATTTTCACGTTACTAAAATTTTAACCGATAGTACCTAAGGCAAATGATCGTTCGGTAATATATAGGAATCGGCCTATGCCTTTGGCCGCTTGGCTTACTGGAACGCAGTGTCGGCTCCTGTCTTGGTAAATTTCGGAAACGAATTATTGTGGTCTGGGTGTCTCGGGTCGGAGAGTGATCTGTTTTAATCCGTGTTATGGATAGAGTAACTTTTTAGCTTAGGGGTGTGTGTATTTATCTGCCGACCATAAAAATGAGTTAGATATTTTAAAAAAACAATCAAGTCTGTTGGAGCATAAAAGAACATGTATGTACAAACAGAATATGTACCTCGCTTGGAGCCTTTCACTGTTATGAACCGCATATTTGAACGTCAATCAAAATGTTTCACTTGTTTAGTAACATGTATTTGACGGCATGTTACCTACCTTGTGTGTTCGTGTTTATCAACAGTTATTTCTTGTTTTAATGATGCTGTTTTACCAACTAAGTAAGTGACTCCGTACATTCACGCGAACACGGAATATGCATTTGCTAAATTAAATGCATAGATCTACCAGATTGAGCTCTGCGATTTTATAAAAAGTTATATTTTTTTTAGTTTCGTTTGTTTTGTTAAAATACTATTTTTCGTTTGTTTTTATTATTTGGCTTCATTTAAAGTCGAACATTTTTATAAATACAATTGAGTGAATTATTGAAACTAATAATTAATGTCAAAGACTTTGCATACTTGTATAATCAAAGATTTCGCCTAGGCTACACTGTTAATTTGACTTTACCAATAAACAAAATAGTATAATTATGCGTGTGTATGTGAAATTAATGTATACGTGTGTGAAATAGTGTGTGTAATGTTTTTTTTATTGATTTAATGTATTTTTATGTATAATAATAAAAAAATAGCATTATCTGTATATAAACTATAAGTGTGCGAAATTTCAAACTCCTCCGCCCGCGCTATTTTCGTAAAAAGGGGTACAAAGTTTTTGGTATGTTTTTGGTTCACGTATTAATAATAAATATAGATAAATAAGTGATCATCTTTGGCAAATTTTTAATTTAATCGCTTAGCCTTCGAAGAGACTTTACGTCCCTCTGCGTATTTTACCGCCTGTGTAACAAGGAGTGTTCCGAGGAACTGTTTGATCTTGTGCCAACGCCTCACTTTTACAACCGCACCGCTCGCCATCGACGGGATGTTCACCCCCATTTCCTTGAGCTCTCACGTTCAACTACGCAACGTTTCTCTAGAGTCTAGAACATTTATTCCGCGTGCAACAATGATCAGGAGGGAACTTCTCCGCCGCGGTTTTCCCTTTGCGCTATGACATGGGGTTCTTAAGAAGGGCGTTAAAGAATTTCTTAGAGGTCGGCAACGCGTTAGCGACACCCCGGGTGTTGCAAACGTCTATAGGCGACGGGGACCACTTTACATCAGGTGTGCCGTCTGCCTATTTGCCCGCTTCAGGCAATAAAAAAAATACTTAATCTGTAAATAAAAATTCTAAAATTCTAAAAAATATGTGCTAATAACGCCCTAGAATATGATACTTCACACGATGTAATTGCTCAAGTTTTATTAAATTGTTCAAGTTATAATATGCTGCATTATGGCAAATGGGTTACTCACTTAGTTCACTGTGTCGAAATTCAAACCGACACAGTGACTCTCATTTTTTCTGAATGAGAATCTTTCTTATGAAGAAAGAATCATAATATGATGACTATTATCGACGTGAATCGATTATTCTTGAGCTAATCGTGTTTCGCGCGAGTTTCTTCCTCTCTCTCCCCCTATCTAATCTTCTCTATACCATCTCTATCCTTTATCATTGATGGCATCTGTGGTTGAGCGGGTTTTTTTATATACGAGAAATCCGTTTGAGGATCAGGTCGCCAGGTCGGAGTGGCACTAGCACCTCACGTGTGAAGTGTTATTGCCACGCCGCGTTTAGGGATACCCACTAAAACCCCTGTCCGATCCTCGAGCGTCCTTCGTCCAGACCGTGGGCTTGCTCGCGCATTCACCTCCAGCCCGGACGGAAATGGTTGAACGGGCTAAGCCTTTGCCGGCCAACTCACTGCGACGCAGAGGTTTGGGGTTCGATTCCTGGCATGGTAAATTTCGGAAAAAAATCCCCCTTATTTAATATGAGGCCATCCACAAATCACGTAACACGAATTTCATGATTTTAGCCTCCTCCCCCGTCCTCGTCACAGCTGGTCACATTCGCAAGAGTCCTCCCACACTAGTGCGACGTCACATATTTTGCAACTTTATATTTTATTATTTAGAGTTGGAAATATTTTGAAGTTTTCGTTAATAGCTGCAATTGCGTGTTTCAAAGCTTAAATATATTAATTAGATTTTGAAATGTGACGTCACGAAATGTAGAGCCCCCCCACCCCTCGTCACACATTGTCACACTTCGGCTACGTTCACAACCGCGATTTTTCCCGTTCCACTTGCTTGCCGTAAATTCAAGTGGACCATTTATTCGACCCACCTCTTGACATGGGTCGTTGTGAGCGCTTCGTGAGCGAAAATCATGACGACATTAGTGACGTTTTCGCCACGAACGTAACGACCGCGGTCGCCATGTGGAACGGCAGAAGGAGCATTTTAGTCGTTGTGAGATACTAAAAGAACACGCCCTTCGTCGACCCATTAAGTTGTGACGTAATATATGGAAGGCCGCTATTGGTCTGGGTGGCTAGCCCAGAGTATTCGGTTGTATATTAACCATAACACAAGCGTAAATTGCCTAATTTGGGGATATACAATATGTGTGTTTGTCTACAGATGATTATTATTATTATACCTACCTCATTTCCGATCATTATTTTTTTGATGGTATAGATGTTGGATGGAATAGATACGATTTATTTGTACAGAGAGAATATATTAATTTAGTTATTTTCAATACAGTTGCACTGACATAGTCAGTTGTAAACAGACAATTCTATATTTAACAGAAACCAGCCTGTTACAAACCAAAAAGTTCTCAACACTTCCCCTCAAACAACATTCGATACCATCCATCTTCAGACATATTCAACTACAAGCCAAACATGAGACATTTACATCGTGCCTAAGATGCCTAGATTCAGAGCGCACACACACTTTTTAAATTTGCAGCGACCTAATGGCTTTGTTAAAATATCTGCTGGATTATCTTCCGTGCATATATAATCCAGACGTACAACGTTCCTAGCTATACAGTCACGGACATAATGCGCCCTAATGTCTATGTGTGTAGTACGCCTATGCGCCACAGGGTTATATGCTGGCTTGATAGCACTCTGGTTATCAACATATATACAAATAGACAGATCGTCACCTCTTACAAACGAATTTAACTGCCGCAAGTGTACAGCCTCTTTAGTTGCCTCTGACAACGCGACATACTCCGCTTCAGTCGACGACAGTGCAACACACGTTTGCTTCCGGCATTCCCAACTGATCAAACTATTTCCGCATCTAAAAATAAATCCAGAATATGACTTTCGGTCTTTCACATTCCCGCCCCAATCAACATCGACAAAACCTGTGATGTTATGCAATGGCGACTTCTTGAATACAAGACACAGATCACGTGTACTTTAGCTTTCAAATGGCATTCTTTACTACATGAATTATATTGTGCCAAAAAATTGACTGCCGCCGCAATATCGGGACGTGTATTACAGGCCAAATAGTTCAATGACCCAATCAGCGCTTGATAACTACGAGAGTCTTGGCAGGACAAGAGCTTACCTCCTTCCCCTTCCGCCAAGGCTTTATGGAAATCATTTTCCATCGGAGTTTTCACTGTTTTGCAGTCAGACATACCATATTCTTCCAAAATCTTAGAAATAAACCTTTCTTGACTTAAATATATTTCATTGTCCGTTCTAGACAAAAGCATACCCAATACTTGTCTCGCTTCCCCTAAATCCTTTATCTTAAAATGCTTACGAAGATTGTCCAATAACAATTCCTTTTGCTGTTTGTCTTTATAAAATAATATAAAATCATCCACATATAAAGCGATATAGAAATGATTATTTTTATAAAACAGTTGTCAAAATCACAACGTTTGAAATTTAATGACAATAACACTTCGTTTACTTTTTCATTCCAAGACCGTGAAGCTTGTTTGAGTCCGTATATCGCTTTTTCTAGTAAGCAAACCTTTCCTTTAGAGTTTTTATCTATGCAACCTTCCGGCTGTTGCATATAAACTCTTTCATGTAAATCACCGTTTAGGAAGGCGGTGTTTACATCGAAGTGGCTTACGAACATATCCTTTTCAATAGCCAACGAAAGCAGTAGTCTTATTGTTCATCTTCTCGCCACCGGTGAATATGTTTCGGAGTAATCAACACCGTGGGACTGCGTGAAACCCTTCGCTACTAGGCTAGCTTTATAGGTCTTGTTACCATCTGCATCAAACTTGTACTTGAAGATCCACTTATTTCCCACGACTTTAGCTCCAGGTGGTTTATCGACGAGCTTCCATACTTTATTTTCGTGCATAGAATTCATTTCTTTCTTCATGGCTTCCTTCCAGTTACCCTTATCTTCTCGACCTAAGGCTTCTTTAACTGTCAAAGGCTCCTGCTCTTCTGTATAGCATGCGAGTCCATGATGATTTCCTGTACGAATCCTGTTCCAAAGAGGGTAGGGACATCCAACTGTGTCTGGCTCTTCTCGATTAACTCTCTCTTCGATGGTTTCCACCACGACGTTATCTGCTACGGTATCATCCTCTTCTTCCACTTCAACCCGCGTACCTTCAGCATCATCTATAGAACTCAAACCTTGAGAAGCTTCTGCACTAACAGGCGATGAACCCGATGTGCCTTCTACCTTTTCAAGTTCCCAGACTATTTCAGTATCCTTTTCACCGCTGCAAGCATGCTGACTAGGATCCCCTGAAACAGCTGTCAAGTCTTCCAAGAAAATAACATCTCTTGCTCTTACTATTACGCATGGGTTACTGGGATTTATAAAACGATATCCTTTGGTTTCTTCACAGTAACAAACGAAAACGTATTCTACCGCTTTAGAACTCCATTTCTTTCGAGTTTCCTTGGGTACATGCAAGAATGCCTTGGTTCCAAAGTGTTTAAATGAGACAGTCTTCCCTGTCCACAACTCCTCAGGAATCTTCCCGTTATTACCACTATGAGGCAGCCTGTTTTTTGTATAAACAGCAGTATTACATGCTTCTGCTCACATTCTCGAACATAATCCCTGTTCTGCTAACATAGTACGAGCCATCTCTACTATAGTACGATTTGCTCGCTCCACTACGCCATTTTGCTCTGGAGTGTAGGGAACAGTTAACTGATGTTTTATTCCTTTCTCGCGAAGAAAACTGCTAAATTTTTGGTTGACAAATTCTGTTCCATTATCTGTGCGTATGCACTTTACCTTCAATCCGGTTTCCAACTCTACATTTGCTACAAATATTTTAAAATAATTGAATACCTTAGTTTTGGAATTTAAAAAAAATACAAAACATTTACGAGTGAAATCATCTAAAATAACTAGCATGTAACGAGATCCACCGTACGAAGGTTCAGATATTGGACCACAGATATCTGCGTGAACCAGTTCAAATTTTTCAACTGCTCTATGTGCCTCACCTTACTGGAAAGGGTAACCGGTGTGCCTTCCCCTTAATACAAGCGACACAAGGCTCCATTACGCTCTTTCCAAAATCCATACCAGGAAGCTTACGCAAATCTCTCTCGTTTACGTGTCCAAGCCGCCGGTGCCACAACATCATCGGGTTAGCTGCTTTTACCGTCGCCAGCACAGTCCCATCTACAACCGGATAGCAACCATCAAGTTTGTATAGACCTGAGACTTCACTTGCGGTAGCCAAAAGCTCACCCTTGACATGGCTGGAATTCAAATGGTGAATTAGCCTACATCCCTCTCTGTCAAAACTCACCTTCCATCCCTTCTCTACTAATTTAGATATGGATAATAATTTAAAACGCAAACCAGGTACATACATGACATCCCTCACAGCAAGCATTTCACCTTTCATGCTTACCATGATATCACCTTTACCCGTGCATTCTATCCTATCATTATTCGCACATATCACGTCATTCATACCGACATTCATAACCAAATCTGTAAACCATTGCTTCTGGAAAGACATATGAGAAGATGCTCCGCTGACGATGTACCAGCCCGTCGGATCAAACGAATGTCCGGAGCTGAACGAATGCAGGCTAACCACCGCCACATCTTTGGATGTTGATTCCGCTTTCTTTCGTTCTGGACAGTCTAGCTTCTTATGTCCTTTCTTTCCACACTTGAAGCATTTTACTTTGGTCGTATTCATGTCCTTGTTCCCATTCCTTTTCTTATTAACAGCCAATACCAAGTCCATTAAGGATGATGTGCAACAATGACGTGAATCCTCCTGTAGCAACTTCTGTCGAACGTTTTCTGAAGTCAACTTCATCCCAGAGAGCTTCAACGCCATTCGCATAGGCCTGTACTCTTCAGGTAGTCCCCTCAGTAATACGACAGCTACAAGATCATCATCAAATCCGGTGGCTATATCCTTCACCTTTTGAGCATGAGACATAACCGCAGCTACATAGTCGTGCATGGACGCATGCCGTTCTAGCTTTTCGTCCAGAAGTACGTTCATGAGCGTTATCCTGCGATTTACCCCTTTGTCCTCAAATGCTTTAGCCAAGCTATCCCAGGCGTCTTTAGCATGATTTGCTTGTTGTACGTACGCGTAAAGTGTAGGTTCCACATGCAGGCAAATCAGCGCCAGGGCCTCTTGGTCTTTCTCAATGGCAATAGTGTCTTTGGAATCCGGGTACTCCGACGTATATTTGGAAAGTTTATCTCGTATGAGAATCATTTTCATTGCGAATTTCCACGTAGAGTAATCATCTAGCCCGCAGAGAGTTATGATTGCAAATTTCGTGGAGAGAGACAATTCTATATTTAACAGAAACCAGCCTGTTACGAACCAAAAAGTTCTCAACGATTTTGATTATAGTTCTAAGGGCCGTCTTGATCGCTGTGATAACACGCTCTCATAGAATATCGTGTGACGAGCGAGAGTTGCGATGACCTGCTTCACCCTCCTATCCCATCTACCTCATTTCAGCCCCTATTCCAATTCCATGCTCTATCTCATCCTCTTATCCCATCCCAAAGACTGGCAACACGTTGTTTTCGCCCTTTGCGTTGCAAACGTCTATAGGTGACGGTAACCACTTTCGATGAGTTGGGCTGTATGCCTGTTGCCAGCTTCAGGCTGTATGCCTGTTGCCAGCTTCAGGCTGTATGCCTGTTGCCAGCTTCAGCAATTAAAAAGGACTACTTAAAAACAGATCATCAAAATTTAAACAAAGACGTGAAATGTAATAAAATACAACTCATCAATATTAAAGCCAAACAATATAAAAATCAGTAACTGTATAAAACTATAGACAGAACGAAGAATTTATATAAAATATCTCGACCGCAAAGCTTTCCATTTTTATGTTTTAAATTTTTGCATTGAATGTTAAACAAACGTGGTCATGACGCGCCGACATCTGTTTTCTAGCGGTATATAAAGATATCCGCAAAATTCACGTTTTTACGATATACTTCAAGGATAAGAAAACACTCATTAACACCGCTTGGAACATAGAATATAGAAGAATGTAAATCAATGGGTTTTTTATTCGACGAAAGATTTGTATGGAGACTGCGTCCAGAGGGCTTATTGGAAAGTTTTTCCTTTATGTATTTCAGGATGAAATAAAACATTTCTACTACTACTAGCAGAGAAGTAGCACTAGTGCAAAATTTTGCCATTTTTGCTAAACTATAGCTATTCTGTCAAAAACTGAACCTTTATTAACCGCGGCTTCCTACATTTTACCAAACGCTGATTTGCCTTACTGTCGGTTGAAATTTAACATCAGCTCCATACAAGTAATGTCAAAATTTAACCGATCATAGGGCAAGTGAATGAATAGTTAGATAGGAACCGGCCATGAATCGTTATTTTTCTACTGTCATTAGTCTCTGAAATTCTAGATCTAAATTAATAAAAATTTACGGAAATGTACATTTTTTTATAGCTGCAGTACAGCAGACAGGCAGACGGCCCACCTAATGGAAAGCAGTTACCGTTGCATATGAACGTTTGCAACACCAAAGAAGACACCAACGTGCTACCGGCCTCGAAGAAATGTTATGACACCCTTTTTAAAGAACCCTATATTGTAGCCCTGTGGGAAAACCACGGCTCATTCCAAATCCCCCGGGTGCGCAAGAGAAACGTTCTAGAGAACCGTTACGTACAAGAGCGAAGCGGCTCTAGGAAATCGGGATGAACGCCGGTGGTAAAAGGAAGACGAAGGCACCAATCTGAATAGTTCCTCGAAACACTCCCCATTGTACAGTCGGTAGAATATGCAGAGAGACGCCAAGTTTCTTCGAAGGCAAAAGATACATTGAAATCACATAAAAATTAAGAATTATGGATAGGCCTCTCACATGCAACTAAGAGATGCCACGTTAACTGAAAAATCTTTTGGGTATTTTATTGATTAGTCGATACGATTAAAAAAAACATATAAAAATAAATCTCGCTTATATACCCATTAAAACCTTATTTCACATTTTTCAAGGTTTTAAATTGAGTATATTATAGCACTGCTGTAGCTCGATTAAATCATTTTTTTCTTAAAGGATTATTTCCCCGCCTTAAAAAAAGCTGCGATACTTTGTATCTGTTTATGATCTTTTCCATCCTTGATCCAAATTTCAATAGAGAAGATGATTGGAAAGTATCACCTGTTTGGGATCCGACCATCAAAATTGTTAAGACTCAACCCCAGCAAAAACCAACTGCCCGCCCTCAAGAGACTGTGAGCTTTTTCTACGTGCATCGGAACAGAAACCAGCTTGATTGTCAATTTTTTTCATTTTACCTCTCACCCATCTTAATATTATATAAAATTATTAGAGCTAGGCATGTTTGCTGAAGAGTTTCTTACGCCACTTCTTTTCTTCAAGCCACAACATGTTGCGAAGCGGTGGTAAATAAGATTAGGCTCCAATAGAGTAAATAATAACCATAAACAAAATTAAAACTAAATAATCAAAATGTACAAGTTGGCGGTAGGCTAAATAAAACTTTAACAATACTCATTGACACTTGACATCTTTGTCTTCCGCGATCACGGCTACTGAAAAGCGGCCGAAACGTTGGAATAATAAAAATCAAATAAATTACCGCGCTTAAAACTGTTAAAACGTTGTTTTATTATTTATGATCCTTTCATAATCTATCGACCGTTTATATTCTGACTAGTTAGAAAAAAAAAAAAAAACTTTTACTACATTTATTTTTCTCATGGGAACAAAACATGCCTGTTTACGTCCATCGGATGGCTACCATTTTTTTTAGCAAGGGGAATCCGAGGAGTACTAACCCCCACCGGGAATATACTATTATATAATATACTTTGCTAATAATTCCTTTAAAACCGTCAAAATAGTAAGGTTTATTTGTGTGTTGCACTTAGGACGTTATAAACATTAATAAAAATGCGTGACTAGCCTCAGAGAACTACGCAATTTTAAACTTTGTTATCATTGTACTAGATATGTTTTAGATAAAACAGTAATGATTTGAAATTATTTGAATCTCGAACTGAAATCTGCCTTATAATTCTAACTTTTTCATTATAGAAAAAGTATTATAATTTTAAAAATAAAATGTCATTCTGAAAGTATATCAGAAGTCAAATAAAGTCAATGAGAAAAAAATTAGAACTCAATATCTAAGAATTAAATATTTATTTAAATTGTATAATGGCTAGTCTCGCAGAACCAAGAGCTCAGATTGTAGTGCTCAGTGAGGAAGGCTATGGCATTCGAGAAATATCACGAGTGTTAAATATAAGTCGGAACACAGTGAGAACATGGATCAGACGGCACGCTGAAGAGGGCATTCTTGAAGATAGACGAAAACATAATCATGGCGTTCGTCGAATAACAAACCAACAAAGTACAGATATGCAGCACCATTATGAAGAACATCCTTTTTCTCGTACCCATTATTTCGCGGCACGTTACGACGTTTGTTTACAGACCATAATAAATCATTTACACCGTATTGGACTGCATTACCGGCACTATGCTAAGAAAGTACACTTCACGAATGCACATAAAACTGCAAGATTAAATTTTGCACGTAATCATTTAGACTTTGACTGAACTAATACCATATTTTCAGATGAAAAATCATTTAGATCTTCTCAACATGGTCGCTTAACTTTGTGGCGTTATAACAATACGCGATACACAGAGGATCACGTAGTACCCAATCAATTATCTGGTCGAATTTCAGCTAACATGTGGGCCTGGATGGGTACCGGGGGTATAGGTGAATTTGTCCAAATTTCTCCTCGTCAAAACGCATTAAACTATGTCGATTTGTTAGGAGAATAAATGTTAACGACAGTGCGAATAGTGTACCCACTTGAAGAAGTTCCTGTATTCTCCTACGTTCACGAAATTTGTCGAGTAAATACCGCCAGAATTGTCTCGAACTGGTTTACCCAGCATGAAGATGAAATTACTCTAATTCCATGGCCGTCTAGGTTACCAGACGTTAACCCAATAGAAAATTTATGGGGTTTGATGGTTCAAATGTGGGATAACAGAAACGAAAGGACAAAGGAAGCAATTGAGCAGTACTGTAATGAAATTTGGACTTAGATGAGGGGAACCGACATCTGCAATCGTCTAATCGGATCGATGCGTAATCGACTATAAGACGTCATTGAAAACAATGGTGCTTATACCCGGTTTTAGGTTTAAGTAGAGTAAAATGAGTGTCATTTCTAACTTTGAAATAAAACCAATTAACAAAAAATATTTGTTTTATATTCTTCCACATTAATGTTCTTAATGTTTTATTTTCTTGTGTATTTCTGCTACCTAACGTATAACGATAACCCTAATATCTAATGTTGCATAAACGAAAGGTTTGGCCTGTGTCACCTTTGGCTTGTCGATTTATTACCGGTCCCGATATCTCACTATTCACTCCACTTCACTTCCCCTGATCTACCGTAGGTTGAATTTTGACATTGCTTGTATAGAGATTACTTCAAAATTTTAATCGTTATTAAGGCAATTAAACGGTCGGTAAGATATAGGGACCGGCCCTTAATCCAACATATTTAATGACAGATAGTAATAGCACGTAATAGCATTTGTCAGATGTTACACGAGTATAGACGAGTCTCTCCGATCTGTTTAATACAACGTAGTCTAATAACATGATAACATGTTCGTTACCAAGGAAATGTATGTTCAGGCGAATTTCAACCTAATTGTATTTCACAACTGTAAGAAAATGACCTTATGGTGGGTCATGTTTCAATTTGTTTCATTGTACAATATTGTAACATTGATTGTGTAAATTATAATCTGAACAATTCAATGGGCAGCCTTCGAACATCCGTCCTTTGTTACGTAACGAACGATTCCTTACAAACAAAGCCAATAAACATAATTAACAAGACATCGCCGGCTTTATTTGCTTGATAAGTTTTTTCTGACGTGAGACGTCAATAGAAAAATAAACTTATCAAGTATATTATATATAGGTTAAGTACGCTGAGAAAAAGGATCGGATGTTTTTTTTAAAATAACTATTTAAATCAATGTTTTTTTTTATTACTTGACAAGTTGTAATTAAAATTGTTAATTAATCAAATAACTCATAGCTTTTACAAATAACCGACAGAATCGAAATTGAGCCAATAATATGGGAGATGTGATAAAAAGTGTAAAGTAAGGTCAACGACTGTACTCAAAACTTTAAAAAAAAATAACATGAAAATATTAGAGATAGACCCCTCCCCTTTTCGATTATTTTTCATTAATGTTCAAAATAACCCGGGCGGTCACTTGCGCATGGGTGACATTGTATAGTGTATGAAAAAAATCCATAATAACAATACAGACCCAAAGTTTATGTAAGTGTTAGGGCGCGTTCCCACTATGCCGCAGCGATTAATTTATCGTTGGACGACTGTCGGATCTAGCTGTTCCCATTGGATCGCGACGACATTTTATCGTTTCACGGCAGTCGCTTTGTCGTTTACACATCATTAGCAAGCTACTACAGTCGCGAGGGGGAAGGGAAAATACGCGTAAACGACGAGACGATATTTTTATCGTGGCTACGATAGATTTGCCGTCACGATTTAGTCGTAACAATTTTTTATCGTTTTACGACTGTCGTGCTAGCCGTTCCCACTGTCATGACAATCTGTCGTCACTGCAAAAATGTGGTAGACGACAGTAAATCGTGTCGTTCTATATGTTAACACCTCCATTTAAACATATAAGCCACGACACTGAAAACTATAAGATTATCTGTCGTCACGACAAAGTGGGAACGCGCCCTATGTAGTCTTATGGAAATTTCTAGTATCTTCATAAAGGTAGCGTAGTTTTATTTCTTCACAGAGAAACGTATAACGAATAACTCACCGTTCTTGACACATGAATGCAATTCCCATGTATGTAATCTAGTTTGGAAAACTCGGTTTGCGAGTTTTTAGTGCGAGTTAATCCTTTACAAGGTGATATAATTGTGCGAATGATTTTAATCTCAGTTCTGAATATTTGATAGCCTTTATAGTTAGTAACTATTATAATATAGTAACAACCTATGAATGTCCCACTGCTGGGCTCGGACCTTCCATTATAGGAGGAACGCACAGTATACCCGCCACGCTTGTTCAGGGCGGCTTGGCAGGTTTGACACATTGTTTATCGCGATATGCGGGTTGCATCACGATGTTTTCCTTCACCGTTGTTAGCACGTGGTAATTATAACAATATGCTCATTAGATCAGAAAACTGCCTAAGTGATGCATGCGTTCCGGTCAGGATCGAACCCGCGCCCTTTGAGCACTACCACGACTGTGACTATTGTATTTTGACAAAAACGGAGAACCGTTATGAAATTGGGTATTTGACAGTCCAAACAACTGAGATACTTTGGGGGCCATCTATAACTTAGGTTCACGTTAATGGGGGAGGGGTCAACGAAGTGTAACGGGGGGTGGGAGGTGTCCTAAATTTTGTGACGTCACATTTCAAAATCTAATATATTTAAGCTAATTACGAAACTACTCTTTTCATTTTATAGTTTCTTGATGTAAAACTGCGAAATACGTAATGTCATACTAGGAACGGAGCAAGAATAAAATTTCCTGCGGCCGGACGGCCTGTCGTGAGAAGCGACAAGAACACCCACAGCCAGTTGGTAGGAGATTTGCCCGACTGGATGGCTACCACCCCTGGTCTAAAGTATGTCGCTATAACTTCTTGCTTTGATCGTATTTCTCGCTAGACTGCTTCACCCCTCCGTTCGGGCATTCGTTTTATACTGTACAAATACAATATGCCTCGACGCAAAACAATAATTAGTTCGACACCTAATGCCTAATGACTGCCATAAAACAAGTACAATAATAATATAATGTTTTCTTAATTACAAATGTTAAACACAAAGTAAACAAAAGAAGTCCAAATGCGGGAAAGGTAATAAACCAGGTTTATGGCAGGCAGATGTGCATTCACTTTTTGTCGGCATGTAACAAATTTTTACCATATTTTAATCGGGTTAAAACTAAATTCAACGTAACGTGACTTAAGTTATGAAGGGTGTAAGTGGTATTATAAATGTTGAGGTTAAAAGTAAGTATATTTACACAGATTGCCATCGACACTCGTTATGTGAAAAACGAAAACGCCCTTGTGGTGTTATGACAATTGTTTTATTCTAGGTGATATTAGTAATATTTGATTTTACACTGTATATTAGGGATCCGTAGATATTTTAGCAAAAACAGAACCATTATAAAATCGTCATGTCAACCCGTCTGGATCTCTTTGGATGAAATTGCGATATAATTAAAATGGGTGTTTCCGGTTTCTACCCACTTTTTCTACCCAAAAATATTTTTTCCGCTTTCAACCCAAAATCTATTCCGTTTTCAACCTACAAAAATAAATATAATATTTTTTTCCGTCTTCTACCGAAAAAGCTTTCCGTTTTCAATCCATTACTAATTTTCATTGTTTTGAAGTAAGTACGATCAGAAACATTATTGCTTTTAAATATTTATTCATTGCAAGATAAACAGCTCACAATATTAAAATGTTTATATCTACTCAATATTAGTTCACGAACGACTTCTTAGCTGCAAGTGTGTATGACGTCACTGGATAATAATAACCCAACACGTAAATGAATAAACAAGTATTTTTCAAAATTATTTCACCTGAAACTAAAACCAGAGCCTGTTACTTTCACTTTTGCCAAGCGATATATAAAAAAGGCAAACAGTTCAATATGACCAAAAAAGGCATTTTAAAAAACATGTATGTATGTATCTTTGATGTTTGCCTTATGTTTAATACCGAAAGAAATGGTGGATGATGCTTTTCTCTATATTATGGAATAGAGTCCCAAGCATTAAGATGCAGTGAGATTTAATGATTATATTGTCAAAACATATATGTTTGGCGGAAAATATCCCCTAGAATTATGGTCTTCATGCGGATGTCGACACACAACAACTAACGCTCTTGAAAGCTAGCATGTGACTGTAAACCGCGTTCTGGCAAAGAAAAAAGTCACTAAACATGCTTCAGTTCCTTTCAAATATTAATAATGACGCTATAAAATAAAATACACGGTTCAAAGGAAAAGATATTGTAATATCAAGGAATCGAAAAACATGATGTATTAGAGAGAGACAATAAATAGAATCTGCGCTTAATGACTTGGCTTGTGGCAAAAAATTTATAGGCCGATTATAATCGACGTTAAAAGCATGAAGTATTGACATAAATTATGTAATAGCTTTTTTTAAATTTAATATATAAACGAGCTATGTTTTCTAAAAGTGGCCTATAAAAAATTATTCAAATTTTACTTAACTTTTAGTTATATTTTCAATATTATGATTCCAAAAGCAATAAATGCATCCAGTGTATTGAACAATAGTTACAAACATTTTCTTTATTAAACTCATTTATAGTTCCTCAAAGTCTATTTGATATTTTACTTTGTGTTATTTGATATTTTGACGAGATTGTGAATTTTGAAAATGTTATGTATCAAACGTTTATTATGTGATCTATGTAATAATGTTTTATAATCTAAATGTGAGTTTTAGTTGGTTGTAAATAATGTCTAAGAATCTTTTTGACTTTATAATTTTTTAAATAAATATTTATAATCGAATTAACTTTTTCTGCTGCCTGTACTCAGTTCAGTGGGTAGAAACCGGAATTATTATTATTATTTTAGACTTGTGGGTAGAAAAAGTGGGTAGAAAACGGAAACACCCATAAAAATTGGGATTGGCCCTTATACAGTCAATAGAGGAATAAAAAAAAATCAGTATACACAGAGTGTAATTTATTTGTCCAATTTGTATAATCATAATTATTATTGAATTGAATTGTTTTGTTAATTTATTCGCTCATTGATTAAGATATCTTTACAATCGATCTCTTTCTTTTCTTTCACCTTCTTTGAATTATTTGGGTTCGACATAATATGTCCATTCCTTCCACACTTCTCTATTTTTTTTATTGCTGGAGTTCAGCTGACAGGCAGACGGCCCACTTGATGGAAAGCGGTTACCATCGCCTATGGACATTTGCAACACCAAAGGTGCTTCGAATACGCTGTTGCTCTCTTAAGGGAGACTGGAACCTGGTCACTACTTCCCGAACACAACTCAAAGTTATTATGGCGACATACTTTAGACCAGGGGTGGTAGCCATCCAGTCGGGCAAATGCCCTACCAACTGGCTGTGGGTGTTTTATCGCCTCTTACGACAGGCCGCCCGGCCGCAGGAAATTGTATCCTTTCTCCGTTTCTGCACGGATAAAATTATTCTGCCTATTCTGGCATATGTACTCAATCACACCACAAATCATCGTGTCATCCTTCACACAATCCATCCATCTCTTTGGTCTACGTTTTGATCTTCATTATCATCCTAGCCTTAAATATCTGTTGCATTTGGAGCGTCAGCTTCGGAAACCGATATCTTATCGATTTCGCACTGTCTTCGGCATCACTTATCGTGAGACTAATTTGCTAGCATGTCATTCTTTGCAACATCAAGCCATTGTTGGTTGGGCAAATACGTTCTACCGGGACCTGGCGGAGATAGCATAGTTAGACATTTGTTTCTAAGTTATCTAGTCGCTTTACGTAAAACGTGACCTTATAAATATAGGTGACTTTTTCAGACACATTAATTGTAGACGTGGTAGCGTTAATGGCTAGCGTAAGCGTCCTCACACTCAATTCTCCTCACAATCATATTGTTACAATTACCAGGTACAAACAACAGCCGCCTTGGACTAGTGTGGCGGGTATACTGTCCGTTCCCCCCCTTATAATGGGAGGCCCGAGCCCAGCAGTGAGACATTAGGCTGTTATTATACATACACATAAAATCAACATCTTACAGTAGTCACATTAACCAGTAACGGCAGGAACAATCGACGGCCTTATCGCTTTAGAGAGCGATCTCTTCCAGGCAACCTGGGCTATGGATTTTACAAACGGGATAGCAGGGATATGAAGAGTGCTGCGGGATGCAAGCTTCACTGTATATATCACAGATAATGTTTTTGTTATTGTTGATATACAGTACGTTATAAGTTCATATTCTAATCGGTACTCCGAATAACGAGCGCTGGACACGATCGTAATAAGCTTGAAGGATGCTCATCGGAAAACCTTCCACACGCGGCTACTAAGTAGCTTCTTATGCCGTCAGATATGAACATAAAAAAACATTGACATAGTTTTCTAAGCCAGTTTTATACGAATTCTAAAAATATCGCAAAAGCACAATTCCTTCAAAGCAATAATGTGTTGTCGTAGAATCGATGACATCGATGTCTCACAATCGAATATTAATGATTGCCTTCGAAAATATCTCTGTAGACTCTGTCCTCAGACCTTGGCATTTGATTTACCGTTTAATTTGTAATTCCTTGTTTCGGTCTATTGTTACAATCGATTATACAGGGTGTTTGGCGCATGGACCGACAAAAATTTTTGGGCGATTGGGTGGATCAAGAGCTATCTTTAACCCATAGATACCTATGTCCCAAGTGTCACTGTAATCGAGATACGATTTTTTTTGTTTGTTTTTGAAAATTACCTGGTTCATCGTCTTTAAAACGACATATTTTTCTAGTTTGTTGTTGTAATTGAACCAAATAACTTCTATCGTAGTCTTTAATGTATGATTATTCTAAATTAAACATTAATTCTTAGCATTAGACAACAAAACGTTCTTGACGAGCTTTCAAACTCTTAAAAATGAATTAATCTATGAAAAAGGTCAAATTCAAAATTAATTATAAAAAAAACTGAAAGGTATTAAGAATTTCATTTGATTGAAACAAAATCTGTACTTAATATCCTTTCCAACGATATACCACATGGCCTTGAAATTATTCCTTATGTGATCAAATTATCAAAATCAAAGTAGGGACGAACACGCACTCTAACACCGAACCCGTTTTTTAGAACAATGGTAAGCAGGTAAACACTGTCTCTTTCTTGCACATGAAAATATCCCTTGTCTTTGTCTGTCATTGGATCGTAATTTGTGTCGTGGTCTTTGTTTAGTATTAGTTGAGATTTTACTATCATTGCTATCGGTATTGTCGCGATTCACATCTGCATTGTTGGAGTATTTTTGTGTTTAACTTTGTTTTTGTTACGTTCTGTTTTTGTTAAGTTTTCTTTGGTTGAACTATTCTGTTAAACTGTTGGTGTGTTTGTCTTCACTGTTCTCGTTACAATGCCTAACTACAGTAAGGAAGAGTATGCTGATATGTTGTTGGCGTATGGCAGCGCCAATTGTAACGCTCGTGAAGCGCGTAGAATTTACCAGGAGCGATATCCTAATCGGCGTCTGAGGGAGACTGGAAGCATAAATATTTTAGAGCCTCGAGTCAATGTGAGGCAACATAATGTTGCAGTGGATGAGAGTATTTTACAAGCTTTTGATGAGAATCCAACGACAAGTATTCGAGCTGTAGCTAAAAGACTTAACTTGTCGGTTTGGAAAGTCTGGTCAGTTCTTCGGCAAGATGGAAGGCATGCATTCCACTACACTCCTGTTCAAGGTATGTTTTTTAAACAATTCAAAACTCATTGCATGTGTTTTTACAGCTTAATTTCAAGTACAACAATTTAACAAGTAAATTCTTACTCTAATAGTTAAAACAAATGTGTTTGTTTTTGTTCAAAAAAATAATTTATTCATTGCCTTTGGGTCAGCTCACAGATGAAATAAATCGCGTCCGTACAATTCTCACGGATTTAATCGATTGTTCTAGGTCTCATAGACGATGATCATAGGAGGCGGCTGGAATTTTGCAGGTTTATGATGCATACAGACGTAGAAGATACAATTTTTTTTTAAAGAATTTTGTGGACCGATGAATCCAATTTCAATCATGAGGGGATTGTGAATCTCCACAACCTCCATCATTGGGGGATAAAAAGACAAAATCCCCGCAAGAAAAGGCAAAGTTCATTTCAAAGTAAGTTTAGTGTGAAGATTTTGGGCTGGGGTTATTGGAAGACACCTGATCGGTCCACATTTCTTACCGGAGCGCCTAACCGGAGAAAGTTATTTTTCTTTTTTAATAAATGACTTACCTGAATTGGTATTACCAATAGTAGAAGAAGAAGATTTTATTTTCCAAAATGATGGTTGCCCAGCACATTACCAACGAGACGTTCGAGAACATTTGGACAATTGTTTTCCCAATTCGTGGATCGGAAGAGGCGGTCCGATTCCTTGGCCTGCACGGTCACCAGACCTAACACCTCTGGATTTTAATGTTTGGGGGCGCGCAAAAGAAATTGTTTATGCGACAGAAGTACGGACAAGGGAAATTTTAATAGAAAAAATAAATAGCGACTTTCGCATAATGAAAGAAGAAATGCGATTAAAAACGACGACTGTGGAAATAAGAAAAAGATGTCGTGCATGCATTCACAATGGAGGCCGTCATTTTGAACCCAATCTGTGAATAAAATTTAATGAAAACGTCTTAAAATACAAACAAGGTGTTTTCTTTATTCTGACACTGGTTGAGTAATACCTTCTGTTTTGTGATCACATGAATAATTTCAAGGCCATGTGGTATATCGTTGGAAAGGATATTAAGTACAGATTTTGTTTCAATCAAATGAAATTCTTAATACCTTTCAGTTTTTTTTATAATTAATTTTGAATTTGACCTTTTTCATAGATTAATTCATTTTTAAGAGTTTGAAAGCTCGTCAAGAACGTTTTGTTGTCTAATGCTAAGAATTAATGTTTAATTTAGAATAGTCATACATTAAAGACTGCGATAGAAGTTATTTGGTTCAATTACAAAAACAAACTAGAAAAATATGTCGTTTTAAAGACGATGAACCAGGTAATTTTCAAAAACAAACAAAAAAAATCGTATCTCGATTACAGTGACACTTGGGACGTAGGTATCTATGGGTTAAACATAGCTCTTGATCCACCCAATCCCCCAAAAAATTTTGTCGGTCCATGCGCCAAACACCCTGTATAATTAAGCATCACGTTTATGATGGATTTGTCCGCGTTGCACTCGGAGTATTTCAATTACGTTTAAATTAAATAGGAGGATACGATTTAGACACAGAGTGCATCTCTTTGGAAATAAAAGCATGAGGAAAAGTTTTTCTCGTTGATGTGAGTTTTTCACTTAACGGAATTTTTCAAGTGCCTTAAAGATGGAGAAAGATTGAAGAACATAATTGTACTTGTATAATTTAATAATACTAATATATTTGAAGGTTCTGCTGTCTGTGATTTTAAATTAAATGCCAAAATTGAAATGAATATTGCTATTTCTACGATGCCTAAATATCATTATAACATGCTACGCCCTTACGTACAATAAACTCGTTAAGAAACGATTAGCCATCTCTTAAGGAAGAGAATCAGAATCAGACCCTAATCAATGAATATCTTATTTTTTTCACCTATAAATGTGTATTACCTATTGTTTACCTAAGAGGATCACGGATAACGAAATTTCAATGATTAACGTAGGTTATACCCAAAATATTCGAGTAAAGAGTAGTTTATGGGTAAGATTTTCATTAATCACTTACTGAGCAGTTTCTTTAAATTTAAGAAACGATCATAAGTAATGCCCCTTAATGTTGTTATGGCCCGTTCCTATATCTTACTAACCGGCTTACTGTCGGTTAAATTTTGACATAAGCTTTTAGACGAGCAATGGTAAAGTAAAAAAAATGATAAATTAGTTAAAACTTCGTTTTGACGGTTTTAAGCGCGGCATTGTTTGATTTTCATTTCAACGTTTCGGCTACTTTTCAGTATGGACAATGTCAAAATTCAACCGATGTTAAGGCAAGTGAATGAATAGTAATAGGTATAGGAATTGATCGCTAACTAATTCGTCTCTATAATAGATTCTAATTTCGTCCCGAAGGCATTTAAAAATATTTATTCTGTATATTCTTTATAATTCCAGAGTCGTCCAGAGAAGCACGTGCCATCGTTGGCGACTGGCCCCCCGCCCCCGGCGGCGATCGTCCCCCGCAGCGCGGACGGACCCCGGCCCCCCGGGTGGAACGGCCAGCCCCGAAAGCACGGCTCTAGCAGGTTCAACGTGCATAATCATAACCAGGAGCTAGTCAAGTTACCACCTATCAAAGGTAGGTAGACTTTTAAAATATTTTTCTTGCAATTGATGGCTACACTTTAAGCATTTGTATTATGAAGACTACGTTTCACAAGAGACTCACAACGACCACGTCCACGACCGCGATATTTCCCGTTCCATTTGCTTGCGGGGGTTACAATCAGAAACTCTAGTGGAACGGATTATGGGGCGTTGATGTCATAAACGACGAAATACACAAATGTCATTGGTTGATTTGAATATCGCACCTTTTTCAATGTCAATCGATAGAGAGAATTAACGCTCTGTGGTCAACGCCCACTTCGACCCAGCTCTCTTGGGTCTGGATACGGGTCGTTGGGAGCGCTGTATGATCGAAAATGATGACGTCATTAGTGACGTTTTCGCCATACGACCATAACGACCGCCATGTAGAACGGCAGATTTAGGCGTTGTGAGAAACGAGAGGAACGCGCTCGAACAGGTTTCTAAAACTTCAGTGAGTGTCTTTACATTAAAGTACCTATTATAAAACAGTCTCATTTGTTAAGTGCAGCTCTGGAGCATGGAAATGGGATTCTACTTACAATAATCCCCCTATAGGGGGGAACGGACAATAGACCTGCCACGATTGCCAAGGCTGCTTGGCAGGTTTGACACATCGGTTATCTCGATGTTTTCCTTCAACGTTGTTAGCACGTAAATTATTACGTAACCATATGCATTTTAGGTCAGAAAGCTGCCTTAGCGGTGCATGCGTTTCGGCCCTTATTCGACCCCGCGCCCTTTGAGCTGCCTGCTACGACTTGTGATAACGATTTAAAACAATCACAATAGTCTCTGCCTACCCCCATGGGAAGCAGGCTTAATAATATGTATGTATTTATAAATTGTTATTACTTTTCAATTTGTCTTTTCTCTAGTCCGTAGAGAGTTTTCGAGATCCGTGAGAATTCTGAAGAATTTACAATGTTTACCAACTATCGACTTGACATACAATACTTTGAACCCGACCTTGCACGGCGCCGGCAGTAAAACGCGTCAATCTATTTGCCCAGTAATTTCCTAAGGGGTACTAAAGTTACGTCTACATCGTATTGCCTTTACGTGTATTTTTCACTACCAAGGCTTTCCTGTAGCTTCGCCCGCTTCAACCTCAAATCTCTCGGGTACGTTAAGTTTTTCCGAAACGAAATGTTTCCTACGTTCGTCGCAGAATCCTCGAAACGACAGCACAAAGAATCTGTTTTTTTCATAATAAATCCTTATTGCCGAAAAATTTTATACAATAACTTCTAGAAGTCTCTGACTCCCGAGCTAGGCATGAAGCCTGTGTTTCGGGAATCAGTGCCCTGTCATGTTAGTATTTAGTTTTGCATTCTGCCTCCCTGGTAATCCAGCTTGTCAAAAGTTCCATGTCTTTAATATGTTTTCTATGATATAGATAACCGATTTTAGGATATTTTTTTTCAGTTTCTCTCGCATTTCAAGGAAAATTTAAGGGACCAAAACAAGAACTTTGTTTAAGTTTTCGTACGTGTTTAATTTCCATGTTTTCCAGGATTAAAAATATATTATAAATATATATAAACTCAAGCGAAGTAGCAGGCTCAGCTACTCTTAAATAAAGAGAAAGAAAGAAAATATCCAGGACAAATATTTACAATCTACTTAAGTTATCTTTGTATTCAAAGATAACTTAAGTAGATTGTAAATAAATACCCTCCTTGACTTTGATTTTATGACCTCAAATTCCTTGACTTATGAATGTTATTATTATTATTACTATTTTTTTTACATTTATTAGTTTTTTTTCATTTTTAATTTAACATTATATAATTTAACAAAATTTATCATAAATATTTGTATGCTCCTATGTGAGCAAAACATGTGTACACAATAACATATATACCATGTTTTGAACAAATAAAATTGATTTGATTTGATAGAAAAACAATAAAAAATTTGCCTGGTGGTAGGGCAATTGCCCGACTGGATGGCTACCACCCCTGATCTAAAGTATGTCGCCATAACAACCTTGAGTTGTGTTCCGGCATTAGTGACCAGGTTCCAGTTTCCCTTTTTCTTTTTTTCAGGCGGGGGAAATGCTATTTACGCACAGTACTGGATCCTGGCAAGGGATCAGACCAACTTCGGTCGCGAGCGAGATTACAGCATGCTATGCAACCCACTCGCGATCGACTCAGCATGTGTGGAGACTCGAGGATACGCTGCACGGGCAGCTCCTAATACCCACTAAAACCACCCTCCTCCCATGTGCCCCGCCCCGCGCTTTGTTGTGTAGGAAAGGACTGAGACTTAGAACGTAGTTACGCCCAGTCCGATCCAGCGCAAAAAGTGCCTGAATGTGCCCCGGAATCAGAGCACACCCACTTCGACAGACGGGGGTCGATGGTCCTCTGCTCCCTAGCTAGCTAAAGGCCCCCCGCAGCGGAATAATTTCAGGGAGCTTCCAGTGTCCCTTAGGAGAGCAGCAGCGCATTTGTAGTACCTTTGGTGTTGCTGTTGTCCATAAGTGATGGTAACCGCTTTTCATCAAGTGGGCCGTTCGCCTGTTTGCTGGACTCCAACCATAAAAAAATAAGTCCTAAAACTAAACCCAGTCTCAGCATAGTGCTAGTCAACAAGGACCAGCGCTGATCATGCACCTGGGACCAGATATATATAATAAATGAGTATATATATATATATACTCTTTTGTTTATTTTTCAAGACATATTAACAGGCTACACGCCTTGGCGAAATCTGTGATTATAGAAGTATAGTCTGACATGAATTGTTATGTTCGTATTTCGAACACGGGCGACCACTAGTTACCTACTATAAAAATATGCAAGATGTAAGCCCAATATTTTGGCACAATTTGTGTTTTGAATTTTTTGCCATTGTCACGTGCTCTTTGCAGCGAAGCAAAAAAAAGGTAAACGCACACAGACAAATAGGCTAAAAGTCACGCTAGTAAATGCGTCAGCCGTTTCAAAATCTTTTCCCTCAGACCCCACGATTCTAACCCTTTTGCAGCCTTTTTGTTACGTGACAAAAGTCTGTTTTGTCAAACATTTAAAGGAGGGTTCTCTGTGGAGGGGCGCTCGAACATTACGTCATGCAGACATCTATAACTTTTATGTGTAAAGAAATGAGGAAAGGGCGCATACTCCCATAAAACCTCCATACGTAATAGTCTAAATGTCAGTATAATGACAAGAATATGAAATTCATCCTGTACCGAAACCAAAGTTGATACATGGGTGATGTTATAATATTGCCATAATCTTACATGACAACAATTATACAATAACTGGTATATTCGGTTTTACATCAAATATCTATTTGCGAAAAAACACTAAAGTACTTAATAGACAATAATAGGTAGATAACACACGTACTATATTTTTTCTAATGCGTTGGTAAATAAATTATTGTTTAAATTAAAACAAGGCTTTTACAAATCTTAGCCACTTGTGGCAATCTGTAGTTAATTTTCTCTCAAAATAAGTGCTTGTTCACGTTGTCGCGCGAACGCGATTATTAAGTACGTATGATATCTTGTCAGCTCGGCTTTGCACCTATAGGTTTTGCTCGCGTAAGTCTCTAAGCCTCCTCTTTTCACAACTGTGTTCGGTATTGATAAATCGTTGTACGTGATTACCTTTAAGAGGCTTATGAGAACCAAGTTTACAGATGTAAAGCCGGTTTTATTAAAGTATTCACATAAGAAACGCAGATACAATGTAAATGGCTAATACCCTCGCGACTAGCCGCCTGGTGAGTTCGTAGCAATATAAAGATTTGAAGAACTTAGACGATATTAGATGATTCATTTATATCTTTCAATTTCAATTAATAACCCAAAGTGATCCATATAAACTTCCAAAGTCATTGACTAGCGTCGTGTTCTTTTAGTTCTGTACCTTTCAACTAAAGACAATGAATGGAGGAAAAATTCAATTGGGTTGATCGGTCTAATATCAGCTGCAACTCAAGAGGCGAGAGAATGTTTTACCCTCAAACGGCTAGCAACCAATGTAACACTAACTCCGTAGTTCACCGCACCCGCGTCCGCGAGTAGTGCGTGTAAAGGTATTATTTAATATTAATTTCTCAGTTGAAAGAAAGAAAGAAAGAAAAAGTATTTATTTAGGACAAGATACAGAAAGTCTTACATGATAATATATATTACAATTAATTGTGATGTCCTAAAAAGGCTCTTGCTCAGCATAATGCTAGTTTCACAACTAGCGTTGATCTTCCGCAAGTACCTCCCAGTGATGCCACGGCTTAGTTGCTTAATAATTAACTTTTACCGTTGCTGAAAAAAATAGCTTAACGAGTTCTCTATACAATCTTTCGTTATTGTCGTATAGAAAATAAAAGTAACAAAGATTAACTACGTTTTCGACATAATCACGAAAATATCTTACCATCTAAAGTGGCGATTAGCTGCGGGTTTGCAAGAGTAATGCAATTTTAACCGTGTCGAGTTCGAATTTGCTTCGCTGCTGCTGTTGGTATTAACGAGACGTTTATAGATGAGAGGGTTTTTTACACTCGAATTACGTAACAATAAGAAAAGCATTTGCTGCACTGGTAAGTCCAGCAGATGAGATTGCTGACGTACGAGTGTCTGGTACATTAGATCCCTAATATACCTTATAGATTCTGCCCGCGATTTCGTCCGCGTGGAATAGTAAAAAAAGTAAATTAAAAAAACCCTCCGATTTTTAAACATTCTTCATTGGTGCTCCGCTCCTATTGGTTTAAGCGTGATGATATATAGCCCATACCCTTCTTCGATAAATGAGCTATCTAACACTTAAATATTTTTTCAAATCAGACCAGTAGTTCCTGAGACTAGCGCGTTCAACCAAAGAAACTCTTCAGCTTATACTAATAGTATAGATACGAATATTCGCTGCATCATCCAAACAGGCAGATGACTTACCTTGATAAATAGTGGCCACTGCCGTCTATAGATGTTTTCAACATGCGCACATGTGCAGACCTGGGACTAAAATGAGAATCATATACTAGAATGATGATATCCCCGCTTTATTATCAATTCGGAATTAAACACTAGAATTTAGATAACCATTACTCGCCTCTGCTCCTATTTATTAAAATAACAATATTGTGTACACGACTCCCTGCGGCACGGACAAACCCATGAGCTTTCTGTGCCACAGTTCAAATGTGATTGTAATGTAAATGATATGAATGTAAACATATTGGATAATAAATTTAAAAAAAAAACAACAGGAACAAATAGTCAATGTGCCGCCTGTCTCGAAGGAGTTTTAACAATCTCTTCTTAAATAATCCAATGTCGTAGCGCACAGATATCTCTTCGGGAAGATCCCTCTAAAAGTCTAGATCGTTATTGCATGCGGCATATATGTTCTACAGAACCATTGTGCAGTTGAGCGCAGTGTACAGACTGCTGAAGACGAACGATGCGGTAGTGTAAATGCTGCATTGGCAACAGCTCAATAACTCCTCGTGACATACACCCTGTTGTACAGACTCAGACATCTAAACAATCTCAGTTTCATATTTACATATTTCACAGAAATAAGTCTAGGTAGCTGTTATTATGGTATTGTCGCAAGTATCCTCCTCTCATTCTAATGACGTACGATTATAAGCATGCATCGTTTAGGGTATTTTTGTCACATAATAAGCACATTGTTACAATTACCACCAGACCTGAGGACGATACAGGAAACATTGTGAGAAAACCTGCACAATACTGGTCTGATAATCTGTTAAAACAAAATCGTTTTCGACATCAAACAGATATATACATTTCAACTTAAATTAACAGTTACATTAAAATTGTTCTTATAATCAAACAGTGCCTAAAAATTGTTCTTTTTAAAAATAATTTTTAAAAGTGAGACAGAAAAACAGTGGAAATTTACGTTACACAGCAACTTTAAATTTCGAAAATTGAGAAAATGTGCGTTACACAACTTTAAATTTCGAAAATTGAGAATAATTAATTTAATATCTGATAAACAGCCCTTAAACGTTACATTGCTAGACCCGCGGTTCCACTTATTAAAGAAAAGGACAATAATCGAGCCCTTACCGCCATTTTATGGTAAGCGACATTTGCCCTAAGTATATTTTTGCTTGTACAGGTGTTTCAAACTATTATTTTGTTTAATAATAGTTTGAAATACCTGTACAAGAGAAAATATACTTAGGTGCAAATGTCGCTTACCATACAATGGCGGTAAGGGCTCGATATATTCGCCACGCCTGTCCAAGGCGGCTTGGTGGATTTGAAATATCGGTTTTCTCGACTTGCAGGTTTCATCAAGACGTTTTCATTGACCGTCGGTACGTAGTGACTACAACAATATGCACATTTATTCGGCAAATTGCCTAAGTGATGCATGCTTTTTGGCAACGATTCGACCCTGCGTCCTCTGGCAGGCAAGGTTGAGTCGCAAGTCCGTTAGCCTTTAACTATCTCGACCTGTGAAACAGGCTATAAACGAGCATGTTGGGTATACCAACGTTCTTTTATATACCAACTAGAGTTTGCTTCGCGGCTACACCGCATGACAAATCTAAAAAAAATGCATCGTGTTCTCCATTGTTTATAGATAGATAGATAGATAACACTTTATTGTACACCATTACAGAAAAACTTACGAACTAGTATTATTATAGTAGGGTGCAAAGGGCGGTCTTATCGCTAACAAGCGATCTCTTCCAGACAATCCGTGGCAAGAATATTCCGATTAGAAGTGGCGATGGTGGTATACATAATTATTGTACGATTACTTCAATGAATGAATGAATGAATGAAAACTCTTTATTGTTCACCATAAACTTAAATGTAGACAATTGATACGGATACATTTGTATTAGAACAATGGGCGGCCTTATCGCTTATAGCGATCTCTTCCAGGCAAATATATAACTATACTATATATACAAATATACACATAAGTTATATACATATATAAGATATGGCGATAATATGCAACTATTTAAACATAATAAACATATAGCTATATGCAATATAATATCTACTAATTACATAAAATTACATATCATTATATTGCAGATAGAATTTTCTGACCAAGTTCTTAAATATTATTAGGGATTTTGCTTGTCTGACAGCAACAGGCAATGAATTCCAAAGTTGGACAGCCTTAACCGTGAAAGAATTATTAAAGAACGTTGTAATATGAATAGGAGTAATAAGTCTATGTTGACTGGAAGGGCGTAAATTGTGAGAGCAAGAAATAAATTCGAAGCGTTCTTTAAGGTACTGTGGAGTAGTAGGGATGAATAAAATACTGTAAAGCAATGAAAGAATATGAGTATTCCGGCGAATACGGATTGGCAACCACTTGAGCTTTTTTCGAAATTCAGAAACGTGGTCATACTTGCGTAACCCAAATATGAACCTTATTGAAAAGTTTTGGAGTCGCTCAAGTTTATTAAGCTGTTCTTGAGTTAAATCTAGATAGCTGGCGTCGGCATAATCAAGTATGGGCAAAAGTAGCGACTCTGCTAGCTTAATTTTGGTGGCGATGGGCAGGAAGTTTTTCAGCCGCCAGAGTGATCTGGAGGAGAGAAACAACCGCCGACTCAACTCCGTTATATGGGGTCTCCAGGACAGCTCACTATCAAATATAATTCCAAGGTTTCTGACCTTATCACTGATAGGGATAAGCTTCCCATCAAAAAAAAAACTTGGCATATAGGTCCAGTCAACTTTACACACCATCCGCGAGCTACCGATGATAATTACTTGAGTTTTCTCAGGATTCACAAGAAGTCCATTCGATTTACTCCATTGCAGTATGCGGTCAAAGTCAGAGTTTATCGCTGCGACTACTTGATTTAGTGTAGCAGTCTGCATAGAGGTGATAGGATGAAGTAAGTTCATTGGAAATTGAGTTTATAAAAACAGCGAATAATAAAGGAGTACGCCGCCCTGTGGAACACCGGCAGAGAGATCACACCACGACGAATAGTCGTCATCAACTCGAATGCGCTGCCGGCGTCCATACAGGTAACTATGAAACTAGTCGATTACTTCAGGAGATATGTTAATAGAGCGTAGCATGGTTTATATTTTTGGTCTGCCCAAATTAATAGTCATAAAAAACATTTACCATGAATAAATCAGTCAATTAGAAATTCAGTAATATTATCCACAAGGGTAAACTATACACATGCTATGGTACTGGTTTAGTGCACTAATTCAATTATCCTTAATTACTACTGTCAATCGACCTCCATAAGCTTGCTATCAATTAAGTTTACTAAAAGCACCTCCATTTGTTGTCGTTCTAAGTACTTCTGGCAGTCTATCAAATACCTACCATCACTTATACTTATTATACCTACTTGTACGGTATTATTCCTTGTAGATAAAGTAGGATATGAACGTTATGAGATATTCTGTAACATTTCAAATTTAACGAATTCGGTGTTTTAATTTTAATTCGAGACTCGTTGCAGTTGTAGAATGTAGTTAAGATTGGGGCACTCAGACATTGAATGTAAATTCCCGAGCTCAAAGAAACACAAAGTGGCATGACTGTGTATGCAGCGGCTTTTTGCGGCGCATAGCTTTTATGCAACGCGCCACTTCCGCTCCTCTATGCATGATGAACGGAGCGTTTAACGTGAATGGGCCTCGGTAGGGAACTTGCCCTAATTCCGACTCCATTGTCTGGTAAAATAGGTTGCGTCGCATCTCTTACTCTATGTTTATGAGTGATAGGCTGATGAAGACATAAATAGGTGTAAAAGTATTTGACTCTATTCATAACTTTGTTATGATTTGATTTCGTACCAATAGCAGTACTGAAATAAAGAATACAATGCAACGTCTTCGTAAAACAATAGATATTAAAACAACGAAAATTTCAGATGAAAATATAAGAAATGGGATCTCGAAATGTTTGTCTTAGGTCATCCTATAACTTATTTAATAAAATAGACTAGTAGTAACCATACCACGGCGTTACTTCTTACCTAATACTTATTCTTAACTATGGAAAAAGATAATTTGGAATGACAAAATCGCCCAGTCATAGCGTGAATAACCCTAAAGAGCTTAGATGACAGCAGAGCTATTGTAGATTGTTGGCGTTTTTTGGAGTTGTATTTCTTACTTAAGATTGTCAATTTTAGTACATATTCTTCTTTCTTGTCCATATTGACATCCTTTCTTGTATTGTGCTGAATAAATGAATAAACCCAGTAACAATCGTTTTAGGCTTGCTCTTAGATTAATGGTTGCGAAATGCGCAAAAATAATGCTGGGGAGTTCGTTGCGCGCTTCTCTTTTAACAGTAACTCAAATTGCTTTGGAAGCAGTGGTAGAATCATGACTTGCAATAAGTAAGAATTAAGATTAAGATTTAAGATTCAATTCTGAAATAAATATGTATATCATTTTCAACTTATTTTTTGTGTAGTATAGATATTAATTTTTTATATTGTTTTTTTGTAATAAATTCTACAGACTCTTGTTCCGTAACCTTTTTTTTGAATTTAATTTGAGAAAAGGTTTCGATGTTATACACGCTTATTTGTAATTTTTGTTATTGTGTGTGACAATGAATGTGAACTTATTAATTATATTAATGTATTCTAATTTTAATACTAAACTTATACTACTAATGTAGAGTTTATCTGTTACACGCCGGTGTTGTGAGGAAGGGCATGTGCTGTGTGTGCCTTATATCTATACCTAAACCTATATATATTAACAAACTAGTGCCATGTGTGTTTTTTTTCCGTTTCTGTGTTTGGGTTATTAATTTTTAGGCTCTTTGTGTGTCTTGGTTTGTTTGTGAAGTGTGCGTGTAATGCAATGTGGTGGTAGTGCGCGTTAGTGTGGTATGTGTGTATGTTTTGTTGTTTGTTGGTTGTGTTCGATAGATATAGTGTAACCCTCTGCAAATTAAATTTGAAGATATCATTAAATTTGGAGCGGGCTATAAGTCTTAAGACGTTGGTTATAGCAGAGTTTGAAACAATTCGTCGAAATACGCTTATAAGAGTTCTAAAGCTGGCTTATATAATACATCCAATGTACATACCATCTTCGACGTCCTTTATTAAATTTCGCCTCCCTCGGCCTGGTTTTATTTAAATTTGATTTTATGAGAACGCATTTTCGGCTTATAACTTTTCTAATACAATTGAAACGTGACTCATCGAAATACACGTCCCTTTGATTTTTATTCATAGTAATTCTGTTACTCCATGTATAACCACTTTTATAATACACTTGTTAATTAAATCTAATTAAATCAAAAGGTATATTGGGTTCTTTCCCTAATTACTCGATCACAGTCAGATAATGCTCTAATAAATATAAATGTGGCTGTTGTATTTTTTAAAGTTATTGTTCGCCTAGAAACTTCAAAAATTGTAAACATTTGCAATATTGCTAAGTTATGACAATTTAAAATTAATATAATTAACTAGGATATGCCCTCGATTTTGTCCACGCTTGACTTGAAATTCCCGGGACACAAAATATAGCAGCATTTAAAAAAAAGAATGGAAACTTTGTCGGATTAAGTTAATTTTTATGCATCCAAACAACTTCAAACCGCTCCTGCGAAAATTCGTGCGGGTTTTCCAACGGCTTTTTTTGAAAAAAAAAAGAACGGTTGGGAAACCGAAAGCACAATAATTATTTGATAAGCATGCGGTTGGTAGGTTCATTGTCATTTATTTTCCTTCGAACGGTATCATGGTGGCATAGCATAGTGCGTCTAATTTTAAGACCTGTCAGATTAGCTGAAAAAAATGCGAATATCTTAAAGAAACGTCTATACCCAGCTGTCGGTGTAACATTTGTGGTCCGACACGCTCTGACCCGATGGTCTTTTGTTTTTATATAAGGCGCTTCAGGCCAGGCATTGCCCCTAAAGTAGTCAGAGATATACATCAGATATTTTGAACTATTAGACGTTCTTTCCTAGTTCTCCCACTTTTGCTCTTTTGGACGTTTGTTATAATTATTTATTTATTTATTTATCCAGATCTCCTAAGTAAGATCCACTTTAATATTCCATCGAAGTCTATACGCTTTGATCAACCATAAATGTACCTTTAAGTTTTACTAATTACAGACAAAACTCATTTCTAGTGCGAGCAGGTAATTATTTAAATAATGTAAGTAAATACGATGACATCGACCCAATTTGCAATCAGTATTTCAGGAGCCAAGCTGTGTCTAAGCCTTAAATTTGTCAACAGTGATTAGACATCTCATAGCCTTTTTTATGTTTGCATGTTACTTTTAAACAATATCTTATCCGTGAAAACCTGTCATTGGCTTTCTTGTATTAATTATAAACAAATGTATTTAGCTGTAGGTTTTCCATAAATAAATAAATAATTATAATATTAATTATATATCTTTATTTACAAAACCTTAATTCTATTAGATCCTTGTCTTTTTTCTGTTGTCGATATTCACTTTGGGTTTTGTTGTCTGCGATCGGCTCTAGAGTTGTCCGTTGCATATTACTCATAAATCTAACATTAACACAAGCGTAACTTGCATGGGAAAACACACTGCATTTGTATGTCAATAAAAAATGATGACGTAAAACTATGACGTCATCAGTGGTGGTCGTGATCAATATAACTGATTGCGAATCGTGAACTCCTATGACCCGATATCCTTCTGTTACTCCCTCCCATTCGATACTATACAATGAAGGGATTTACGACCGGGAAAAGGGTGTGGCGATACGACGTCAATATACCAAAATAGTTTATGATGTATGTTTAGAACAGAGTTTTGAGTATGGTATAAGGCTATATGTTTCTAACAACATGTTTGAACTGTTTCAGGAGAAGACTATATATAGTGTTAAATGAACCAAAAATACATCGATCTCTTTGTTCTTTTATATTGCTATTATTATTATTGCTAGCTGTGCTCGCGGTTTCACCCGCGTGGTGATGGACAATCGTTATATTTTGGACAATTCACAATATATTATCTTTATGAATTATAGCCTATGTGTGTAAGTGTTATTAAGCTTCATCAAAATTCATTCAGTAGTTTTTGCGTGAAATAGTAACAAACATACATCCATACATCCATTCTTACAAACTTTCGCGATTATAATATTTATATACAGATTTTGATCATCAAAACACACACAATTATTAAATCTAACTTAAATAGAATAGAATAATACCTTAAAGTTTCTAATTATGATGTTCATATTTTCAAACGTTTTCTATTTATTTTAATAAGTCGTTTAGTTTTGCATTTTGAATATTCATCAAAAATCTTATGGCTGCATATTTTATTCAAATGAAGTAGCTAATGAATTCTATAATTTGGTTCAATGACAGAGATGGTTATCAAATATTCCATATGTTAAATATACAGATCATATTTTTTAATTCATACTATTTCATTTTTGAGCTAGTCGGTATTTCTGTCTAGGGTCTTCTTCCTCTTTATCGAATTGAAGAGACGGGGTCAACCCTCGAGGCTTGGGGCCTTGAGGTTTGACCTGCAGCTCTGTGGGCAACTGCCCACCTATAGCTGGATTTGGAGCCACTAGACCCGTTTCCCGCATGGCGATAGCTTTACAGCCGCTCTGGTTGGCCAATCTGCAGGGTCCGATGCTCTTCGCGGGCTTTGTGCTGGCTACTTCTGCAGCTTAGTTAGCCATTCATTGGCGTTCAGTGGCCATCTGTAGCTTCTAGTGGTAGTATTTAAGTGAGGGGTCGCGGGGAGTCGGCAGCTAAGTTTCGGTATTTACAAATAACTATTCTAGAGGTTCCATAGCCAAATGACAAGAACAAAGGACGTTCCTCACCTCTGTGGACCTTGTCACTATGCGTCAACTGACATGCATAGGGCCGATTTCTTATTTACTTATGATTGCATCACCTAATTTCCAAATCAGCAATGAAACTTGACTTACTGGTAGTAGGGCTATGTGAAATGTCCGTCTGCGTATTATACCACCGTTCTGCTTCTGTCTTACGCCAAACAGTTTCACTATATTCCGGAGAAAAGAGTAATATAGGCATTGAAGTTAGACAACTAAACTAACAAACTAATGTCTTAAAATGCGCAACACATTTATGGCGAAAGCATTAAGATATTATAGGTGACGATGTGCACAAAAGTGGTCAGTAGTGGCTTGTCCATATTTATCACACAAAACATAAATATGTAATACTAGTTTTCATCGTGGCTACACCGCGGGTCAAACACCTGAAGTAGCTCTATTTTACTTACATAAAAACTTAAGTAGTTTTTTTATAGGTATAAACTTCAGACAAAAATTATCTAATTGTTGGTGAAAGCCGCCCAAAACTCTATTGCCTGGTTTAGAAGGAGTTAACGTATATACACACACAGACAGGCTCAGAAAGCGACTTTGTTTTATGCTATGTAAAGATAAAGAAGATTCGATATTATTGAACGGCACAGTATGCATATGATGCCACTCGCCGTCTACTTTCCACGTCGTTCTCGAAATGACTGTCGATAAATCAAAACACTTGATAAATATTTTACTGCATAAATTTGCTACATCGGAACCCCGAAAGCTTTCGACAAGAAACATGTTGGAGGAGCTGCGTCATTTATTATTTATGACAGAAATCCAACATTAAGTGACGTGCGACCTTCCGGGGTTTCGCGAATGATACCACTTAGCTTCCCCAAATGTTATTACGTATGATAAAGATATATATATTATTTTTTATCATACTTGAGGCATTGTTTATTAAATTTATTAGTCCTGACTCCGCAGTCTGTATGTCTCTTAGTAATATTAATAAATAATAAAGCCTTTATTGCTTATTACATTGCTTTTTCTTACAAATATCTATTAATGTATGGTTTGTTCATAGTCACCAGCTTACGCCTTCGACATAGGCCTCCTCCAACGGTTTCCATTCGTCACTGTTTTTCTTTTTTTTATATTGCATGGTTCATTAGGCAGGCAGACGGCCCACCTGATGGACATTGGTTACCAATGAACATTAGCAACACTAAAGGTGCTGCTACAAATGCGCTGCTGCTCTCTTAAGGAAGACTGGAACCTCCACTAATGCCGAAACACAACTCACGATTTTTATGGCGGCATACTGTAGCCCAAGGGTGGTGGCCACCTGGCTGTGGATTATTTTATCGCCTCTTCGACAGGCTGCCCGGCCGCAGGAAATTGTATTCTTTCTCAGTTCCTGCACGGATAATGTACATTCATTCGGCGACAAATTTTTTTTTCAAAAGACAACAATTTACGTGTAATATTTATTGGCTTAACTTAATCTAGTAGTATTCTAATAACTAATTATGTACCAATAAAATGTAAATGTTTGTTTGCAATTTCAAAATAATTACCTATAAGCGGAAATTTATATTTTAACAAATGACAGATTTTAGTATATTTCTGTCTGTCTGAAAGTAAGTATTTACTAAATACGTTTCGAAACGGCGTTCATAGGCCGTATCATATACATTATTAGTAATTGTGTATCGCGTTTAATGACCTTTCCATAATTGTCCTGGCTTTCGCTTGTAATCACTTCGGGGTGCCCTTTAATGCGGTATCTGGGTCATGTTGCGCCTATTCTTTAGACCCTTTAGGATGAGTTTGTGAAACCTTCAGTAGAGTGTGTGTTATTCCATTTTCATTTCATACTTCTGTTTTCCCCCTTACAAAACAAATGGGAAAACTTAATAGGGTAAACATATCGTTGGCACCCCAGTACTTGGCACCCACTGAATTTATTCGAGATATTTAAAAATCATAATATTTTCTATTTGTTGCCATATAATAATAATATTGTATATGTCTTTCAAGACCACAGGCCATGAAAATGCCCCGGACTTTTGGAGGGCTTCCGTGGAGCCATGGGAAGGCCAACACGTAGAGGCCGCTTGACAAATTTAATCTAAATGTGGCGTGTCACTGACCAGCGATTATCCCTGTCTACACGATATAATAATGCACCCAAGGATAAGCCCCGGCCAGTGTAGGAATATTGTGAGAAATGAAAACAAAAAGTACCAGGCTATTGGGGTGAACTACTAGTGGTACTAAGGGTCTGGGAATATGGGGACTATGGCGTCTAGCCGTCGAAGTGTTCAGGGAACATGGAAAAATGGGCAGACGGTGATTCGCCACTCCCTGCATGGGCCCCAAAAAATGTAATATTATTATTATTATCATTGTATGGCTACAAAAAAATCTTAATTGTTTAATAGATTAATAGAGTTCCAATTATTGAATTGGAGTGCCAACAATGGCATATTTTCCCATACTAGTTTATCTATTTCGGCAAATCCCGAATGGCAGGTATAACTAACTTATGCATGTAATTCTATGTACCGCCCAGTAAAAAATGTAGCGCTAAAATGTGCATAACAAAATGGCGCCACTGGTCATTCTTCCCTCCCTTTGTGACCTTTTATTAGTTTAAACATATTTTTAGATGAGAACGGACAAAATTTAAAAGGAACTTGTTGAGACTTTCAAACTTTGGACTGGTGTTTGTCTAAAAATATGTTCACATTTTGTTTGCAAAATAACTTTCCGTTTTCCTTAAAACATGCTGTAAACAGCGTTGGTTCAAAATACAATAAAGGATTTTTGATCAATTTAATATTGTCGTTTATATAGTAGATTGTTGCACGAGAGATCAAAGTGACCTATTTAAGAACGGGATGATTTTGGCGCACGAGCCTAGTGAGGGCCCTAATAGTTCCGAGTGCCTAAATAGGCCTCTCAGTCGAGGTTAACACACTGCTTTTCATTTCGCATATGAGGAAAGTAAATAAAAACTGATTAAGTTAAACAAACAACTGCTTTTCTTATGAAACCAAGCGTTAAATCCATATCTAAATCTGATGAACTCATTTAATACGATAATAATACTCATAATATGTATGAAACGTCAAGTAAATTTATTTTTCGTAGCATTCTACAAGCCAGATTTTTATGTAAATTAAATATAAATTTAGTAAAAAGTAATTATAAGTACAAGATGATATTACGATATTGGTGATATTTTTTTACTACAATTTATGCCGCGATTTGCATAGTTTTTAAATTGTATACAGTATAACAGAATAGTACTGTTTTAATCCCTGTGATCAGGCAACTACAAGCGTACTTTCAGAATATGAGAAATGAAGAAGGTATTTACCCCCGTTAAAGACCTAAGATCGTATCGCCTGGACTGTAAATAAAACAGTGTATACATTAGAGGCCTTTCAACAAACCTATTCCGGGAAGTGAATCGGACTATTCGGAGTCGATTAAACGGCCGATGGTGGCGAGGGGAAGCGGGATCCGTCTGGCGCAGGCATGCCGCAACGGGGGCTGCTACCGGGCCCCCTTGCGTTCAACCCAAACAAACTTCGCCCTCGCGTGTTCACCTACCCTCGGTTCGCTTTTGTTTTTCCACTGTAGAAAAATAGCAACCTCCCCCAACCCGAGCATTTCCCCTGAATCAGATCTTCATACTTTGCACCGTAAACATTCGCAAGCAATAAACCTTATAATCTCTATCAGATTTATTTTCCATCCGATGATGTGTGATATAATACGAAACCAATATTCGGCAACATGAAATCAACACTCGAATGTAATATGTCAACCAATTATGCGGCATATTTTTATCTCGACCTTGGCCGTATCGACTCATCAGAAGCAATTAAACGTAAAAACGATACCATCAGTTATAAATCAGCTGATCGATGTTTACTCTTATTAGGTAAGTAATTTAGTTGCGGTTCATCACGCTTTTTCGCTTATATCACGCACGTAACTTGTTTGCTGTCATCTACGGACCGAAGCGTTTTCGACCCCTGACCTCCGACGAATTATGAAACCGTCTCTAAATATGTAGGGCTGTTACACTCTGAAAAGCGGAAGGAAGCATTTGGAGTTTAGACGACGTCTCTTCCGCTCAATGAATAAGCATGGAACTCGGGTACGACAGTTCGATCCAATCAAATCGGATGCGTAAGAAGCTCACTATCTATCGGCGTTATTATGTAAATCGTAGACGGCGGCGTGACGCGCCAACCCTGCCGGAGGTTGTATAGAGCGGCGCGGGGCGTGAGTGTGAGGCGGGGCGGGCGAGGTGCGCGCGCACGTGCAGCAAGCCTCGGCGTCGGGAGTGCGTGGCAGTGAGGCCGCCCCCGCAGCTCGCACCGGTCCCGGCGCCGCCGGCTCCCGTTCGGATGCCGCTGCCGGCCGCCGCCTGCGATGGTCCACGCCGGGCCGGCCGCGCGCGCGCCCTCTCGCGCGATGTTCGCCGCCGCTGAGACCAAGCCGCGTCGCGCCGTCTCGCCGCTGGGTATACCTAAGTCCCCGTCGTTCCACTCGGGCCTAGACCTCGTCGCCAGCCAAGCGGCCACCAAGCGATCGGAGAGTGTGTCGGACGTAGCGCGCGCGTTCCGTTTCGCGCTGTTTGCAGGCACCGGCATGGAGGGCCAGGGCCAGGGCCCGCCGCCGAAGGCGCCGTCGCCGCCGGACGCGCGCAGTCCGCCGCCCCCGCCCGCCGCCGCCGCGGCCTCCATGTCGCCGGAGCGCCCGACGCAGATCCCCAATGCCGATAAGGAGAGTTTGATGGTGCAACTCCCCCTTCTCAAAGGTTCGTCGCCGTTGACGATAAGATTCTTATCTGTGTACTACGCAACACGGAATGGTATCGAAAACATCGCCGACCAGAGCTACACCTATATTTATAAACCGCCTCCGCTTTTCATTTTTCGTCCAATAACCGTATTATGTGAAACGTTCGTGTCTATTTCTAGCGGCACTACCTGAAAGTTTGCCGTAATTTTAGGAAGGGGAATGTAATATCGTTATCTCGCATGACGTGCATAATAAGCGATGCTGGGTGGGTGCGATGCCTTAAGACAACCCGCGCTTTATAGCCGGCAACCGGCAACCTTGCAGAGGCACAGCCGTGCGTTCCCGAAACAATGCGGCCGAGTCGCTGAACTAATCATTTGACATCTGATGACGTGTTCATATTGTTGAGGCGGCCAATGGCGAAAATGTCGCAGAAATGTATCGACCCAGCACAATCGGCCAGTGGTCGCCTACGTATGCTATAGGAAATAGAATACGGCGTCCTTTTACTCTGCGGTGCATATTGTATTGGAATCGTTCGTTCAATATGCACCGGGGTAGATTGAAGCGCTGAAAATAGAACAGCCCGCTGAAGTTTTAATTGGTGATGTGCGGATTTTTCAGATTTTTGTTTGTTATTACTGAGTAGAGCTATTTTATTTATAATTCTTTGTTTACCATTTTAATAAGTCGACTAAGTCATCAACTTAAGTGATAATTAATACTTATTATATCTTTATTCTAGTATACTTTGAATACTAAATAAGATGTATTCGTGGAAGTTGTTTTGATTAACATTTACTGTTGTAATTATTACTAATTGTGTTACTAGCGATTTTTGCAATAGATATTGGCGCCTAAGTAACAAATATGTGGAATAAAACGTTTCTAAAGAAAATTATATTTTCTTAGAAATGTTTTATCCAAATATCTAAATCAAATATAAAGTTTTGTAACCAAACAGTTAACATTCATCGCACTACGATTCCGTTAGTCTTCATTTTACATCCACTTGGCTATTTTTTATACTTAAACTCAACGCTGCTTAACATCAGAATGACTAGTTTATGTACAGTATTGTCAAGATTTTACGTTTAATTCATGGGCAATAAATGTTCAGTGGAATAATGAAAAATGTTTACATTTTCTGACGTAATAAAGTATTGTTTTCTATTCCTAACGTTTGTATAACAACGCAGACAATACTTGAATAAATGATGATTTTTTTGTTATTCATTCAGATTTATAGGTTAAATTCAGACTTCGGTTGGCGACAACGCTATGAAGAGAGTCGCATATTGAATGTTGTAATGGTCTCAATTTTGGTTCCAAAGATGAAATCAGTCCATCACGCATCACTACAATGAATAAATAATAATAAAGATTGTAGTGTAACGGAGAAAGGATACAATTTCCTGCGGCCGGGCGGCCTGTCGTAATAGGCGACAAAACAACCCACAGCCAGGTGGTAGGGTATTTGCCCGACTGGATGGCCACCACCCCTGGTTTAAAGTATGTCGCCATAACAACCTTGATTTGTGTTCCGGCATTAATGACCAGGTTCCAGTCTCCCTTAAGAGAGCAGCAGCGCATTTGTAACACCTTTAGTGTTGCAAATGTCCATAGGTGATGGTAACCGCTTTCCATCAAGTGTCTGCTGACCTCCTGCAAGAAAAAAATCTGTCTAATATTATAAAGGCGAAAGGCATAGATAGATGGTTGTAACTCAATGATGCAAGAACGGATCTGGATAAATTATACTTTTTATCCCGGAAAAATATAGGCTTCCCGTGGGATGACATTAAAGCGGGTAAAAGCTAGTTTACAATATATCAGAGCTGCTCGCCGAGTCTGCAACCTAATTGTATTCGATTCGGCTCGGTTACTCGATTTTATATATGGTACGTACACACGATGTCTTCTAATTAACTAGAGACCGGAGAGAATATCAATAATACTACTTCGTCTTTATATATGAGAAGGTTGTATTAATTTGGCAGATTTTTAGCCGACTTTAAGAAAAGGAGGTTTTCAATTCCTCCTGTAAATATTTTTTTATATACATTCTGCCACAACTTGTTTTTGTTTCTAAAACGATTTTCACCATTCTTTTTATGTTCGAAAAATCCAACGTATAAACAATGCAATTTTTTTGCAATTTTGCAAAGTTGTCAAAATGTTGTGAAGTCGGTTCCTTTTTTGCTAGAATAATTATTATATAGACATCGTTATTTTGCGCTTTCGTGGTTCCCTTAACGAAATTCGGTATGAAAATATTTGGAATATAATTATCTATATCTATAAGAATTTTTATTACTTTTTACACAGTTAAATTCAGTTTACGCACACTTCACTCGGGGACTTGCATTGGGGTAATGTGGGGTTCTCGGGTTAGACTAGTATCTTAGTCAAACATCCCGAGGGAAAAAGAGGAATTAAATTAGATTGGGCGATCCATAGTTGCTAATTTGTGAATTTTATATTTATTTATTTTATAAGTATATATATTTTTTTTATCTATAAATGATATGTAAAAAATAATGAACTATATATAATTTATGAATTATCATTATTTTTGTAGGTATTTATGCAAAATCATTTCTGAAGCGATAAAATAGGGGGTTAAAATTCTGAGATGTTCCTGCACTTCATATGAACAGTATAAAAATAAATACGAAGTCACAGGACACAGCTAGTATACTATAAATTCTCTTTTTGGGTATTTTCGTTTGTTTTACTATGAATTAAAAAAAATTAAATACATCTATTATACACTAGAATATTGCGGTGACGTTATTCATAATTCGTATCTGCTGTATTCAGGCAAATAGACATAGACAACAATTTATTGTTCACCAAAACAAAAATGCACAAGGCAATTGAAGACATGAGTGGATGAAGGTGATAAGTCGCATAATTCCAATTCTGAGTAAATCGAGATAAAAGTTTTACTTTTATTTGAAACTGAATTGAACTTAACACCTTTAGCAACGTTTTATTTCTTAAATATGCCTTATATGTATGGTCTAAGGTCTGTAGTCATTTGGTATCGGCTTATAACATTCATCTACGCAAAAAAAAGAATATGCGACATATCACCTTCATCCACTCACGTCTTCAATTGTTACTTGGCAAAACAAAAGGCAATATACTCTGTTACTGTTTGATAGTTGGACATTATGACACGAAATATACTTCTATTGTCAATATGATTGATTATATACAGTGCGGTCGGTCGAAATTGAATTGACGTCGTAAAACAGAGTTCGTGGCCTTCATTAATGTGAATTTCGTTCAGTAATTCTAATGTATTACACAATCATCAAAAAGCACTTTCGTTGTTCAAACAAATTAATAAACAAAACTACCTATCAAGAAAAAAATTTAACAAGGTGCCTTTTAGGGTATCCATAGCAGTTTTATCAAAATCATGTTAGTACGTGTCGGAATTGATATCAGTATTTGTATTTACCAATGCAAAACTAGATGGCGCTGTGTACCCTTGTGAATACATATATTTTTAGCGTCTATCACGTTGTTTAATTTCGCTTCACTGTGAGTTTTTGGCTTTTGTACATGGTCCTTCGAGCCGGATTGTCTTTATAATGTCACAGTAATTTATCTCAGAAACTACCGGGATCATGTGGATGAACGGTAGACTCAGTAGCTTAGTGCAATCAGGAATAGACACTTCAGAAATTGGCAACTTTCTTTATAGCATTATAAAGAAAATTGCCACAACGAGCGACCCAGACGTTCATAGGACATGGAGGGTTCTCCCAATACTTGCACCGTTTCAAGTTGAAAGGAGACTCTGGTGTCTGTGAAGCAGGAGAGCCAGAAACCCCTTTACATGCAATATCTGATTGCTCCAACGCGGAGAACGTCCTACGGATAGACTTTAAACGAGAGAACATACACGAGCTGCTCGGGAAAAACCTAAGGGAGGGCTTCGTCACACGCGACGAAAGTTATTACAAAGGCAGTCAATAAGAACCGAAGTCGGTAATTATTATATTTAAGCATATATATGAATCAATAGTGTTAAGTGAAATAAATAACGTAGTCTTAAGTTAGCTAGTAGTGAAAAGTGTATATAAAAAGATACACATATTAGATAATAGACCTTATACAGTAAGATTATAATATTTTTTTTAATAGAAACGTGAAAATTAATCAACAAAAATGTGTTAAATATAAAAGAAAGGCATTGTAAACTGAAAAATAAAATCCTCTCTCTTGCTTACCTAATGAATCAGGAGGGGCGATTATTAATAAAAATCAGGAATAGAATAAAGATTAGACTTTTTTTATTGCTTGAAGCGGGTATGTAGTCAAATGGATCGCTTTTGCCTTGAAAGGTTTTTGCTTTCGAAATTTGAGATCGCCACCATACATGTAAAAAATTCGGCGTTGTGTACGGTTCCGTTTCGTTTATAAATGGCAGGCGGCCGGTCCATCTGATGGAAAGCGATTACCATCGCTTATGGGCATTTGTAACGCCAAAGGTGCTATCAGTGTGCTGCCGCTCTCCAAAGAGAGACCAGAACCTGACCACTAATGCCGGAACACCAGGTTGCTATGGCGACATACTCTAAACCAGGGGAGGCAGCCATCCCGACACGCAAATCAAATACCCCTACCACCTGATTGTGGATAGTTTTGTCGCCACTTACGATAGGCTGCCTGGCTGCAAGAAATTGTATTAATTCTCCTTCATTTCTGCTTCGATAAAGGTCTGCCGGCCTGGAAGAAATTTTATGAAACCCTTTTCGAAAAACCTTTTATCGTAGCGCTTTGCGAAAAACTCAGCTGTGAGCTTATTCCAAATCCCCGTACGCAAGAAAAAGTTCTTAAGAAGTGTGGGAATTGGGGATAAGTTTCCCAAAAACATACAAATTATGAAATATTAATCCTCGTTCTTTACCTCGTATTACTCGTATAACTTTTTCTAGGCCAGGCTTCTTTCCCATAATGCATATAGACAATAGACTGGAGTCCCCCCGTACCTCACGAGGCTGTTGGGCGAGTACCTGCGGGATCGGCATATCCTTTGGGAGGGCGGTGAGTCCGCCAATCACGTGTTAGGTCGGCGACGCGTCGCGTGCGGCGTTCCGCAGGGGTCGGTCCTTGGGCCGATTCTTTGGAACGTAGGTTATGACTGGATCCTTCGGGTTTCGGTCCGGCCCGGGGTAGGGCTGATCTGCTTTGCGGACGACACCCTACTCACGGCACGCGCTGCGTCATTTGCGGAATCCGTGGACGTCGCCAACGACGGGTTGGCGATTGTCGTAGATCGAATAGCTAGGTTGGGCTTGAAGGTCTCCCCCGCGAAAACGGAGGCCGTCATGTTCCATAGGAAGTTCCGTAATCCCCCCTGGACCTGTCCGTTATAGTTCAGGGGGTGGCAATCAGAGTAGGGCCCAAGATGAAATATCTTGGGCTAGTTCTTGATGGGAAATGGCTGTTCAAAGCGCACTTTGAGCAGCTAGTTCCCAAACTCGTCAAACCCGCGGGCGCACTCTCCAGGTTACTTCCCAACGTGGGGGGCCCGGGGGGTGGCTCGGAAACTTTACTCCGGCATCCTGAGGAGTATGCACCGTACAGCGCACGGTGCGCCCGTCTGGTCCGACGCCCTTCACCGCCACAACAGAACCCTGCTGCACCGCGCGCAGCGGGTTCTGGCCGTGAGGACCATACGGGGGTATCGCACAGTGTCGTGGACGGCGGCGACTCTTCTGGCAGGCGAGCTGCCCTGGCGTCTCCAGGCAGACGTCCTGACCAGAGTTCGTCGTACCCGGCATGATGCCCTAGCCTAGCTAGAGGCCTGACCTTCTGTCAGGTCGAAATCAAGACGGTCAGGAAGCGGGAAACCGCTTGCTGCCTCGTTGAATGGTCACGAGACCTCGAACACCCTGCGGCCGGCGGCTTTACGGTGGACGCAATCAGGCCACAGCTGGAGGAATGGGTCACCTGCACCAGTGGAACCCTGACCTTCAGGATAACGCAGATACTGACCGGACACTGTTGTTTCGATCAGTATCTGTGTCACATTGTGGGCTACTTGCCTTCTCCGGACTGCCGCCAGTGCGGCGCACCCGACACGGCGCTTCACACGCTGATCGAGTGCGCCGCATGGACGCCACAGCGTTTCGATCTCGAGGAGCCGTCGGATCGCTCGGTAACTTGGTAACGGCCATGTTGCAGAGCGACGACCGCTGGGAAGCTGCGGTTACTTTTTGTGAGGCAGTAATGTCTCTCAAGGAGGCCGCAGAGCGGGACAGGGAGCGATATCCTTCGGCGCGTGCTATGGTCTCTTCTCGAGGTCGCCGGCCTTCAGCTGGCACCCGGACAGGCAGGTACGCGCATTACTACCCTCCCTGAGTTAGGTTCCGTTACGGGGGGCCCTTAGCTGCTAGGAAAGCAAGGGACTCATCGACCCCCGTCTCGAAGTGGGGTGTGTGGGCACACTCCAGGCACTTTATTGCGCTGGATAGACTGTTGCGTAACTATGTTCTATATCTCAGTCTTTCCATCACAAACAAAAGCGCAGGGTCGACAGGGAGGAGGGGGTTTTTAGTGGGTATTGAGGTTGCTCGCTCGTGTAGCATCGCTCGGAGTCTCCACACTACTCTGTGTCATCGATCGCGGACGGAGCACAAACAAAGCATACTATTGTCTGCTAGTGCTAGTGTTGTCGACACCGATCGACGCGTGCCGTTTCCTAGCAGCGGCCCAGATTGTGCGTAAATCGGTTAAGCATTTTCCCTCGCCTCAAAACAAACAAAAAAAATATAGACAATAGACATCATATTTATATGCTGTAGATATTAAGGCGTCTAAGTCTAGATTTATTAGCCCAAGTTGGAATCTCGTTAGCAACGGAGTGCCACGGGAAGGTTTTCTAAGTTTGTTATGTTTTATGTAAACAATTTATCTTTTATTCTACTCTTATTAATTGGACGACCTAGTTTTGCCTTCAGATGTAACGTGTTTACTGCTACGATTTGTATGCTAAAATTTTGAATATTTTATCAACAGTTCTAGCATCTTCGATTATAATCATTAGAAACGGAAATTCTCTCTGTATAAACGAGAACTTGCAAGTGCGTTAGAGAAATTTTCAACCAAATCACTCCTAATTTGAAAGTATTTGTAATACAACTGCTTCATATGGGATAATGTTACAGTTATTGACTGTTTCACGCAGATGTAGCGATGGGTTTAATTTGTTATTTCTGATGCGATATTGTTATTAATTGAAATGACAGACAGACAAACAGATACATGGCAATGAGGTTTTCCCTCTGCGCTACGACATGGGGTCGTTTAAGAAGGGCGTTATAAAATTTCTTAGACCCCGGCAACTCGTTGGCAACGCCCCTGGTGTTGCAAACGTCCATAGGCGACGGTAACCACCTTCCATCAAGTGGGCCGTCCGCCTGTTTGCCGGTTCAGGCAGTAAGAAAAAAAAGAATTGTACGGTGATATATACCAAAAAGTCTCACAATGGTACCAATAGGTGCAGTTTAGCATGGGCCAGGCAACAGGTAATTGTTAACGATAAATATTGACCGATAACATATGTATATGCAGTAATGTAGCTTTTCGTTAACCGCATTTGGCCCCAGTAAATAACTACAACAATAGCCCAGACCAGATCGACCGAAGTGAAGACCGAGCATTACTAAAGTTAGGTAGAGTTTAAATATGGTGGGTGCTGCTTTTTATTGAAAACAGGCGTAAGAAATTTTTAAAAATTAATACTTACCAATTTTATTAAATTACATAGTTAATATATAACTTTTTATTTATTTTTTATTGCAGGAGTTCAGCAGACAGGCAAACAACCCACTTGATGGAAAGTGGTTACCATCGCCTATGGACATTTGCAACACCAAAGGTGCTATAAATGCGCTGCTGCTCTTCTAAAGGTGACTGGAACCTGGTCACTAATGCCGGAATACAACTCAAAGTTGTTATGGCGGCATACTCTAGACCGGGGGTGGTAGCCATCCAGTCGGGCAAATGCCCTTCCTTTGAACTTTAGTAAAGGGCGCGAGTGTTGTAATGCGACATTATCGATGGTTTTACTATATCCTTTATTGTACTTTATCCCTATAACTTTGATCGGCTAAGTGCGTGCGATTCACGCTCCGTGAAAAGAGTCTTCTCTTCTACTTTTTTCTTAATTAATCACGTTGATTTCTTCGTATTAATATTAATTTATTGTTATTTTAAACATCACTTGTCAACAATATTTCTCTTATTTTAATTACTTTCTCTTTTTAAAAGGATGTCATCTGAGAGAGGACTTCGGCTGGTGTGCATAGACATTTAACATGGTCACCGCGAAAACTTCACTAATGAGACGTCATAAATTTCCCTAACGCAGCGCTCACAACGACCCATGTCAAAAGATGGGTCGAATAAACCGTTCCACTTGAGTTTACGATTGTAACGCCCGCAAGCAATTGGAACGGGAAAAATCGCGGTCGTTGTGAGCCGCATGTGGAACGTAGCTTAAATAGAACCTGTCAGTTTACGATAGGTTTATAGTATACCTAACATAAAATTGATAAAAGTAGAAACACGTTTTTGTGTTAACAAAGGGTACAATTGCCATTTGATGTAAAAATATGTTTCGTTGAATAATAAAAGCGTGAGGAATAGTGGTGTCAATGTAGTAGCAGCTTGAAGCTACGTTTTGTGCTGGGCTATCGTCCTTCCTATCATTCTTATACTATGACTAGACATTAGACATTAATCTCCTTGATGTGGGTTTTATATGTAAAATCGACCTCAAATATTTATGTACCATTCTTGCGACATAATTGCGCCATTAAATAAATTGTACACGCGCCGGGTCGCGTTTGGGTAATAAAGAGCGAGATAAAGAAATCGTCGATAAAGCACCGGCAGAATGCTAAAATGAGTTTGTTGGTTGCTTAATGTTACCAATTTTTGTTAGAATTGGACAGATTTAAATGAAAAGAAGTCCAAGTGTAAACGTAAAAAAATTACTTATATAATATTTAACATACTTATATGTTTATTAATTAATAAAATATAATGTTGGTAAGTGACAAATATAATCTGTTTTATTCCTGCCACGGGTTGTCTGAAAGAGATCGCTTCTTAGCGATAAGACCGCCCATTGTGTTCGTTTAAAATATTATTAGGCTATAAGTATTTCTGTGTTTTCTGTAATGGTGTACAATAAAGTGTTATCTATCTAAAAATATTAACTCTGCTGACAACGAAGATAAGCCGTTAATTGTCACAGATGCTGATAGCTGCATCTAGCATCAATCTACTTTGGACACCGCTGTCTGTATCGGATTGACGTTGTACCAATTGTAACTCTGGAAACATCTAAACGCGCATTTTATCCATGCAGGAACGTAGAAAGAATTCAATTACCTGCGGCCAGACAGTCTGTCGTAAGAAGCAACAAAACAAGCCACAGCCAGGTGGCATGAGTTCATCAGACGGCCCACCTAATAGAAAGCGGTTTCCATCGCCTATGGATATTTGTAACACTAAAGGTGCTGCCTGCCGCTCTCTAAAGGAAGGCTGGCACCTGGCCGCTAATGCCGGAAAACAATTCAAGGTTATTATGGCCGCAGGAAATTGTATTCTTTCTCCGTTCCTGCACGGATATAAAATTAAGTATCCTGTCTGTTTTGGGTAATTTTTTAAAGGTATTCTGAAGACACATTTTACCGGTGATGTCGTTTGTCCTCAGATGCACCAGCCGCGGAGAGAGAACAGCTGTTCGTCCAGAAGCTCCGACAGTGCTGTCTGTTGTTCGACTTCGCGGACGAACCGCTGTCGGACCTCAAATGGAAGGAGGTCAAGAGGGCCGCCCTCCTCGAGATGGTGGAGTACGTGACATCACAACGCGGTGTTATCACCGAAGCCATTTATCCGGAGGCCGTTAATATGGTCAGTGATCATTTAGACAGTATCTACGTAAAGTACATTAAAAGCTGATTTACATTGATGCAGGTATTGACTTCAAATTCGAAGGAAGCCAGTGCTAACTTCATACTGGCATCGTGTAAATTGATTTAAAGTAGTGACAGCTGCTGCTGCTGTACTGACAGCGCTATCAAGTCTGACTGACATAAATATTCTGGATTGAATTTTTTGAAGTGAGTCCGCTCCCCAAGTCCAATGTAAATCCAACCTTGTAATAACGGGTTTCTATATCTAACAAACCATCCTTTTCCTTTGCTAATTGGTAGACATTTGAAATTACTTCTATGGGGTATATATATATACAGTGGTGGTCATCTAATTAGAAACACTACCAACGGTCCTTGACATTATTTTTGACATTCGTTTTACGTCAAAGGGAGGGTTTGCACTGAAAATCAGCGTTGTGTCGGATATAGTTCCGGCACAGCAATATGCTGAGTGCAAACCTTGTTTGCTGAAGATGCGGCGTACAGATTTTCAAAATATGCTCTGTGTGAAAAAATGTAATTGCGTCGCTATTTTTTGCAAATAAAGTTTCTTTCTTTCTTTCTTCTTTCTATTATGTAAGATACTTCACCGCAATCGTTTTTATTTTCAAATTAAACAATAAATAGGACAACAATATCTTCAACTGTTTATCATTTATTAGAAAAATATTATAAATCCCATTACACATATGCAGTTTTAATATTGCATTACGGAAAAACATTTAAATCAGTTTTAAGGTATGAACAATAATGGTCAACTAATTAGAAACAACAACAAAAAAGTATAAAAAGCAATATTTTTTTAAGTATTAGTAATTAGTATTGTTATTTACGAAATAGCTACTATCCACAGCCTACCAATAGTTGTAATTAATATTTAGTGGCGTATCCCTTATTTTGAATAACAGCACTACAACGACGTGGCATTGATTCAATCAATTTCATACATTTTTCTAGGGGGATTGAATTCCATGCTTCAACAAATGCTTCGTATAGTTCGTTATGACTGGTGTTACGTTTGTTTGAGACTTTCTTTTTAACAATACACCAGAGATTTTCTATCGGGTTTAAATCCGGACTTTTTGCTGGTCAGTCTAAAACGGATATACGCTGTTCGCTAAGGAAATATTTGACGCTATTGGCCGTGTGTTTAGGATCATTGCCGTGCTGGAAGATCCAGGTTACAGGCAAATGATCGTCCGAGTAGGGAATCATTGTGTGCTCTAAGATATTTTTGTATTGCCATTGATCCATTGTACCTTCAATCTTCCGAACGGGTCCAACTCCACATCCGGAATAACACCCCCAAACTTTAATGTTACCGCCACCGTGCTTGACTATACTCCTTGTGTATTTATAATTAAAAGCACTGTTTACAGGACGTCTAACATAGCGCTTTCCATCGGAATTTACCATATATTTATTTTTGTTTCATCTGAAAATAACACTTTTTTCCATTCTTGTACCGTCCAATTAACATATTTTTTAACCGACTTCAAAAAAAGGGGGGGGGGGGGTTCTCAATTCGTCGGGATCTTTTTTTTCCTTTTTTTTATGTATGTTCGCCGTTTACTCCGTGATTTATGATCCGATTTACGTGATTCTTTTGTTCGACGCGGAATAGCTTCCAATTGGCCCCCTAAAAATTTTACATAGTTTGGCCCAGTAGTTTTCATTTTATGAACATTTTTTATGAAAAAAATTTCCTTTTCGTTCCATATGTACACCGATTACTCTGAGATTTATGATTCGATTTACGTGATTCTTTTTTTGTTCGACGCGGAATAGCTGCCATGTGATCCCCTAAAAATTTGGCATAGTTTGGCCCAGTAGTTTTCATTTTACGAACATATTTTTGTTCTCATTTCTTGGGACCTATATTTTTTAAGAAGCGCGGCACCATTTGTAAGTCCACCCATACATAGCTAGACACTAAAAAGTAACAAATAAAAAATAAAAACTTCGTTTAAAAAAACCGACTTCAAAAACTAAAATGTATAAAATAACTTATTTCTAAAGCTATTATTATTAATACTATCTAAAACATTTTGAAGTCGGTGCAAAGTAAAACATAAAAATTACTATATTTTGAAAATTACTAAATTACTAACTCTTAATTCATAAGAAGTGTTTCTAATTAGATGACCACCACTATATATATATATATATATATATATATAAATAACTAAATGTATTATTACAACCTAGGCGCTGACAACAATAAATTCACACCTGCATATCTGTAAAAATACATATTATTACCTGTCGGCATTTGAACGCGTTTGCTAGGAATTGAACTCAGAGCCTCTGGGTTCCATAGGCTCTGAGTTCTGCTGGCTGTTTTGTGTTTCGAGTGCTGCTGGCTAAGGCTTAGCCCGCTCAACCACAGAGGCCCGCATAGTCATGACGGGTATACTGTCCGTCCTCGCTCTAAATGTGTTGACTCCCAAATCTAATGCTATTATTTGTCAACAGTTCGCAATAAATCTATTCCGGACGCTACCGCCTTCCTCGAACCCCAACGGCGCGGAGTTTGATCCAGAGGAGGACGAGCCCACCTTAGAAGCCGCCTGGCCACACCTTCAGCTCGTCTATGAGCTGTTCCTCAGGCTGCTGGAGTCGCCAGACTTCCAGCCGAACATTGCGAAGAAATACATAGATCAGAAGTTTGTATTACAGGTTCGTGTTGTTTTGTCTTGAAACTATTATACTATTGTATGTAATCTCTTCTCTGTAAACAGGGAAGCCCGAACTCTACAGTGAGTTTTTTAGAGTCTGATATAGATTATTGGCCGGTTCCTATATCTTACTAACCGTTCATTTGCCTTACTAGTGGTTAAAATTTGAGATAAACTTTCATACAAGTATTGTCTTTCTACTCTTGGAAAGGAAGCGAACGCAACTTATGATATGGGAAACTATAGATTTATAGTCTGATTATCTTATTTAAAGCAAACGGTTCTATTTTCAACCACCGTAAATATTGATACTTAAAGATATTATAATACAATTTTAATTTTTAACTAAATCGATCATACATATTTCTAGGGATTTATTTTTTCATATTTTGGATATACATCTGACGTGGGCCTTAAAAATTCACTATATACTATATATAATTGCACATATTGTATTAATGTGGACATACCTGAACGTTTTAGGCCGCGCGCAAACGGGCCACCGTCTATAGCCACTGATGGCGGCCACGCGCCACCTCGCGAACAAAAGTGGCGGTGGCTCATGGCGTCCACCGCGACTACTTTACAAAATGTATGAAAAAGCGTGTCAATTGCTTGTCGCTGGACACCGGTGGCTGGGATCGGTGGCCCGTATGCGCCCAGCTTTAACCGGTTAAGAAAGCTTCGTGTGAATATTTTATTATCACCTTCTTTAAATAATTGCCACGTGACATCAAAATTGACGTCTACATAGTTAGAACACGCCCTTGACCTTGCTGCTGTAATGTATGTATACCAATGTGTTCAAATAGAGTCGATTTTTTGATTTGTTATTCTAACGCAGAAGGTTGGGTCATTATAATGTAATTTTCATTTGATAGCTACCTATGAACAATAAAAAGAAAATCTATAAGTATTGATTTTTATTCATTTTCGGTAATGAAATTATGTCAGTCTACCCTCTCGCGTCGAACGTTTAAAAGTGTACGTATTGAAAGGAGAGAGAGGAGAGAGGTGGGGCAGTCAAGCGAGGATGACGATACGAGCAAGACGTAGATTCGACAAGTGATATAGTGACGGACTTAGCGCGTGTTATTGAATCGTGCAGTTTATACTGGCTGTGTCCAGTTATATTTGTACCTGTTTTATATGTGTTTGTATAGTTCTAATAAACTCTATAATAATTCCAACGGCATTTTAATTAGAGTCTTGCATAACTTGTAACAATATTAACTCGAAACTATGATCATACGTACTAGGATAACAAAATCCAATAGTTATAACACACTCTAACACGACCATTCACTGTGCACGAATGAGATAGTACTTAGAAGATTTAATAATAGAATATAGATCAGAACTAATATTATTAGTATATATAAAGCTGCGTACTCACCTGCAAGAAGTAACCGTAACCGTTACTGTAATCAAAAATCATCGTATGTTGTGGATCGCAATTTCGAGTCGAGCGGCACGCGGCGCGTTCGCAAGGAGCCAATAAAGCGAAGATCAATGTTAGCGTATACATTAGAGCACGTTACTGTAACCGTTCGGTTACAGTTACGGCTCGCAGATGAGTACGCGGCTTAAGAACTTGCAAACAGTTGGAGCACCCAGACCGACGGACCGGCGACGTGTCGCGTGCGGCGTTCCACAGGGATCGGTCCTCGGGCCTATCCTTTGGAACGTAGGCTATGACTGGATCCTTCGGGTGACGGTCCGGCCCGGAGTAGGGCTGATCTGCTTTGCGGACGACACCCTACTCACGGCACGCGCCGCGTCTTTTGCGGAATCCGTGGACGTCGCCAACGACGGGTTGGCGATCGTCGTAGATCGAATAGCTAGGCTGGGCTTGAAGGTCTCCCCCGCGAAAACGGAGGCCGTCATGTTCCATAGGAAATTCCGGAATCCTCCCCCGGACTTGTCCGTTACAGTTCAGGGGGTGGCGATTAGAGTAGGGCCCACGATGAAATATCTTGGGCTAGTCCTTGACGGGAAATGGCTGTTCAAAGCGCACTTTGAGCAGCTAGTTCCCAAACTTTTGAATTCCGCGGGCGCACTCTCCAGGCTTCTTCCTAACGTGGGGGGGCCGGGGGGTGCGACGCGGAAGCTTTATTCCGGCATCCTGAGGAGTATGGCGCTCTACGGTGCGCCCGTCTGGTTCGATTCGCTTCACCGCCACAACCGAACCCTGCTGCACCGCGCGCAGCGGGTTCTGGCCGTGAGGACCATACGGGGGTACCGCACAGTGTCGTGGTCGGCGGCGACTCTCTTGGCAGGCGAGCTGCCCTGGCCTCTCCAGGCAGACGTCCTATTCAGAGTTCGTCGCACCCGGCAGGATGCCCTAGCTAGAGGACTGACCTTCTGTCAAGTCGAATTAGAGACGGTCAGGAAACGGGAAACCGCTTGCTGCCTCGTCGCCTGGTCTCGTGACCTCGAACACCCTGTGGCCGGCGGCTATACGGTGGATGCAATCAGGCCGCAGCTGGAGAGATGGGTGACCCGCACCAGCGGAACCCTGACCTTCAGGACGACACAGATACTGACCGGACACGGTTGTTTCGATCAGTATCTGTTTCGCATTGTGGGCTGCTTGCCTTCCCCGGACTGCCGCCAATGCGGCGCACCCGATACGGCGTTACACACGCTTGTTGAGTGCGCTGCATGGACGCCTCAGCGTTTCGAGCTCGAGACACACGTAGGAGCCGTCCGATCGCTTGGCGACTTGGTAACGGCCATGTTGCACAGCGACGACCGCTGGGAGTCTGCGGTCTCTTTCTGTGAGGCGGTAATGTCTCTAAAAGAGGCCGCAGAAAGGGATAGGGAGCGAAGTCCTGCAGCGCGTGCTAATGTCTCCACCCGAGGTCGCCGGCCTTCAGCTAGCACCCGGAGAGGCAGGTACGCGCATTACTTCCCTCCCTGAGTTAGGTTCCGGTACGAGGGGCCCCTTGCTACTAGGCAACGCAAGGGATTCAACTGCCCCCGTTTCGAAGTGGGGTGTGTTCTCCCAGGGCACACTCCAGGCACTTTATTGCGCTGGATCGACTGTTGCGTAACTATGTTCTATATCTCAGTCTTTCCTTCACAACAAAGCGCAGGGTCGACGGGAGGAGAGGTTTTTTAGTGGGTATTGAGGTTGCTCGCCCGTGCGGCATCGCTCTGAGTCTTCCACACTCCTCAGTGTCAAGCCATCGCGGACGAAGCGCAAACAAAGCATACTATTGCTAGCGTTATCGCCCCCGGTGGATGCGCGCCGTTTCCTAGTGACGGCCCTGAGAGTGCGTAAATCGGTCAGCATTTTTCCTCGCCTCAAAAAAAAAAAAAAAACCCAGACCGACGGACATGACGATCAATATTGTTACATCCCGACAAAAAGTGAATGCACACCTGCCTGTCGTAAAGCGCAGTTTATTACCTTCCCGCATTTGGACTTATTTGTTTACTTTTTGTTTAAAATTTGCAATTAGACAATAGCCTATAGTTATTGTATTCGTTTATGGCCGTTCGCAGGAATAATTAAGCAGGTGTGCAGATTACGTTTTCTTGGAAAACTCAGACCATGCGGTCGATTGTTGTATTGTACAGATTACTATAACACAATGCCTGAACGGAGTGGTGGGGCAGTCAAGCGAGAATTACGATACAAGCAAGACGTACATTCGATAAGCTATATAGTGACGGACTTTACGTGTGTTATTGAATTATGCAGTTTGTGCTGGTTGCGTCCAGTTATATTTGTACCTGTGTTATACGTGTTTGTATAGTTCTAATAAATTCTATAGTAATTCCAACGGCATTTTAATTCGAATCCCACACTCGTAACAGTATAATAAGGATTCACCTTTTTACCAACATTGCAAGGGTGCTCTAGAAATAAAACAAAACCTACTTACTTACTTTAAAATAATTACAACGTCCCAATACTAATTATCTCGAAGCTTTCTTTGATCATCCAAATATTTTTGTGTACTAGGATAACAAAAGACAATACGGTTACATCACACTCGAGAAATCGCTTTCATCCCGTTGACTGACATGTTTTTAATTATTCACGCGGCTTGTTTCGTGTATGAGACATTAGTTATTCCCGTATCATTGTTCCCGAGGGTACGATGTAAACACAAAAGGCTTTTCTTGTTTAATATTAAAGCCGAGATTCTGTTACTTGAGAGATTATTCTAGATATAATTATGCTTTGTTATAATTTTTGTGGGCTTGAAAATAAGGTTTTCTTTATATTGTTTCGAGCTACAGGATCTTTTTTTATTGCAAGAGTTCAGCAGGCAGGCAGACGGCCCACTTGATGGAAAGCGTTTACGATCGCCTATGGACATTTGCAACAACAAAGGTGCTACAAATGCGCTGCTGCTCTCTTAAGGGAGACTGAAACCTGGTCACCAATGCCGGAACACAACTGAATGTTGTTATGGCGACATACTTTATCAGATCAGGGTAGCCATCCAGTCGGGCAAATGCCCTACCACTTGGCTGTGGGTTGTTTTGTCGCCTCTTACGACAGGCCGCCCGGCCACAGGAAATTGTATTCTTTCTCCGTTCCTGCACGGATAAATCTTGTTCAGACCAAGTTTATTTAAAATACTTTTTAAGCTGATTCCTTCTATATGACCTTGAATTTTTTGCAAGTTTTTAAGGAAACGGTATTTTATAGCTCGCGCTTCCGAATTGTAAGAAGGAGGGAAGGAACAGACCGTATATCAGCCAGCTTGATCCAGACGCAATGGTTATATTGGCACAACGGTAATTTTGATGTGATGTGCACATTGAAATTGCACTGTGACCTTACGATGTTTTATTTTAGACGTCACCTGGGGCTAATTTTAACTTTTTCCTTGCATGTCGAGCTAGAAAATTGCCTATTCAGTAAATAGTCCCTAGGGCAGGGGTTCCCAAACTTTTTCAGTTCGCGGCACATTTACAGGTTTAGTACTTTGTCTCGGCGCCCTAGCTAGTTGAAATAGGGTACAATAATACTAAGTATTTAAGGACAAAAATTGAAACACATACAATATAAAGCTGAGTTTTTTATATATTTATATACAAGAAAACATTTATTATTTAAGGAAAATAGGAAACAAAATATAATGTAACTTAGTCAATGGGACGTTTGAGCTTGGTGATATCCACACATTTTGTAACCACAAATGCCTAAGTTTAGTTTCCGGAGAACTCTTCACGACGCACCGGGGCGCTGCGGCGCACACTTTGGGAACCCCTGTCCTAGGGTATTTCGTGTAACGGGGTTTTACCAACTGACCTAGCACGATAAAGGGTGATTGTAGTTTACAATAAATATATGCATACTAATGTATTTTTATTTTTCAGCTTTTGGAACTGTTCGATTCGGAGGATCCCCGAGAACGGGACTTCCTGAAGACGACGTTACACAGGATATATGGAAAATTCTTAGTTCTAAGAGCGTATATAAGGAAACAAATTAATAATGTATTCTATAGGTGAGTTTTTAATATGCATAATATAATACATAGATTTTATGTAATAACTAGCTTCTGCCCGCCACTTTGTCCGCGTGGATTTTTTTTTTCATAAAAAGTAGGTATCCTATGTTACTTCTAATACCTCCAAGAATATGTGTACAAAGTTTCATGATGATCGGTCGAGTAGTTTTCGCGTGAAAGCGCAACAAACAAACCCACATTCACATTTATAATATTAGTAGGGTTTGAATTCGTGAAAATTTTTCGCTGATTTAGCTTTTTACGGCTCAGTAATTGTAATGTATGGATTAAGAGCTAGATATTGTTCAACCAAACACTACCAAGTACAAGCTTTGTTTCAAAAAAATCAAAATCATCAATTTAGTATTTTATTGTCCAAATAATAAAGGTAACCTTACCTTACCTTACCTTTATTATTTGTTACCAAAAGGTAACATCTGTATGCAAGTGACAAATTGAGAGAAATACTATAAACTTAGTATGAGCATGTAAGAATGAGGATTGGAAATCATGTGAAAAATAGAGTGGATTCAAAATTTGCACATGACCCAATTTGACTCCACGTGGACTGTAATATTAGCTGCTCACATTTTACTCCTTACAACGTTGAACAGACAAAATAGGTATAGGGTTGTAGACGGTTAGTGGACAGATAAACATAAAATAAATTTCTGATTACTATAGTAAAAGTAAGCCAGGTGAACGAATGATGTTTGCCTCAGTAAACTAAAAAATATCGAAGGAGCACATATTGTGCAGATCCAATATAATTTTGAAAAGTTAAATAAAAATAAAAAAGTAGTGAGTTCATTAAGTATCCAAACTAAAAATGTAAAACAATATCGCAGATATACTAAAATAAATAGAATATAACGCTGCTTTTAGACAGATTAACCAAATTTAATAATACGGTTGAAAGGCGTCGAAATGAAACGATACGATGACATTCAATGAAATTGAATTATTCAAATTTCCTTTACATGCATCACTTTGGTTACTTCATCCGAATCGAAAGACAGAAATGAACCGTCTAATATCAGCTAAGCTTAATAAATTACTTCCAATGAAATAAAGACTGATGAAACAAAAACAAACCAATAATATATAAAACCTAATCAATTACCAGCTGTCCGCTCATCGTGTTACACTGCGATCGAATAACATTTATCCTGTACTATTATTATTTATACAATTATTACTAATTATAGTACGTATTACGGAAGGTATAAGGAAATACGATGTAAATAATAATTAATTGTTCATTTATTATTATTATTGCTCCATGACAGACTTTATAATGATAATAATTCTTATAATACATTTTGTTGTCAAGAATCACATGTGCTCTATAAAAGTACTTACCAAATTCTGGCATCTGTGACATAAAGTCAGCTTTTGAAAAGAGGACAGGGTTCCTATTATCCTATACCAAACTAAGTTCTTCGTGGTACTTCAGTTATTTTTATTAACTAGCTGACCCGGCGAACTTCGTACCACCATATTTTCTGAATTCCTAAGACTTTATTTCATGACACAAAAACATAATCACCATAATCGGTCCTGGTGATTAGGAGGATTCTTGAACCCGATCTCAGCGCCACCTACCGGTTCTAATTGCGAATCTAAATCATCCGGGAACCCAGTCAAACACACAAAAACAAAATCACCAAAATCGCTCCCGGTGATTAGGAGGATTCTAGAACCCGATCTCAGCGCCATCTACCGGTTCCAATTGTGGATTTAAACTATCCCGGGACCCACTCAAACACACACACAATATTTCATCAAAATCGGTAAAGTCGTTCTCAAGTTATGCGCTTACCAACACATTTTGCGATTCGTTTTTATATATAAGATTAGCTTCTGCCCGTGACTTCGTACGCGTGGAAAGGAAGTTAAAAAACACCCGCGATTTTGAAACATTCTTCATTGGTGCTCCGCTCCTATTGCTCTTAGCGTGATGGTTTAGAGCCTGTAACCTTCATCAATAAATGGGCTATCTAACACTGAAAAAAAATTTCAAATCAGACCAGTAGTTCCTGAGATTAGCGCTTTCAAGCAAACAAACAAAGAAACAAACTTATCTCCTTTATATATTATATATATAAGATATAACTCTGTCACTGACACCACACCCTGTCAAATTATCCGCTTCTATTATGTTACATTGCAGAGAAATTACTTTTAGTCTGTTATAAGCTGTTTAAGTAATTAAAGCTTTTTAACTATCCCACGGGAACTATTTAATTTTTCGGGATCAAAAGTATCCTATATGTTGACCAGGGATATAAGCTATCACCATACAAAATTTCATGTAAATCGGTCCAGTCGTTTCTGAGATTAGCCGGTACAAACAGACAGACAAACAGACAAACAAAAAATTCTAAAAAAATCTAAATTAGTTCTATTTCACTTCTTACATCCCCCTGACTCGGTTTTTAGCATTTTTTTTAATTGTACAGAAATTCGACCTCTACAATTTTATTATAAGTATAGATTACTATTGTTACAACCTAGGCGCCGACAAAGACAAATTCCACGTACAGATTTGTAGAAGCACATTTATTACCCGTCGGCATTTGAACTAATAATAACATTGAAATTATTGTAATTATTTTATGATCGGCTTTTGTTTACTTATTTATTTATTGGCATACGAGAACAGCCTATTGTTGTATTGTAAACATTAGCCAGGTGTGATTTTACAGTACAAGCTGATTCAAGGAAATTTGGTCCAGGTTACCAGGAGGGCATATTGTATTTGTGCAGTATAAAACGATGGCCTGATTGAGGGATGGGGAGGGCAGTCGAGCGAGAACCACGATCAAAGCGAGACGTTTGTACTACAATCGGGAATCTAATAGAGACGGACTTTGCGAGTTTTATTGAATTACGGGCTTCTGCATTACGTTTGGACTTGTTGTGTATATTTGTACCAGTGTTATACGTGTTTGTACGAGTATAGTTCTTATAAACTGTATAGTTATTCTTATTATTAATTTTAATTCGAGTCTCGCAACTCGTAACACTATTATCAATAGTATAGTTTTTACTTTATTTGTTTTCCAATATTTTCAGGTTTATATATGAGACAGAGCATCACAACGGCATCGCGGAGCTCTTGGAGATCCTCGGCTCCATAATCAACGGGTTCGCGTTGCCACTTAAAGAAGAACACAAGCTATTTTTACTTAGGGTAATATGACGGATCATGATTTTCTCAGACGATTTTCTTGAATATTCATAAATTAAGTATAACTAAAAGTGCTAGTTTTGATAAGAACTTTAAAAGAAATAAGTTTTATTGTCAAATAATAATGTACAATGCGCTCAAAACTTAAGTGCGCTTCGAGTGAAGTTAGTCCCGTGAGTTTGCGCAGGTCCAATCTAATGTTAACGTTTATTACTTATTATCGTGTGTTGTGCCAAAGAAATGGCATGTGGGTCTGGATCGAGGCTGAATGATAGCCCAACAGTTTTCTGAGGTCTGTCTGTGCACCTTAGAACTGTGTTCTGCCAGTATATTGCAATACGCGCAAAATTTAAATGCGTCCTTGAAGTTCTTATCTTAACCTCATTGCAAGTTAAGAACTTCAAGGACGCATTGAAGTTTTGCGTGTACTATATTATATTGGGTAACAGTAAACAATAGTTGTAGAATGTTACTTGTTTATATATAACAAAGAATTGTGTGCTTGTCTTGAAAATCTAAATTTTTAGTGATTCAGAAGATATTCAAACAAAGTGATGGAGAATATTCAGTTTCTAATAATGTTTTTATCCCTTATTTCTAGGTATTATTGCCTCTGCACAAAGCCAAGTCGCTTTCGGTGTACCACCCTCAGCTGGCGTACTGTGTGGTGCAATTTCTCGAGAAGGATCCCTCCTTAACACAACCCGTAGTTAGGTTAGTGCCAAAATATCCATAATTTAGTTAATAATAAGCTTGCATAACTCTTACATGTTGTTTATTTAGGATTTTGATACTTGAAGGTGAAAAGGAATCCATATATTATAGTGATAATATATCATTTCACTTTGTCAGTAACAGCTGACGTTAGCGATATATTTGGCATGAATGTAGAAATCTCCTGTGTGATGAAATTTATTTATTTTAAATTTGGAGAAATAAAGATTAAATCATTTAATACTTACATAATATTATTGAGCGAGGTATGGGATTGGTCTCTAGCACATTTATAAAATATTTATAAGTTATTTTTCGAATTAGAAAAAAAAAATCATTGAAACTATCTCCGCAGTTCACAGTCAAAAACTTTGTAAAAATCAGAGGTGTGCTTCATATTTATTTCAAACGAACGTTCAATGGGGAGTTTTTGGCGGGAACTGAAAGATGTTGTGCTGTGCAGTTTTATATTCGAAAAATGTGTAAAATTACTCTAAAATGAACAGTAGTTGTAGGATATTGATAGTTTTTGAGTAGTAATTATCTGTTTTCGTGAGAAATGCGAACTGTATAGTCAAATGTGGCCTTTCGAGTTAAAGAATTAAATCATTTATTCGAAACCATTAACATAGTGTACAGAAACAATTTGTTATCGCAAACAACTGCTGTAGTATAATACTGTGTTGCAGTTGTTAGCGCCCACTTCCAGGCCACTCGTTTGTTATACAATTTTAATAAAATTGTTACGTGCGAGCGGGGGGGGGGGGGGGCGTACGCACTTATGGATTGGAAGAAAACACCAGTTTTTAACTAAACGCTTTTATTGACTTACATTGCCGCACGTAATACCTCTCTGCAGGGGTGCCCCTATACGCACGACTAACGATGTACAGTCCCGACGACAAGGTGTGTCGCTCACAAAACCGTCGCTGAGATTGCTTAGACCACCTCCTGCTACTGCAGCGCTCATCTCCGATATTGCCGCCTCGTACGTCGTCGACGTCGTATCGTCTCTCGAACTACGCTAATTCACTTAACTGTCCACTAATCTTGTCACTAAATTCATCACTTAACTCGTCTCTGTCTACTATTAACCTTCTCTTCCAACTCTTTAGTATCGCACTTGTCGCTTTACCGTCTTGAACTGAACTCAACTCTAAACTGCCCGGTAGGTGCGCCTTACGCTGTTTATATACCCGCAAGAATTTTCTGGAACCCAACTATCTATCTCTGTCTCTTCCTTCCCGAACCTTCTGTTCGGGAACTTTTGTTTGTAGATCCATCCCTTTTTAACATCTATCTATCTCTGTCTTTCGTTCATCGTCTATCCCTTTCTAAACTATATTCGTCCTTGTTTTTTCCTTCCAGAATCTTCTACCTTTTTCCAAAAGCCTTGTTTACGCTGCCGGAAAGTTCTACCCTCGGTCGCCACAATATTAAAATTTATCCATTTGTAAATTTTCGTGTTAATGTTTTTAATGTATGTGGAAATGCATAATTGTGTGAATGGGTGTGTATATGTATGTATGTATGTGGTGTGTATGTGTGTGAGTTGTCCGTTTAATGGCGTCAGTTGCTAACCTACAGTTCAGCTGAGCTACATAGGCTATAATACATATAACAGTTTCAGCGATATATGAATTACGAAATATATTGTAACGTGGGGGGAATAGTCAGATCTTCCTCCTTAGCCACAGAATAGGTTTAGGTGGGTCAATGAATGATATAAGATAATTATGTAATATATTTAAACAGTTCCGTGAGAACCGGTGGACTTCTATGCACAAAAACACACATGCACAGTGTACCCACTCTGGCCTGTCGAAGCCTTGAAAGCTCTTCGAGTCAAGATGTTCCACAGCTCTTATATTAGCTCGACCGGTAACTGTCCACGTCTGGTATAGGGTAGCTTGGTTGTATAGGTTTTCCTAGATAAGTAAGGGTAGCCTTGGTCCTCAGCGGGAACACGTAGTTATTTTAATAATGTTAAAAGAAGTTTTGAGTTGTGAGGAATAATATTTATGAAAGAATTGTAACAGCTGATATTTTTGAAATTCGAGCGAGTCTCAACTTAACCGCCGCTTTTTATTTTTAAAAATAAAAAGTCTCTTGACAGTGACATAGTTTGACATTAGTACTGTCATTGGCTAAGTCTATTTTTTTTTAAATGGTGCAAGTGCAACGTTACAATACGCGTAAACCAATAATGGTAGTAGCTTCTATAATGTGAAATGAATATTTAATATTTCAGAGCATTATTAAAATACTGGCCGAAGACCCATTCGCCTAAGGAAGTCATGTTTTTGAATGAAATGGAGGAGATATTGGACGTTATCGAGCCGGCGGAGTTCCAGAGGATAATGGACCCGCTTTTCAAACAGCTCGCCAAGTGTGTCTCCAGTCCACATTTTCAGGTAAAGGACACGTAAAACTTATGCTGGATTTCTTTACTTACTGAATGGTATGGTAGATGGATATCCACTAGTATTTATTACTTTGAAAATGAACTTTATGAATATCGCTTAGATCTTAGTCTTTAGTTTCAAAATCTAAACAAAATCCTATGAAAATACTAACAATGTATAAAATATTTTTCCGTGTCGTGTCATGTATTCAGTATGGTTGATTGATTTTTAATTACTTGCTTTATATAATCACACACTTTTTTGCCTGTGTCGACACTGTCCAGATTTAATTACTTACTTGTGTGTGTTATAAATAAACAAAACGCGTCACTTACCTTTTCAACATATTTTTTTGATACTTAAGTTTGTTGCTGGTCCTATTTTCGCCATTCTCCTTTAAGATTTGTTTTTTATTTAAATGTTGAATAAGGCGTCCGTTTGGGAGTTTACGTTACGTTTACAAGATAATGTTTCAGACATCGATATTTATTTGTAATTTTGTGGCCTTTAAGGCTTTCCACAAACTACGTCAAACGACTTTTATCCTTTTTTGAACCCTCCCCCATCCTTGTCACACTTCGTGGACAGTTCTTTCAGTTATGTGCCTTTTAAATCAGCATTAACATTGTGACGAAATCGACAATACATTTACTGGATTTATGTTATATTTTAATAATTAATCGGGGAAATATGTGGGTAGTCTGTGTAATATTATACAATTCTAAACATGCCATGTCTCTACATTTAAGCTATTTAAAAAAAGCAAGTTGAATGGACTATATGAACGATGAAGAACTCGATGCATTTTTTTTAGATTTCTTGTATGTTTGTTCGTAATTCACGTAAAAACTACTGGGCCGATTTCGATGCGGTTTTCGCTGATCGACATGAAATTCTTAGACTTAAACTCTGCTCTACTTGTTATCCCGGAAATTTGTCTGGGAATTATTTAAAATGGCCAAATTGAAAAACAATTGATTTCTTTATTGATCGATAGCAAATTTAATGGAATAAAATGTGTGATATTTTGTTATCCCGGGAGCGGTTTGAAGTTGTTTGGAGGCATAAAAATTAATTTATTCCGACACCGCTTCTCTTTTGTTTAAATGCTGCGACACTTTGTGTCTCGGAAATCCCGCGGTAATTTGAAGCCAAGCGTGATTAAAGTTACAGACATATCCTAGTCGCAGAGGGCATTAGTTGTAAGCGTTATAACTAGATGGCGCTGTCTAATATTCGAACACACTATTGTTTGTAAAATATATTTTGTTAACATCTTTTGTACTTTTCTCAGTATTCAGTTCAGTACCATATACTAGCGATGCGCAAACTAAATCACCAATGAGATCAGTGATTTATAAATCTTTTTTCTTGAAAGATTTCAATCTTTAAATCACTCTTTTAAATCTTCAACTCTTTTAAATCTATGTTTTCGAATGACATAATTAATTCAGTTGACCGGTTTTAAGCTTAAAATTAACGCTAGGGAGTTTAATTTACTGTGTATCATCATTGTATTCATTAGAGTGCGCATGTTATCTCATTTCAATTCACAATATCCTGTATCTACTGTCTCAAACTACATCCAAGTATATCTGATTTGTTAGTTTTCATCATTCCATGTGACTAAAATCAATCTTAACGTAGTGAGTTAAAGATGTATTTCTAAAATCAAAGATTTAAAGATTGATTTCGAATTTTGAAAGAGTTGATCTTTTAAATCAATCACTCCTGAGTTACACATCTTTACCATAAACCAGTACACCAAGTTAATAAGTGTTTTATTTAGTGTAGTCATCTAGGACAACTGCTAAGAGGTAAAACCTCGGTCGCAATACTTGCAGGTGGCCGAACGCGCCCTCTATTACTGGAACAACGAATACATAATGTCGTTGATATCCGACAACGCGACGCACATACTGCCTATCATGTTCCCGTCTCTATATCGCAACACCAAGAGCCACTGGAACAAAACCATCCACGGGCTGGTGTACAACGCGCTGAAGCTGTTCATGGAGATGAACCAGAAGCTGTTCGACGAGTGCACGCAGCAGTACAAGCAGGAGAAGCAGAAGTGAGTGTGTCATAATTTCACCGGTATACCACATGTTTCTTTTCAAATTCCAATAAATCATAATTTTAGCAGTCGTACTCCATACAAATTTTTTGGTACTATTAAATCAACCCTAATGTCAAAATTAAAAAGAAGCAATTTCCTAACAAATTAATTACGATAAAAAGGGAATAAAAACATAACATCTTGTAAATATTGGTTCACTGACCTTGGTAAGAATGGCAACATGTCAACACAGATTATGTGTTGGGCTAACATAAACAATCACTAATAATATCTACTCACAAATTATAAGAAAATTATTTGTCCCTTTCGCACCTATTATTTATTATTGTAATAAGCGAGAGCGTAAGAATGAACAACTTCCGCGTTTAATGAATTATATGAAGAGATGAGCTGGCAACATGATAATATGATTACCTACTTGCATTTGGTCATTAACCTACCGATTTAGTCACAATAACTGATACATCTTGTTGTATGCAAGAAGAAGCAAGTGAGGTGTGTAAGAATAAGCCTGAATGGCGCTCTGTTGTTCGTGCCTACCCCGCAAGGGACTTGGCGTGGAGTTATGTATGTATGTATCTTGTTGTAAAATTCTAAAATGAAAAATGAGGTCCTTTGGCTAAACCAATGAATATATTTTATTAGTTTTTTGTATATGGGCAGAGTACGTTATGAAGAAAACGTGGTCTGGTTTTTTATCATAAGGTCTGAAACACGTGGGTCATATAATTAAAATAAAATTAAACATAAAAAATCATAATAAAACTACGTTTTAACGGTTTTAAGCGCGGTAATTTATTTGATTTTGGTTTATCCGACGTTTCGGCCGCTTTTCAGTGGCCGTGGTCACGGAAGACATATGTATACAAGTCGCGAAAACTTAAGAAAATATTATATAAAAAAATCACTTAGGAATCATTATGTTAGTCTTACGCAATAATGTATATGCGAGTCTACAATACTTTTGACTGTAATCTGCTGTCCATGTATGTCATTTTTATTTATCCTTTGTTGCATTATAATAATAATAATTACAGATAATTTAAGATTTCATTTAAGTCAGGTTGCCTGGAAGAGATCGCTTTTAGCGATAAGGCCGCCTTTCGTTTTACCGAGTAACTATCGTCTTGTTGTGCATTTTTATGTAAGTTTTCTTTTGGTGAACAATAAAGTGTTGTCCATGTCTACGTCTATATATATATATTTTTTTATATTTATTTATTAACAAAAAACATTTGTCTCTAAAATACGGAGTCATAACTACCATTATATAAAAAAAACTATTTTACAATAAACATCAGTAATTTTACAAATATGTCGATAGGAAGGCATTTTTATGTAATCATATTGTTATTTAAGCACAAAAATAATCGTCGACTGAGTAATATGCTTGTTTAAGAAGGAATTGAAATACTTATAATGGTTTAGTATTATAAGCATTTTATTCATTATTAAGTTATCACTTCTGTCTGGTGTCCCGAGGCACACGTTTGGTTTTTCTTATATTTGTATTATAAATAAAAGTCGTAAGAGAAAGTAAAATGTGATTGTAAGTGTGTGTGACGGTGCGCAGGGAGCGCGAGCGCCTCCTGCACAGGGAGGAGCTGTGGCAGCAGCTGGAGGCGCGCGCGATGACCAACCCCGCGAACGGGGCGGCGCGCCCGCGCCCCGGCGACGGCTCGCCGCCCCAACACGACCACGCGCCGGACCTCTCCTACCAGAGGATCGAACAGGAGGCCCACGAGGTACTATTGGACGAAACAACCCATAGCCAGGTACCCATAGGTGGCAGGGTATTTGGCACTCTTGAGTACCGTAAAATGGGGGAATAGGGTCTAGGGGGTGAATTGGGACAAACCTCAAGTTTTATTTGCGACCTTATATACACATTTATGTTACGTGTTACACTTTGTGGTATGATTTAAATTTGAAGCTTGCAATATTTTTTCTATAATCCGGCAACACTCAGTCATCCTGTCATAAGTATTTTAAATAAAAACGTACTTCAAAACATTGGGTCAAAGTTGTGTGAAATTTGTATTGTAGGTACCTGCCTATAGTATGAAAGTGTCAGCCCTAGCGAAAAACTCTATTAACCCCTTAAGCGACCCGATTCACCCCAACGCCTGGGTGAATAGGGACAAGTGAGTTTTTGTAACTTTTATGGTTATTCTTTAATAAACTATATCATAATGCATTAGAAATGAAAATTTAAACTACCGGTACCATTATGATCTCCGTTTTATTACTATAACTACAAAAATACGATAAAAATCAATGTCTAAGTTAAAAAGTGTCCCGATTCCCCCCAGCTTACGGTATGCCGCCATAATGACGGTTTGTGTTTTGCCATTGGTGGCACAATGCCACAACTTTTGGTGTTACAAATGTCCATAGGGATTGGTAACCACTTTCCATCCCTCCATTCCATCAGGTGGGCTATCTGGTAAAGTTATGAAAACAAAAAATATATGTGTGTGTGTAATATATATGACACCGTAAAATTGTAAATATCGTTACATTATAATCTATTTTCCGAGATTGTAAATTATCGGAATATTGTGAACTGAACATACTGCTTACAATTTAACACATTATTTTTCGGTAGATTGTAGATTACAATTTATCGACGTGAAATTGTCAATATAATCTATCGAAAAATAATTATTTGACGCTAACGTATATATTTGCAATAGGGATGTTCTTGTTTTATTCATCAGTTCAACCAATTGTAGATCTTTCTTTTAAAGAGGATAGCCGGCCCTAAGAGTTGTAATCAAATCTATTCACATATACAATCTGTTTCTGTTCAAATGACAATAAATCATAATGTTAGCAGTACTACTTCATAAAAATTTGTTGGTACTATTAAACCAACCCTAAGGTCAAAATTAAAAAAAAAGTAATTTTCGAACAAATTAATTACGATAAAAAGGGAATTAAAACAGACCACCTTGTAAATATTGGTTCACTGACCTTGTCGGGCTAACATAAACAATCGTCGTTTCGTCGATTGTTATAACATAAACAATCACTAATAATATCAAATTTCTAGTGCTGTCACATCAGGTCCGAAGTCCCAGTAGTCGATATCGATATTTTTCACTTGTTATAATGTACACTATTAAATATTTCTTTATAGTAGATCGCGCCATATCTTATTAAAGTTTTTTTTAATGAGTCATTTTATGAAATAGCCATACTGCATTATTTGAAGATTTGTTTTACTTTAAACAATGGCATCTCATATTCCCTATGCTAATACCTAATAAACTTTTACTTACTAATGATAATAATAAGCTATCTAATAAAATCCATCTAAAAATGCTTGAGCTAGCAAGTCGTATCTAACGACATGAATCCATCCTACTGTTTGCTAAATATGTAATTTACTTACTTTTAATAATTGTGGGTAATAAAAATATTACATACATACCAGATTTAAAATAATTTATTTAATTTTAGTATTTTACACAATTTTAATAAATAAAATTCAACGCTGGTTTCTTTAACTTCTTTGATAAAACCTTTTTTTTTTCATTGGAACATCATTATCAAGTCCTTTCCTAGTATCTATTCTTTAATTTTTTAACAAGTTTTTTGACATTTTTGCAGTTTTTTGACGTCTCTGTCGAAATTATTCTCGTTACCAGTTTTAGTTTTGTAAATTAAACATTATTCCTAAGTTACTTTAATAGACTTTGAAGTGTCAAGTAACTGAAGTGTTGCGAGAGAAAATCGATAAACACGACGATGTGAACTAGTACAGCACTAATTAGTACTAACTTGACGTCGCACGTGTTGCGGCATTTGTATTATGCGCAGATTTTGACAAAAAGAAAAGTATTTGTGTCCCTGTCGCACCTATTATTTTTTATTGTATTGAGCGAGACTTCTCTCGCTCGGACAACAAGAATGAACAACTTCCGCGGTTAATGATGAAGAGATGAGCTGGCAACATGATACATTTGGTCACTAACCTACCGATTTAGTCACAATAACAGATACATGTTGTTGTAAAATTCTGAAATAAAAAATGAGGTCCTGTGGCTAAACCAAAGAAGCTACCTTGATTCGTTTTTGTACTTGGTCAGAGTAAGTCATGAAGAAAACGTGGTCTGATTTATTATCATAACGTCTGAAACACTAATGGTGTGAATTTAATTTTTTTACCGTATATATATTATTAGATACTTGAATTATTGTATTTCAGCTAAGAAAACAAGGTTACAACGCGAACAAGCCGCTGTTGCGCAAGAAGTCCGAACTGCCCGCCGACTCGTCGACGGTGAAGGCGTTGATCGAGCACAAGCGCGCCGACCCCTACTTGCCGAGCACGCCCGACGTGAACCAATGCTAGCGCGATGCGAAGCCACGGACGACGACGCCGTTATGAGGTCGGAAACGCCGTCTCGAGAACGCATTACACTCGGATTGAAAGTAAAATAAGGCCATTTTGCAACGCATAACGATCTAGGCTATTTCGGGCCTTTTCACAGAGCCCCGTTGTATTCTGTCCCGAGACCGCAGACGTAATAAGGCCCCGGCGTACTAGGCGTGGCCTCATTATAAGGCCACAATGCAAGTCTTGAGATCGTATACTCATAAGTTCATAACTATAGAAGGAAATTTCTTACAAGGAATGACTATCGCCTAATAAAATTTTGACTATGAAAAAGTGTGTTAAAGCTACTTTTCCAGATGGCACCACAAGTCTTTATTCTTTTGCGTTTTGATGTAGAGTTACAACTAATATTATTTTAAAACAGATGCTGTAGACGAGGATTAAAAAGCAATGTGGAGATTCTTGGTTAATCGAACTGATTGTTGTCGGTAAGACATTTCGATAATTGAATGGGAACAAAGCGCAATAAAACTACGTTTTGACCGTTTAGTGCCCGGTAATTTATTTTATTTTTGTTATCCCGACGTTTCGGCCACTTATCAGAGGCCGTGATGAAACGTCGGAATAACAAAAATCAATTATCGCACTTAAGATCGTTAAAAATTAGTTTTATTTATACAACTTTTTTTATGTATACAACTCGCGAAAACTTAAGAAAATATTATGCGAACAAAGTGAGTTTTTGTACATATTATTTATTCTAGAAAGGTAATTTACTTCATCTGCGTACACGTGTTTATTCAAATAAAAAAAACTTATCAACCAATATCTTTCTTAAGAAATTATATACACACGTGTGTACACATTTGCTTAAATACCAAAATATTGCAACCTTAATCATGAAATGTCTCCATATAACTGAGATCTGGATAATCAAGTCTCCACTGTAACTCTATTCTATTAATTAATAGGTAAATCTTAATGACAAGTATAGTACAGAAAATTTATAAAGCACTAAAAAATATCAAAAACACTGACTGGAATGTTTGGAAACCCCTGACATAGACTAAATATGCCAAAGCATTTATTTTAAAGAACTTGATTGGAACTGCGTTTTAACTGATATAATTTCAATTCAATAAAAAGGTCTTCTTCGATATCATAAAGTAGAAGAAAGATTTGTGGCGTCCCCTGGAAGTGTAGATTTATGGAACATTGTCAAGTTCACACTTTTTACTAGGCGATTATAGTTCTTTTCTACCACACTCGCAATGTACACTATTTTCAAGCCATATACTAAAGAGGCTGCCTAAATGGTGTTTACTATGTCGCTCGGGTATTACCAAATTTTTGAAGATAAACATTGACGGAGTTTACTCTCGGCAAATGTATATTACATTTGCCGAGAGAAAACTCCGTCAATGTTTAGAAGAAATCTTCAAAATAAAACTAACGAATGTTTCACAGACAATTGATTTTGAATACATATACAGTTCTATATATATAAAAATGTGTATGTCAGCTCCGACGCACGACTGGAGTTTACTTGTTAAGTACGATTGTCTTTTTCAAATACAATAATGGATTTTTCATTTAAGATCTTATATCGTGACTTGCGCTTTTGAATTAAGGCTTGTAATATTCCACTCGATTGTGAAGGAGTAAACCCTAAAAATTAATTCTTGTGCATTTTTTGTGTATAAATTAGGATATGCCCACAACTTCGTCCGCGGTTGACTTGTAATTTAAAAATATCACATATGTTATTACATTAAATTTGCTATCGATCAGTAAAAAAAAACGATTATTTTTTTATTTGGCCATTTTAAATCATTAACTGTTGATCAGCGAAAACGGCATCAAAATTGGCCCAGTACGTGAATTCCGAACAAACAGCCAAAAAAAACATGTTCTCCATCGTTATAGTCTGTTCCAGTTGTTTATTTTATTAGCTTTAATGTACACGCATGTTTAGAATTTTATAATAGAATAGAATAGCAAACACTTTATTGTTCATTAACTAAACAATAATAATTACAGAATGAATAATTACAATAATTTAACGGCAAAACAAAAGGCGACATAATAATTAATATTATTTATTAATATAATCAATAATATTTATATATATATATATATATATTTAATAATATTAATTTTATTTATTATCAAGGTTTAATCAATAATATTATTGATTAAACCTTGTCTGAATTAAAATGCTTTTTTTTGTGTACCATTTGTAAAGTATTAAAGTATGGTAATGTGCGAGCGAGATAGCAGATTTCATTTAGGTACCCCTTAAAAAGCCTTATACTGTTAAAGAGACCTCGTCCAGCCTTATATAGGGAGAGCACTTTTGAATATTAAGGCCTCCTTAAGTTATAAGGCCACGATTCAAGGCCTGTACACAGCCTGTAGTATAAACAAACGGCCAGTATAAAAGTTTCAATAGTTTAACAAAAAACAAACGTTATAAATAGCATAATGTCTACAAATTTCGCTTAGTGACGTAAATAGCTAAACAAATTATACAAATACCTTAAAATAAGAAGATTGTTATCTTTAAAGTCCACATATCGCCTTTATTATACAAGGTGTATTATATTAAATGCCATGTAAAGTGATTGCGGACGGACGGACACAGACAATCGTCCGTACAACTCAGCTGTACAACTTCAAAACCCAGTAAGTGCTTCCCAAGAAATTTTACAACACAACACAAAAAAAAATCATAATCTTCAACTACATGCCAATTACAAACTATTTAACAAGCTTAGTGAGAACAATACTATATTTTATATAGTTTTTATAATTTTTGGCAAACAATAGATACATCAGCAAATGCATCTGTAAGACAACGATTGCACAGATTTTCATTAAAAATAACAATGCCAAATGCTAGGTTTTGAAATTATACAGCTGAACTATTAATGGCAGACCCGAGTCCAGCAGTGGGATGTTTGTGTGGTGTTATTATTGCATAGTAACTGCCTTATAGAAAATTCAAGTTTCAATTCTAACTACTCATAGAATCCTGCCCAAAAATTGTAGAATTGTATAACAATATCTCTCTAATCATAGTACAATAACATAATTTGGTTTTGACGTAAAGAATGATTGGTTAGTCTAAGGATACATCTTGTACCACTAAGGGCGATATGGTTAATTGAAAATCTGATGACTTTACATAGTTATGAAAAGCCTAAAAATGTTAAACAGGACTTATTTACTAAATTTTCAGTAGCATTCAATCGATGGCCGTAAATCTTCAATAACTCTATGTATATAAATCCGAGCGCATTCTGATTAAGTAAACTGGCTTTGTAGACAAGTGGCATTAGCGCTAAACGAATAGAATAGAAAATGGATGGGAATGACATATCTTTACGCTAAGTATTATGTATGTTTTTACGTATATATATGTATGTGTGTATATATACACACACATACATATATATATATGTATGTAATATCAGTGGGTGTATTTATATTATTTTAATAGGTCTATTAAGTATAATTCTTGTATAATATTTTGCATACTTATATGTTTATGAATGAATAAAATATATGTAACTGCATATCCTCTAAATATTTATGAATACCACCTTTGACCAATATAATATGTTTTATTCCTGCCACGGGTTGTCTGGAAGAGATCATTTCTTAGCGATTTAGGCTATAAGTTTTTCTGTGTTTTCTGTAATGGTGTACAATAAAGTGTTATCTATCTATGTAATTCCTGTACATTTTCATTCTATTCTTTTAGCTCTAATGCCATTTGTCTGTAGGGCCAGAACTTTTAGCGATACCTTTTGTACCAGTGTCATAAATAATAACAGAAGCACTACTCCCAGTGATTTTGATATAACCAACACGTACAGTATTTTTGAAAAGTTTCAATTATCCATATTCTTTAAACGCTGACAGCCGCGATGAATGTGTTGTAAATTATACTTCTATGTATTGTCTGTGACACTGGTCAGTTAAATAATAAGCCCTATAACATATATTATATTGTTAAAAAAAGCCTTTGATCCACTGCCGCGAATAAATATTGGATTTAAACCTGTGCCTGTTGTAAGCAATCAACCGATATAACGCTACGGTCACAAGTAAATATTATAGGATATATGTGAGTTGGCGTGTATATAAGAGGACACTCTACACGCTTCAATCTTTGTGATCAATATTGAAACAATTTGAATCATTGTCCTATACAACCATAGCGATCAAGAGATTCCAGGCGAGAGTATGTTAAAGAAATAATTTAAATCGATTTGTACATTCTTTTTATTTGATTAATTAAAAAGAAATTAATTAAGAAAAAAATAATGTAATTATCCCATATTGGTTAAAAAAATCTGTATTATATCAATAAATATTCAATGTATTCGTTAATTAGGGTTAATCAAATTAATATTAGTTTTATGAATTAAATTAATATTAGTTTTATGAATCAAATTAATATTAGTTTTATGAATTAAATTAATATTAGTTTTATGAATTAAATTAATATTAGTTTTATGAATTAAATTAATATTAGTTTTATTAATTAAATTAATATTAATTAAATTGGTAAGATAGGTCCGCTCGTTTAGATGGTAACATTTATAATAACGTCACGCTACCATCTTAAAGAGTGGAGCAGTAATTAAACTGATATATATTGGTTTTAGTTAGTTTATATCAGATGATGGTCTTTTTTATCCTAATTACACGTTCTTTGTATCATTAAAAACTTTATCCTAATCCGTGCAGGAACGGAGAAAGAATACAATTTCCTGCGGCCGGGCGGCCTGTCGTAAGAGGTGACAAAACAACCCACAGCCAGGTGGTAGGGCATTTGCCCGACTGGATGGCTACCACCCTTTGTCTAAAATATGTCGCCATAACAACATTCAGTTGTGTTCCGGCATTGGTGACCAGGTTTCAGTCTTCATTAAGAGAACAGCAGCGCATTTATAGCACTTTTGGTGTTTCAAATGTCCATAGGCGATGGTAACGGCTTTCCATCAAGTGGGCCACCTGCTTGTCTGCTGAACTCAAGCAATAAAAAAAATATATTCTTCTCACGACAGATTTTCCAAATGTCGCTTAAAACATAACCTTTCAATCCTCGATATAAATATCCTAAGATCAATATCAATAAACAGGTTGTTAAACTCCAAGAATTCTTGGAATTAGTGTGGCTTAATTTGTAATATTAAAACGTTGGCAATGATAGCAACTTGCCACCAGGAAAATCATTACTTCGTTAACCGATGTTAAAATCTTTATCAAATTTTTATCAAACTGGTTGAATTGGATGCAATGCATGCATGAATACGGTACTTGTCAATTTTTGAGAAACAGGTTTATTTTGAGCCTTATGGTCTATTTTAGCCAAAATATTAATATTTCAGCAAAACAACAACATTAACATATTTAATTTAGCAATTTAATAAATATTTTGACTTTTCGTCACAAAAACGCGTCAAGCTGTCATGGGGTCTCGCATGACGTCACAGTGTGCAAAACATACATCTGTTTCATTGAAGTGTTATCTGAGACGTCATTGATAACTTGTTGTGCTTTGCACCCTATGACGTCACGCGCTCTGATCGGCGTTCATTGTCACGTGGCTAATGGCTGCAATATAACTATTTTATTTCTTAGAAATATCAATTAATATTTAATATTTTAGTTAAAACAATTTTTTTGTCATATTTAGATCGTAATCTACGATATATATTAAAATCAGTCTATATTTTTCATACTGTCAAATACCGAATTGTTTCAATATGAATCGCAAACTTGTGTGTTATATAAATAATAATAAATGTTTTCTTTAAATATATAAGGTAGGTTATAACACCATTCCACAGCTATACCACCTAAGAGATGTTTAAATAATATCGTTTTAGCTGAATCATGTCATTATATAGTAATTAATTAATATACACAAACGCCATGTTTTGTCACTGTGTGATTGGGAGATTTATTCATTTCATATATCAATCTATTGATAATTGTAGATATCTCACAAAGACGTATTGTGTCTTTTGTACAATTTTCAAAAAGCTTTACCTGTTATTATACTACTATATGGTGGTGGCCTGTTACAAACGTCGTAAGTAGCTTCCGTCGTGAAGCTGTACGCGGCATCCATACGCCGTACGTCGCGTTCGCAATCATTCTAGAAATATAATACTTCAGATGGCAGAAATTCACTGTCCACTGCTGATGTGAATTAATTTATTTTGGAAACGGTATAAAGTAAAATGGTAAACAAGTCGTAGAGCTAGTACAATATATAGCACGATGAGTGGGGACGGATGATGTGTGAGCGAGATAGAGCAACTATTAATATGTGCGCTCCCTCGTTACGCTAGCCAGTAGTTCATTGTCCGCTGCGATGAGTGTACGTATGCAGCTCCCATATATTATTTATCCGTTCCTGCATCCTTAAACGCAAAAACGTGCGTTTAACCGTTTCCAGAGTGACAACAGTACAACGTTAATCCGACGCCGAAAGTGGCGTCCAACGTCGATTAATGCTAGACGCCGGTTGCAGCATCTGTTGTATTACCTTCATTATACGCCTCTTGGTATGACATTTCATAGAATGACGTGTCTACGAGTAATAATTATCCATTGAAAAATTAAATCTAAAAAAACCCGTAAATACTACTCTTCTAGACTGCGTCCAGTAGTCTTTCCATGCGTATTGATACATTTAATAAACGCTAGAATTTCAACTGTTGTATTGTGCATGCTGATATACTTATCGTAATACCTTTGATTTTATCGCACCTACCTGTGGCCAGGCCGTAAAGGTAGAAATGGACCTCTTTAGAGCTGATATTCCTCGATACTCTTCGTCTATTACCTTCAAGTTTTACGAAGAGATAGTAAACAAGTCGACTGTAGTGTGTTAGTACCATTCGTACCGTCCTCTCGTCTAACATAGGGCTGAATGAATATTTGTTTTAAAGTCTCACAGTGACAAAATGGGCTACTAGATTATAAAAACATGTTTATACGCCAACAGCCATAATGTTAACAAAAAAAAATTATACATAATATAAATTAAGAATTTCATTAATTTATTTAATTATTAAAGAAAACCAAATAATGTATTATTATTTTACGCGGATCTTATTCGACGTAGATTAATGTTAATTTCGAACTTTTATATGTTTAGATTGTTTAAAAATGTTCAATTTTTGTATGGTTTTATGTCAAAAAACGTTATGGGAAAATATGATATGATGTTTATTATTAATGCATGGCGGTTTAGAGGCGGAGATGATTATAAATTATTTTAATATTATTTTGTGTTTCTTTTCTACCATTATACGCCGGCATAACCCTGCTTTTATTAAGTGACGTCATCTAAAATACCCTATCCATTTTTTCACGTAGAATATGTACCCATATCAGAAATATTTTAATTCATTCTGGGAAAATCTACATACGATAGTAGACGTTTCATTTCTCTTTCGATTTCTACGAAACACCAAAGCGATACATATAAAAAATAATTCAATATATAGACATTAGTCGAGCGACTATTTTCACCTTCTATAAGGCAGCTATCAAAATTGCCGCGCCAAAACCAACAAAATTATATCGTCTCTTATTCTAATGCAAATTCTATGTAGTTAGAGGGAGAAAGCATCAGTTCAACGTTCAATTCAAATATCTGTATTTGATCACTGTATTGATTCCAAATTAGCCGTATGTGACAGTTTTGGCACTTTCGGCAACAAATTTGTAGTGGTTCCGTCTTACAGTTGTGTCCTTTCAGTTCTGTAAAAAACAACCAAACTGGTTTAATTTGTTTTTTTTTTTTACTGATGGCTGCAATGCCGTTTATGCATTGATTTTGCCAATGTCGTGTGAATAGAAAAGCCAGGTGAAAAAATATTGGCTAAATGATTAGCAATTTGGCCGGTAAATTAAAAAGAAAATTCTGCAAATCTAATACAATATAATAAACAGTTTAATTTGTTTGATCTAATTCATAATGAGTCATTATTAATGACATACCATTGCTATTATATTTTGACAGTGACATGCGTCTAACTGCTTTAATTACTAAATGCAGGTACGTTTTTTGTGTTATAAAAAGTTACACTATTCTTTTACAAGAGTATGGCTCGAATTCATAATGTGATTAAAGTTCATCCGTTTGCCTTTTTTCTTATTTTAATTTACAACAATAAGCATGTATTATTAGAATTATAAATAATTTGTTGTCGGCCTTCACGTTGTGAAATTAAACAAATAAAGATAGCACTTTTAGTATGTTGTCTAGTTGACTGCATTTGTTTCTGTTTATTTTTTATTAACAAAATCTATACATTGATTTTCCTTATAAGATCATTTTCGTACATTATAAATAGGATTTTGCTATGAATTACACTATTTAATGCTGTTTAAATATCTTAAACAACTTAAGCCACATCTAAAGTTAGATATTACAGTAGAAAATGTATATATATATAGAAAGGATAAGATTGGGTCTTTAGGTGAGTAATATTTATATTACTCACCTAAAGACCCAATCTTATCCAAAAATTTATCTTGTAAGAAAAAACAAGGTATATATAAATTATTCTGTGAATTTATGTATGTTTTATCGTATTATATCTCACATTTTTTAACTATTTTATTTGTATATATAATATATTATAGTCATATTTAGTCATCAACTGACTGTTAGTCGATTCTATAATTAAATATGTACATTATTAAACATACATAATAAATATATTTTGCATTAAGCTTGAAGCTTAATGAACTAAGAATTTTTTCAGTAAAACATTATCGGCTTGAAACAGTCACTTGTAAAGTTTGGTTTGGATCACTTGGATATTTTTTAATTTTATTAAATATGCCTATATTTAATAAAATTAATAATAAAGTAATATTATGGCCAGTCTAGATAGCTGCAAGAAGCAGCGCAGTTACTTGTTTTATAAATGCTGCCAGTTACAGCGTGTCTCTGTGCATTATCTGGCAAATATTCTAACTGATCACCTTATCAGTGTGTGATAGCAATTAACAAGCATAGCGTGTAACGGCTGCGCACACCTATATCAAAATGCTGTTTAAAAATATAAAAACAGTAGGAGATGTGTAAAATGCAGCAGCCAAGCAGTAACAGACTACCTACTGTCTATTTCAAATAGGTTGGTATGGCTTATACATCCCATAGGGCGTAACTTGTAGCAATACTTAGACGGTATAGCTATATAGTAAAACTAGGTTGTAACGGTTTTAATGCCGGTATTTTATTTCATTTTTATTCTAACGTTTTAAGTAGCTCTTTAAGTTTTAGCAATATCTTATACTTGACCTATGAATTAGATACAAGTTTTAATTCCCAAACTTCCCAACTGCAAAATTTTCACCTATGCCGACGATACAGCCCTATTGATCCATGGCTGGGATGATGTTCAAACAAATGCTGAACTTGCACTCTCTTGTGTAATGAACTGGCTATCTTCGAATTTACTCACCCTGAACTTAACTAAAACTTTATTTATTTCCTTTGGTATTAGATCCCATAGTCTCCCCCGTGACCATTTATTTTCTATTAAAGCACATTCTTGCACTAATGCTAATTTTAATTGTACAGACTGCCCACAAATTACCAGAGCGTCTAAAGTAAAGTACCTAGGAGTTTTTATTGACCAAAATCTAAAATGGATTGAACACAGATTATCTCTGCGCTCGTGTTAGGAAACTTATTTATGTATTTAAAAACCTAAGGCTTGTTGATATTAAAACCATGAAAATGGCATATTTAGCGCTTTGCGAATCTATGATTTGTTACTGCAACATTGCTTGGGGCGGAGCATATAAGACTCATATACTTAAATAAGAGAGAGCACAACGGGCTGTCTTAAAGGTTATGTCTAGCAAACATTTTTGATACCCAACTTTCCAATTATACAAAGATATATCGCTATTAACCGTAAGACAACTATTTATTTTACAACTAATTTTGAAAACGCACGGTAAATTAACATTTGACCCCACCATTTTTGAACTTAAAAGAAGACATGACATAATATGTCGTACAAGACGTTGTAGAACAACATTAGCAAATAGTTACGCTTTTTCACTAAGCAGTCGCTTGTATAATAAAATCAATAAAGATTTAGAAATTTATCCACTCATGAAATATAAAGTAAAGAACAAGGTCTATACATATTTACTCTCGCTAAACTATGATGCTACTGAAGTGCTCGTTAAGTAACATAATAAACTTAAAACTTTTATCCTACTTTCTTCCTTCTTATCTCCTTCTCTACAGCCACACACACGCACACACACACATCATTATATGTACATGAACATGACCAACATACACATTACACGGTGATCTAAAATTTTAACACTGGCAATTGGCGTGAGGAACCTCTGAACTCATATTACAGGTAAATTATACCTATATAGTTTGAGAGTCAGAGTCAACTAATATTGTATAGTGTTTTTAGCCTCCAAAACGTTTTATTCAACATTAATTCATTTTTGTACTTTGTTTTTCTAGGCTTAATAAAGATAATTAATATGAAGTAAAGTAATACTTCTTACTGATTAAAAGTGACATTATTTACGTTACAAGTTAAGGTGTGTGCATATTATAAGACGCGGATGTGAACTAGAACGTTTGGACATCCTAAAGCAATCTGGAGACTGTGTTGCGATTCTAGTGTGCAAATTGTTTGGACCTGCCCCTTTACGGTCTATGGGATGTCAGCCATACCGACGTATTTGTACGGAAAACGGAATTGTACGTCGTATATTGGCGGAAAACTTGTATTAATCTTACCTGTGAACATAGTATATTGTGAGTAAAACTCAATTGCGTATCTTAAGTTCGTACAAGTCACTCCGCAAAACACAAGTATAATGTTCACGAGCAGGCGCATGCAGTACTGAGTGTTACATTGGTCGTGTAAGTTTCTTGCTTAATACTACACACTTGTTAACTTGATTTATCCCTTGATATGAATGGAGATGCATCGGTGTGTACACGCAACCGCTATCTAAGCGACCTTTGGATGACATTTTTATGTTAATTAGAAGCGCCACGTGCGAAATTCTTTGGAAATAAATAATATTACTTAACTTGTTGGTTCACTAGGACTCTCGCATTCAACGCCTTGACTGGCAACGCCAAAATGGCATCAATCAAACACTCGGACGAATGTTATATTCCTTAGTTAGTCTTTGATCAAACTGGCAAAAGATAAAGTGACAGCTTCTTATTAGAAGTGATCTGTGGACAGCAACTTGTCCATAAGTAAGTTTTAAACGACAAACACATTCTTATTGGACAAGTGAGGTGAAAAATTGTTTACTGTTTGGACACTACTTATATGGCGGACAACTATGATCTACGCGTGTGGTTCATTGCTCATGCATGGGTCAGGTGATCTAGTTAACTAATTATAATCTAGCATTAACTATATGTAATTAGTCGTAGATCTGTGTTAACGTCACGTGGATGGACTGAACCTCACATTAGCGAATTATTTGCAAAAACGCTATTCAAATAAATTGATAAATTTTTGTATAAATATTTATAACGATATTCTTACTGTTGAAAACAAATAATGTAACAGATGACATATTATAAGGTGCTTATGATATCGTTATAATACAAAGTTGTGCATACGATACTTGTTTCATTTCTATGGGTAATTCCCCATTCCTGCTATTTCCCCAGTACTATCAGAACTAAAAAGCGAGAATGACTAGTGGCGCCATCTAGTACTAATATATAATGAGGTTTGCCTGTTGATATATAAGTAGGCAACTAAATTCCCATCGTTTTTAAATCTTTCATCATAGAACTTAAATTGATAGCCAGAATGAGGTACTTCTTTGATGTCAAAGCTTTCATATTTGAACTTGCATACCCATAATTTAGTAGTTGTTTTAGTTATGGCATCATGAATACACAGTACAAGTATCGTGAGCATTTTTTGTGTACTTAAAATCTCTACTAAAAGCAAAAAGGAGGTACAGAAAATGAAAAAAACCCTATTCTTTATATAAATATACTAAAAACGTTCGGTGTTAAAATTAAAAAAAAACTGCGCAAACTTAGTTTCCCATCAGATACAAAACGGGCTATTTGCTAAAACAAATTAATTTCAAGGTGGGATAAATCAAACAATGGATTTAATATTGAAAACTATTGATAATTTATTCTTATTTATAAATACACTTTACAATGTAGTATGTATACCAATTTTTTTATACATTTACGTAAAAGATATAATAATTACATAATTTCTTTATAATAATTTCTTCATTTTTGAATTACTTTTCCACCATAAAAATCTTAGTTTATAACTTATAAACATTGATTAGAAGTCGAGTAAATTAACCTAACGTTTTCGATATACACATGGAGTTGTTAAAACCACCGGTTTTTATATATTACTATCTATTCCTACCACTTACCATCAGGGTCTGCAGATTTAGTTTAGGAAATTTTTCCAATTCAATGAATTACCAGAAGTCACATAGCTACCAGATACCATTATCATTATTTCATAAATTTTAGTGCTCTGCTTGAAATTTAAGAACAAAATTTTACTCTTACTCCAAATATTTTCACCTTAAAAAATAATAATTGGGGAAATAATCACTAATCTGGACTAGCTTAATTGGTATAAAGTTGAAGTTACTTGTATTTCTTTTGTCAATTTTAACAAGTAGGAAGGTCAATTAATGGATAGTACAATATACAAGCCCTGCAAAAATAAGCGTTAGATCTCAAATAATATTATATTACATTCCCGTCTCATATGGAAGTATTAACAACTCTATAACTTCGGTACCCCTTGCAATCAAGTGTCGATAAACAATCAAAGGTAAGGACCAATAATGTTTGAAAACATGTGAACAAAGGTGGAATGTTAACCTTACAAGATCAAAATAGTGCATAACATAATCACTAGCCGATTATTAATATAAAAAAACTTAGGCCATTATTTAAGATTTAAGCATTTTTTTTTAAATAATTTAGGTAGGTACCATGGTTATTTGTTTCCTGTAAAAAATCAGATGTTCATAAACACCCACATTGTTGAAGTTGCTAATACACAATACATTTCAAGTTTGTAAAAATAGTAAAAACAACTATCGCCATCTATTGAGTACTTTCGAGTAACAGAAGTAGTAACATCTTTAGAATCTTTGTAGTTGTGAAACAGATCCTTGGTATTTAAGTAATAAATTGTTTACTTGACAAATTATATAAAAAGGGAAGCGTGATAAATCGTAAGCGTACATAACAATTATATTATACTTTTTACATTATAATTATTTAATTTCATATTGTTACATAGAAGAGATCCGTATTTTACTTTTTTACAAAAGACGAAAGGAATTTTCTTAATTTACCCATGTGTCCTATACAATATATGTATAGGCTCAAGAAATGTGTCAACGGCACTTTTGGTGTTTGGTTACGGAAATAACTGTTCGACACGGTATACGACATGTATAGTACGAGAAATTCAAAGCGAGGGGCCAAGTATTTATGTAATCTATAAACACAGAACGAACAAAAGTTATATGCGGCCTTGAAGTTTGTATACGTCATTGCACAAAACACAACTGTGTTCTGTGTATTTTTCTTATTTATAACTTTCAGTTCACAGAAAGGAGTGTTTCACTCTTGCTCGATCGCTATGCGAATTGGCATTCCATATCTTTTAGGTGTAGGTGTAATAAACGTTAAGATTTGACCGGACTTGCACAAACTCACGGAACTAACTTCACAAGAAGCACATTTAAGTTTTGCGTGTACTATATCAAATAAATACTCGGCTCGTAGCTTTGAAAAACAAAATTATAGGACCTGTACACATTTACAACTTGTCAAATATAACTTAGCGGTTGGCAAAGTATCAAACTATTTTTAACAATTTTTAGTACAATTCTATACAATTTATTGTACACCAACATACGAGTAAGACAAATACCACACTGTTTGTTTCAAATATTATAAGGTAGTACAAAAAGCAGCCCTATTGCTTAAAGCAAACACTTCCGGGCAACCTTTGGATGGAAAAGATTGATCTTATTAAAAACAGCATGAAGTTACGCATCACGGTACATGCAAAATTTGATTGCGTCCCGAGTGAAGTTCGCTACGTATTGTTATTTTGCGCAGGTCTAGTCAAATGGTAACATTTATTATATTTGAAAGTGTGTATTGCGACGAAGACGCTATACGTATTCGGATAGCGATTGAGCGTGAGCGCAACACCTTACCATCTCAGCTCTGTAAAGCAGTATTCAAACTTCAGAGACGCATTTTAGTTTTGCTCATACTATATTGTTTTTTTTATTTTTATTGAAAAAACTTACAAAATAATTTAGTAACTGGAACTTAATTCACAAAAACTATTTTGATTCGATCTTTTTAGTAGGTGTTTGACAGAAACATATTACATTTTAACGTCACCATAATACAAAGCGCCATTGGACCGCTCAAACTTGAAACATTGTAGGTTATTTGCTTTGAATACAGTCATCTCGGAATTAAAGATGTCATGAACTTGTTAAACAGAGCTCAGAAGAATAATAAAATACCGTTTTCAACTATTTCTTTCTGGTGCTGAGCTGGTGTTTGAGATGCTGTATCTCGTCGTGTTTCTTCGCGAGCTGCTCGTTCAACCCGGCCACGTGTTCAGTCAGCACTGACATTTGCTCCTCATAGTTGTGTGACGTTGAATGGAGCTCCTCTTCCTGTGGCCAGAATAAATCGGCTAAGTGCGTGCTTCTTCACGAATTATGTAGGATTCCGTGGAGATGATCTATGACCATTCATCCATTATTTTTGTCATTTGCTATGGAAACCTAAAATACCATTTAACCGAAACTACCCTAACTTTGCTCAAACCAATCTTCATTGAAAGTATATTCTGAGCTCTACCATATTTAATTTTTTCATACATATATATTATCTACCACACTTGTTTCCCGTGGAGGTAGGCGGAAACGATGGCTGTTCTCCACTTGCGACGATCCTATGTCGCGAGTGGAGGACAAACCTATCGCTTCATCTATTTTCATTAATCTCTTCATACATGCACGTTTATTTGAGGTGCTATTAACCTAACCTTTCCGTAAAATATTTTCAATTTGATCATTTTCCAAATCGTAATACAAAAACGTAACAAGAATATTACACTTGTTTCATCTGTGGAAGTGTATATCAATCACACCACCCATCAGCATAGGCATAGATAGTTAGATAGATAGAGACAAGATTAATGGGATAGAAGAGATGTGATATGGCATTGGAAATTGTATACGCCCCCGCTTCCTTGACTTCAATCCGTCGCCGAAGACGTAACTATAATCAGATTACACCTCGAAAAAAAAAACGGAAGCTATATAGGGAGAGGCCAAAGTGGGTCATCAGAACATGATTAGCACATGGCTAACTGTTTTAAGCCGATTCCTGCGAGAGCGCGGTTACACTCAAGAGCAGTAATCAAGATAATATTGCCAGCATAGCTCTACCTCGTTTTTCTTATTTTATTGCAGGAGTTCAGCAAACAGGCAGACGGCCCACTTGATGGAAAGCGGTTACCATCGCCTATGGACATTTGCAACACCAAAGGAGCTACAAATGCGCTGCTGCTCTCTTAAGGGAACCTGGTCACTAATGCCGGAACACAACTCAAGGTTGTTATGGCGGCATACTTTAGAGCAGGTGTGGTAGCCATCCAGTCGGGCATATGCCCTACCACCTGGCTGTGGGTTCTTTTGTTACGTACAAAGTTTTACAAAACATAAATGTACAAGCAAAGCAATTTTTGACTGATTTTGGAATTTTTTTGTATTTTAAATAATAAATCTTCAAAAATGAGGAGGTGAATAACTTATGGCACCACCTATCCTAATTACTTAGGATTGAAGAGATTTAGTGTATTCCTGGCATTATTTGTCCATGGTAATATATAAATTATTATAGTATTATTTTTGGATTTTGCCGTGTACGTGTGTGTGTGTGGAAATACTCACCAGTCTCGTGATGGTGTTGTGTTTCTCGTGCAGCGTGTGCTCATCCGTCCGTTTGTCCCGCTCCATCTCTTCGAATCTTTGTCGCAACAGTTCACACTAAAACAAACAAAGACACAAAACGTCAGAATGGCGAGTACGTTAAGTAAAAAATATGCAGTATCACATTGCATAAAACTTTACATTCTATACATGATATAGCAAATATGTATGACATAGTAGCGTTTTATGAATAAACTGATTTATTTCCATATAAAAAAAAACCAGAAACTTTTTTTTGAATAATCTAGAATATAAAATATGTTTTATTCCGAAATAAGTGTAATATCGCAGTTGAAACTCAACTCTGTCTCAACGAGCCGACCTTATATTCTCTAAATAGACATCCACCCCTCCATAAAACATACACAGTCATTAGAATTCCCAAACTTGCAAGCTTAATAGAAAACAACATGACTTCTAAGAATTTGCAGTGAAATTTGAACAATAAAAAACGGTTTAAGATGCCTTACTCGAAGGCTGGCCATAAATACAAAAGTAGGTAAAAACTTACAATTTGAACACAAGCGCAAATAAATGCCAGTGAACATTTCTAGACAAACATTAAAAGTATTACAGATAATTTAAACACCAAAGGTAATAAAACACCCGTTATGTTACGGAGGGATTTCAGCTTCTCAGAATACATTATTCATAATATAAAGATAGTCGTACAAAGTTTAACATAGTGTATTAATTTATAAATGGATTAATTACCTCCTTAACATAATGTTCAGTCTTGCTTTTCAACTCTGCCTTCTCACTTTGCAAATCGCTAATCTTACTCCTAAAGTATGTCGTCAGCCTCTGCTCCCTGGTCTCCAACTCTCGGCTGATGACGAAGGGCACCTCCAAAGACCCCAAGAGACCCGTGACCCTACCCTCACCATCCATCGAGGTATCGGAGAAAGTGTTAAAGTCACCGGAGTCGTGGTTATCTCCTCTCCGTTTCTGTAACGCCGATTCGAATTTGCCTATTTCTAATTTAAGGGATTCGTTCTCCATCCTTAGGATTTCGAACTCCAGTTTTAGTTTTTGGTTTTCCTGAAAAAGATAGTTATCAATTTTACAGAATAATATAGTCTGATTTTTTAACAGAACGCGGGTTCGAATCCTGGCAGGAAAGCATGCACCACTTAAGCAACTTCCTGATCTAGTGCATATTGTTAAAATTACCACAAGCTAATGATGAAAGAAAAACATTGTGATGAAACCTACTCATCTTATCAACACATGTGTTAAACATGGGAACTTATGGAACATGCTTCCATTAGAAGTGAGACAAGCCCTCCTCCTACAAGACTTGTTAAGAATTACTATCATAAAATATAATTTTATACATATACACACATATATTTGTCGGAGGGAAGCTTTAATTGGACGTATCGTTGACTGGATGTATAACGCACAATATCATTTGTTTACATTTTAATTACTTCTAAAATTCTTAATGTAATTTAATTTGATTTGTTGAATGTTTCTATAACTTAAAGATCGTTCTAGCCTAATAAAAGTTATGAATATTGTAATTTAATAAACGACCAATCAGAGCAGAGCATATGGCGGAGCGGGGTCAGCGCCCTCTATACTTTGAGTAATATCTACTTGGGTAGACTGAGGAGTTTTTGTGACACATTCGGTTGGTGGCAACAGGTCGAGTTGGACCATGGAGTATTTTAAAGAAAGTATTGAAGCTGGAAGTATGAGCGGGTGCCCTGAACCCGCTGCTCGGTCTAAACTATGTCATAATGTTGATCAAATCTAAATTAAAAGTGTATAAACCGTGGCTATTGTGTTTTATGCTCGCATTTTATCCTGACGACGCCCACTAAACCTACAATAACTAAAGATGATGTCGTGAGAACGAGGCCGTTCTGCGACATATATATATATATATATATATAATGCTTTATGTATGTATATAATAATATTAATATATATTATTAAATATTTTATACAATAACGTGCAACAAAACGATATCTCGCTTTTGTGGCATTTTCTCTCTCCATCCCAAAGTTGTCTGGAAGAGATCGCTGCCAGCGGTAAGGCCGCCATTTATACTTAATTCTAAGCTGTTTTTGTGTATTGTTTTATAAATTTTATTATACAATAAAGTATATTCTATTTTATTAAACTCGCAAATCCGCATTAGACAAGTGTCGGGGGCATACTTTCCATTAGCTAACTGGATATAATATCCCACTGCTGGGCCTCCCATTATTTTAGTGGAATGGACAATATATCCGCCACACTTATCCATGCCAGCTTAGCGAGTTAGACACATCAACTATCTCAGTCGGTTTCATCATGTTTTTCTTCATTATCATGATAATTGTAACAACAAGCATAATAGTTTACAAAACTGGCTCAATGGTGCACGCTTTACCGGTCAGTATTGTAACCAGTGTTATTTGAGTTTACGTGACTGTTAACTACTAAGCCACCGCTGCTACAAGGAAAATACAGCTTTTGCCAAGTGGTAGGGTATTTTCCTGACCGGATAGCGACCACCCCTGGTCTAGAGTATGTCGCCATAACAGCCTTGAGTTGTGTTCTGGCATTAGTGACCAGGTTCTCGTCTCCCTTAAGAGAGCAGCAGCGCATTTATAGCACCTTTGGTGTTGAATGTCCATAGGAGATGCTAACCGCTTTCCATCAATTGGGTCGTCTGCCTCTCTGCTGAACTCTGCTCCCGCAGTAAGAATATAAAATAAACAGCTACAAAATTGTGAATGTTTAATAACTGACCTGCTCTAACGAATGCGCTTTTATACTAAGTTGTTCATTTATATTGAAATCATCTACTGAACTAAGAGCATCCTCACTGCCAATCTGAAACATACAGAAATTAAGCAGTTACAGTTTTACACAACTAATAATCCCCTCCCAGTAGACCAATAATAATTTTAGTAACGCGTGACAGTGTACGAATCGTGTAAGCGGTACTGAGAATACATAGCAAGCAACAACACTCTGTCATTTCCACTTGCAAATAAAGCTTTATATAGATTATTTATATCAGAAATCAGTCTCCACTTTTCTGCGCCAATGATAAGAAGAAGTGAAGAGACAAGGGGAACAATGTCAAAGATAAAGAAAGAAAAGCTAAACAATCTCCATGTTAAAGAATGTCTGTCCAAAGCATGGCAGAAGAATTAGAAATGGATAGCCTATTGTAATAGCCAGTTAAGTAGCGGTTGTTCACAAAATAGCCATTGCTAAATTGTCCACCACACCGCCAACTGATTAACGGTTGTCAACTAAAATGAAAACCGACACATTTACGACTTGGCCGTCAGATGTCGCTATTAATTAGTCAGCTGGCTAATTTATTGTCGAATAAATCAGACTACTGACAGATTTACGGCTTAGCAATCAACACCACCAACAGCAGCCAAACAGCCATCAACTTGTTTTTTAGCTATTAAACCAACATTAGCCGGTTGGGAATGTTTTTGAAATTTCCATTGGAATCCTTAAAAATGACACTAAGGAATGGCAATCGCCTATTAAAAAATTTAACTTATAACACTGCAATTACAGTTCTTGTTTTTATAGAAAAACTCAATGATTACTTTCAAACTAAGGTCATATTATTTTAAACTCATTTTTCTCTTTCCATTTAAAAAGGCGCTAAGATAAGAAGCATTTGAGTTTTTTGCCAAACCAATGTAGTTTTATTTATTTATTTAGGTTTATGACTTGGCAGCTAGGCCTTTAAGCCAGATCTTAGTTTTTAATATAGTTTTCTTCAATTTCTTACGCCTATATGTAGCACAGCTGAACTGTAGGTAATCAGCTAGTGCCATTCAACGGAGTTCTTGTGACAACTCAAAAGGCCACATTTGACTATACAGTTCACATTTCTCACAAAACACATAACCACTACTCAAAAACTATCAATATCCTACAACTATTGTTCATTTTAGAGTAATTTTATGCATTTCTAGAAAATAAAACTGCACAGCACTCACGTCTCCTTTCAGTTCCCGCCAAAAACTCCCCCAATGTAGTTTACCGCGCAAATTGTCGTAGTGATATGAATTTTAACTGAATCTTAAATGAATAATAAATACAGAAATCATTTATTTTATCGTAAAATGTTCGTTATTACAATGTTATCCATCCATATGTTCATGAAGTTAGAAAAGCATTCTAAAAGCCGCCCAGTTATAATTAAACCCTTTAATGGCTGCCATACATGGTACGGTCCATCGAAAAGGTCCACCTGTGCAAGTATGCCTGCGCAGGTAGACTCAAATGTGTGTGGGAATTGACCTGTGCAGTTTTTTGAGCTGGCGCAAGATCGAAAATCAATTCTTTCGGGTGACACCATACGGTGTACCTGTGCGTGTGTGCGTGTACTCCGGTTACTGCGCAGGTCCAAGGTTTTCCAAGCGCCTGAGGCGAAATAATTGCTGAAAATTTTAGGTACTCATAACTTCTGCCAGTTGCGAGAAATCTCAATGTAACTCGTGGTTTATCTTTCGTGCGCAGAAATACTATTTCTCATAACTGTGTCTTCTTTTTTTATCATAGGAGTAACCATTTCAAGTAATTTAAGGTATGTTTTCTCGCCCATTCAGAGATAGTTTTTAAAATCTTCTGGTTCAAATTTTAATTCATTCAATAAATTAACATGACTATATGTTTTCCTTTTGAATAACCAATGCTTACACCACTTTTTTCGCTTCCTTTTCACTGTTTTTGTATCTTTTTATCTTCAAAATTAAAGCAAGGCCTAGCAATGCCAGCACGTCATTGTCCTGATTTGATGCCATCGCAAAAATAACTGAAGACCGCTCCGGTACACCGGAATGTCCCCGTACATGCTAGTTATGTTCGGTTGACCTGCGCAGGCATAGCTGCATAGATGACATCTCCAGTAGACCGTAGCGTGTATGGCTTACATAAGACGGAACCCCCACAAATTTGTTCTCAAACTGTCACACACGGCTAATTGGGAAGCACCATAAATTTGTGGTCAAATACAGATCATTGAAACGAACTTTGAACTGATGCTTTGTACCTCTAACTAGATAGAATTTGTATTAGAATAAAAGAGACAATATAATTCTCTTGGTTTCGGCGCGGCAATTTTGAGGGCAGCTGGCAGCTAGTGGAACAAAACATTTTTTTGGACCCTTGAGAGGTTAAAACTATCTAATTTTACAAAAAAATAGGTATTTGTAGCTGCTAAACTAACACACACTGCTAAAGTTCTAGTGCTGAACATTGTTTATGTCAGACAATAGTAAGTAATTTTAAACTTACGAGACTCCCTCCTTCTGATAGAAAATCACCATTACAACTGGTTGCTTGACTACTAGACGGTAAATTCGCCTTATTCGGAGTACCCCCTAATCTCTCTTTTTGGGCCTCTTCCAGCGTAAATTGCAACTCTTGATTTTTGTTCTTTAATTTCGCAATTTCACACTTGTATTTACTCTCACTCTCTGATATGTGCCTTTGGTAGTCTTCTAGGGAGGCTTTCAGTTGAGATATCTCAAAGATTTTGTCTGAAAGCTATCGGAAATCCATATTAATATACAAATATATGTTACATTGTAGGGATGTTTATTTTTCTTCACTGCTTTGAGCATAATTTTTAATATTAGGAATGACGATAGGATAAATAGAGGTTATATCAAAGAACAATACAATACAAATTCAAGAGCATAGTTATAATTAAACCCATTACAAATATGAGTTTCGTGAATAAAATCAATAAAGTTAAGATGTTACTTGCATCTAAATAATACAATTAAAAAATTTCATACATTACTGTAATTATTTAAAAAAAAAACGCTTACAATCTTAACTAGTATACAGTAAAATGTACCATAATGTTATTATAAAGCACACAGTATGTTGTTAAGTTTTCGGGACAAGTACACATCATAATACTACCTTCTTGGCAAGACTGAAGTATGAAATCAATAAATACATCAATTGTTAAGAAAACCTTGTGTGGCACACTGTAGGCACTGTAGCCCACGGGCAATGTGTTGGTTTAAATAATGATGGATTGTATGAAAGAGATATAACCTAGATCCTTGCACTAGAAAAGCAGTAAATCCACCAGTCTTGAGATCCACCCTCTCCTGGGTCAGTTCAGGTTGCACACAGAAACAGCGTTCAGCACTGAATTCCACTTTCGAGCCAACACTTCTCACAAGATTTTAAATAAGGTTAAGTTCATGACATGGTCAGTATTCACAATAAGTGAATAGAAAAGGATTAGTTACATGCCTGTGCCTACCGCACAGGATCGAGGATAGTGGCATGCTCTCGTTTCGGAGGCCAAGACCCACTTTGGGTCGCTGAGCCAACGGAGTAAGTAAGTAAGTTACATGCCTTTATCGTAAAACGTTAATAGGAAGTGTCCAAAATGACTGCTGTTTAACTTGGTGCGTTGGCCGTCGCCTCACACAGAAAGAAGGTAGACAGAAATTTATGGAACGATTTCCTACCTAACTGATACTAATAAAGGGCCGAACACTTTACGATGAATGAATATGGATAGTACACTCAGAAATGGAACTTTTAAGAATCACATCTTATAAAATTACCTGCGATGCATATTGTGCATTTTCAATAATTTTCTTCTGTAACTCTTCTTGCAAAAGCCCTGAGTCTAATGCCGCTGGATTACTGGGTGTTGCTTGTTTGTCATCAGTTTTACTTTTTGATTTCTTTGTTAATTTAAACTAAGGAAAAACAAGATAGATTTATATACTAAGAAATACAGACTATATAATTTTGCTTGTTTTTAAAATGACTTTTCGAACTGGACCATTAATATTCCATTGTTGGGTAGAATGAAAACTGAGCTCTTGTGATGAATAACAAATTCCTGAACAATTTCACAAAAAATTTATCTGACAATTATTAATACTGATAATGCTGGGGTCTGCTTTCAATCTTCTACACATTGTACAATATTTAACATATCAATTTTCAGTCCATTATAATATCTCTCCACTATCTTTCTTATAACATACACCTAAAAAAGTGTCATTTTACTATTTAATAGACTTTTTTGTAAAAAAAGGCACAGACTAAAAGACTAGTATATTCCTACAGTATAGGATTGCTACTCACCAATAACATAACTATACAGTGTATACCTCCACATTAATTGATTAATAAACAAAAAAGCCAAGCTTTTACAAAAACAGAGCACATCTGTTTGAATCATTCATATAAAATGAACAATTTCATTATAATATTATCAAGGAGCTTAGATAAATGAGTTTCTTATCAATAAAATTTATTGCATATATTCAAATGGTTATGAAGCTAGAAGTGTATCCCTTTATTTGCACATTTGGTATAAAAATATATTAGTATGTATGGATTTATTATAATTTCCTTCCATTACTCTTTTTTTAATGAAGGTTCATAATTCCTGTTAGACAATTCAAACATAGATAATGTATTAGGTTTCTGCTTTATGATAATGTAATGGTAAGATCACTGATATTTAAATGTTTATATTACCGAAAAGAATTACTACAATAACACTAATAGAAAAGTTTTTTGAAAAAGATCCTAAATCATACAAATATTTACAACAACCAAACTCATTGTGCTCATGTCTCACTGCTGGGGCCAAAGTTTCTCATTTAAAGAGAACAGAAAAAATGAAAAAGATTTCCAGGAACATTTATAAATAATTTCAATAACAAAGAAAAGAACTTAACTAGCACAAAAAAAGATTATATTTGCAATCACAAATATTGAGTACTTGTACAAGGCCTTGAAAATTGTACATCTGTTTGTTGCATTAGTTTATTTTAGACCTATTATCCACTTACTTGTAATGCATCGAGTTCATCCTGTAAAACGGAGACGCGCCGCGTCAATTGCTGGTTCCTGAACGTCAAAGAATCAATCTCAAGCTCCCCCTTTCGCAGGGCCTTGTCTTTCTCCTTCAAGTTATCTCGCAATTCATTATACTTAGCTTGTTCGTCCAGTACACCTTTTTTCAACACCCTCACGTGAACTCGTAGCTGAAAACCATTTATTTTTCTCAAACAAGGTCTAACAAAGCCCAAATCATAACCTGATGGAATAACGTTCCTAAACTTTACCTTAGAATACTCCGTAGCCAATTTCTGGTACTTAGCATGAATATCACCAGAAGGCAATCCGTCCATGGTTTTTCAAGGCAACATAACAGTTTAATTCCAGGGTTATTTGATATTTTGATTTGTATTGGAATGAAAATCACCACCGATTACATTCACGTCAACCTACTTTATATATAAAAAATAGAATGACGTAAATGGTTGACACTGATGACAGCTCTGTATAAGGAATATGTACTGTGAATACCTACTCAACAATAAATATTTATTTGAATGAATCCATGTAAATTTTATGTAAACATAATTATTACCAACATAGAAACGTTGAATAATTATTAATAATTTAATTATAGTATACAGTTTAACAGCCTGGCCACTAACTCCTAGACTTTTTTTTAAGGCGGGGGAAATGCTATTTACGCACAATACTGGGCCCTTTGCAAGGGATTAGACCATTATCTCATGCGATAGGGTTACTGCATGCTTTGTAACCCACTCGCAATCGATCAGCTTGTGTGGAGACTCCGAGATGCTGCACGAGCAGCAACCAATACCCACTAAAACCACCCTCCTCCCATATGCCCCGCTCTTGTATGTGTAGGAAAGGCTGAGACTTAGAACGTAGTTACGCCCAGCCAGATCCAGCGCAAAAAGTGCTTGAATGTGCCCCGGGAATCAGAACACATCCACTTCGTCATACGGGGGTGATGAATCCTTTGCTCCCTTGATAGCTAAAGGCCCCCCGCAGCGGTAACTAACACCTAGACTTGGCCTAACAGTTATCAACGCGACGACGCGACGTTGATACGACGAACTACACAACAAAGTGGTGTAATGGTGTCCATGCCACGTACTTCCTATGGCTACGTTCCAGACAGGACTCACAACGATCGTGATTTTTCCCGTTCCACTTGCTTGCGGACGCTACAATCGTAAACTCAAATGGAACGGTTATTCGACCTACCTCTTGACATTGGTCGTTGTGAGCGTTGTGTGATCGAAAATTATGACGTCATTAGTGACGTTTTGGCCACGATCACAACGACAGCAGTCACCTTGTGGAACGGCTAAATGAGCATTCTAGGCGTTCTGAGCTACTATATATAATAAATTAAGTTATAATGGAACGCCCTGCTCGTAAGAACTAGAGGCGTAGCTCTATTCTTAAAACCAAATAAATTGTTGTTCAATAATAGCCATGGTTAATTGTCCATCAGTTCATTAAATAGCTAATGGTTGTCAATAAAACCGAATACTGTTAAATTTAAGGTTTAGCCAATAACTGTCGCCATAGACTAGCCACTAGGCTATAGTGGTTGTCAAATAAAATGAAAAACTTGTAAGATTAGTTTATGTAATACATATTTGTGGATTAGCCGTCAGTCAACAAATATCAGTTAGCGAGTCCTTCATCCATTAGCCAAACAGCCTTCAACAAGTATTTTGAAGTCTCTTTTGTTTACTGTTTACTATTCAGTTGGCCGATACACGATGCACGATGACTTGTAGCAAGTTTCAGTTCGATACTTTTATTTTTCTCGCTTGTTGTGTCGCAGTTAAGTGGTGATCACTACGCGAACAAGGTCGTGGCCAGACTGTTTTTGTCTCGCGGTAATTTTCTAATAAACTCTAGTTGGCTTAATGTGTACATAGCATTTGAGATGTGATATTTTTCGTTGATTAATATTTTTTTAATATTCAACCTTTTTGGTACTAGCAATACCATCTCTGTTGATGTGTCGCGATTGTTCAATGTAAATTATCAATATTTTGTAAATTTTTAAAAGAAAAGCATTAAAATCCAACATTTTGGCAGTATTTAAATATTTAAAGTACGGTGCATCTTTCAATGATAGGGTCATGGCAGACAGGTTAGCTATTTACCTTCTTTTCATCATCCTGTACTGCAACAGGTAGAACTAAGTTAGAACAAAGTGAAATAGGTCTAAATTGTGTTAAATCTTACAGGAAAATGGAATCTGGTTGTTCCACCTATAACGAGGGAGACTGCGATCACTCAAGGAGCATAATACACATCGACATAGACTGTTTCTACGCTCAAGTGGAGATGGTGCGAAATCCTGAGTTGCGGTCGGTTCCGCTCGGAATCCAACAGAAGAACATTGTGGTCACCAGCAATTACGAAGCCAGGAGCTATGGTGTGAAAAAATGCATGCTCGTAACAGACGCGCTTAAAGTTTGTCCCAATTTAAAATTGGTGAATGGTGAAGACCTACAAAATTACAGGACAGCTTCCAACAAGATTTTTGCTGTCCTACAAAGTTGGAAATGTCCAGTTGAGAAGTTGGGTATGGATGAGAATTTTATTGATGTCACAAATTTAGTTCAGGACAAGCTGAAAAGTGGCAATTTGAATAGTTTGTTAGTGACTGGTCACATTTACAGTGAGGCAAGTATGGATTGCCCATGTGGGTGTCACTCTAGATTGAAATTAGCATCACAAGTAGCCAGTGAAATGAGAAAGAAAATATATGATGAATTAGGTTACACAACTTGTGCTGGCATCGCACACAACAAGCTGTTGGCTAAATTAATCTGTCCATTGCGTAAGCCTAATGACCAAACAACAATATTTCCTGAACACGCTACAAATTTCATGTCCACATTCTCAAGTGTCCGATCCATTCCAAGTATTGGTTCTAAAACTACTGAAGCCTTGATTTCTCATAAAATAATTAGTGTTAGTGACCTTCAACAGACTCCACTAGAGGTGCTTAAGAAGCATTTCAGTAGTGATATGGCTGTTAGACTGAAAAATTTAAGTTTAGGTGAAGATAATACTCCAGTGAAGCGGGATACTGGCAGGCCTCAAAGCATAGGTCTAGAGGACAGCTTTAAAACTGTCAGTGTCAAGAGTGAAGTAGAGGATAAGTTTTCTGCTTTATTGCAAAGACTCCTTATCTTGGTTAGGGAAGATGGCCGCATTCCAGTTTCTCTAAGAGTCACTTTAAGAAAAAAAGATTCAAAGAGGTTAAGCAGTCACAGAGAGTCTCGACAGAGCCAGATCTCACCGTCAATCTTTACACTAAGCAACGGGACATTGACGGTCACAGATTCAGGTCAGCAGAAACTGATGAATACAGTAATGAGATTATTCAACAAACTCATTGATTTAACAAAACCATTCCATTTGACATTAGTGGGACTGGCCTTCACAAAGTTCCAGGAGCGTATGACTGGGAGGGGTTCAATAGTTAATTATCTGATGAATGACATATCCGTCCAATCTGTTTTAAATTTGACTAATGACTGTGACACATCTGCGTCATCTATGGATTATTCTGCAGCATCTCCCAGCAGTAGTACCACAACTGATCTCTCAGACACCGAGGTTGAGCCTTCGCCGAAAAAACCTAAGAAAGTCAATTGGATTGCAAAAAGAAGGTGCCTTTCTAAGGAGGATGTTGCATCTCCGAGTAAACTTAAAGTTGGGGAATTAAGATTGAATTCCAAGGAGTTAGAGAAGGTTTCGAAGTTAAGGCTGAATTCGAGAGATAGGTCATTAACTCCGCGAGCAAGCCCAGCGAAAGACAACTTGTCAGATGCATCAGATTCAACTAAGGACATAACAGAGGATGGGCCTTGTGACGACTGTCCAAACTATGTTGATAAGGAGGTGTTCAATGCACTCCCAGGTGATATGCAGCAAGAACTTAAAGCAATGTGGAAGAACCCCTCCGGCTCTGAAGTGCCACGAAGTAGTCCCAGAACACTGAACAAAGCAAAACCGAACACAATTATGAAATATTTTGTTCCACAAAAATAGTATTAGTTACATTATAACTTGTTAATTATTTTAAGTGATAAGTGAATGGTTTCTATTTTTTCAAATCATACAATTTTTATTCAAATGATCAAATACATGTTTATGTTAAAATGTTTTGTGTTTATTTTATAAACTTCAATCTAAAAATTAGCTATCTGTTATCGATTTTTTTTTGATTTTTTTTGGTACTGGGGCCCAATTCTGCCATTTCAAGGGTTTGGCGTTGAGAAGAAATTCAAAGTAATATTCCATTGCGATAGTGCCAAAAATCCGTAATGTAGTAAATATTTATCCTACTCAATATCCTCTGGATATCGTCGCGGTGGAATAATAGAAAAAATCGATATGTACGGTATTGTACGAGAAGAGCGTGCCACGGGTACAACGGGAAATTAGCAAAATATACCATTGAGATGATGGCGTTCGACGATTCTGCCGAGATAGTAATACTAAAATTGGGGCCCTCGCTAGAAAGAAGTTTTCAAATCAAACTGATGATAACTAAAATAAATATTATTTTCATTGGTTGATATACAGCATCTACAGGAATCCCCGTGGGCGAGATGAGTAGTGAAGGAACGTCATAATTGTGTATGAAGAGGTAGTTACGCCACCTATTGGTATTTTCCGCAAGCGATATAACAACCAATTAAATTATAAGCCCATATTCTCCTATTATATTAATGTACTCTGTGGCCCGTATAAAGAATGCGAGGTGTGCGAACTCTCATACGTACCTCAGTTTAGTGCCACTTTTTCGAAGCAATTACCAAACACGAGGGCCCCACGGACAGCGGAATTGAAACCCCACCACCATTCACTAACTAAGACATATTTACGATGTTATTATAATAATAAGAACTAAGAATTTCTGTTATTTCTCTCGCATAAACCTTGTTTCTATAGCTTCCGAGGACTTATTCAAATTAAAATATATTTCATCTCTGAATTCTGTTCTCTAGGTGTAGTTAAGTTTAATATCAATCGGTTAAGGCCATGAAAGGATAAACGATACAATCACAAAACTTTTTCAAAAGTTAGAAATATATCGCACGGTATGGAATTAAATAGCTAATTAAAATTGGTTTTGTTTTCAACGACCCGAGTGATGTTGTCGTTTCCAGGATACTTCTCAGTAATCGTACCAAGCAACCATTTGGGTGAAAGTATTGAGGTCATTGATGATAAGATACATACATAACTTCACGCCAGGTCCCTTGCGGGGTAAGCACCACAGAGTACATTGAATATATGGAGATAGAGACTTCAGTCGGGAGAATCGTACTACTAGCACATCTAGCGAGTATCAATGGCGCTAACTCGTATATGAACGTACCTAATATATGCATGTGTGTGTGGGTGTTCATGTGTATATGTGTGTATGTGTACGTATAGCGAGTTTGTGTATACACTTCATCTTATTCATAGAGAGAGTAAGTTTGAACGCTTATGGTGCCTAAAGAAGCGTTCAAACTTACTCTGTCTATGAATAAGACCGATATTCTATATATTGTATGCTTAGGTATGGAGATTTCTTCCACCATGAATTCCAACTGTATTTAAAATAAAATTTCATATTATTTATAAATTGTATATAATTTTCATTAATACATATCACTGCACATCAAGTTTTGTGTTGATATAAAAATCCAATAGTGTGTTTGGTCGGTCGAATTAAACAGATTCACAGGTCACATAATATAAATCAGTAACTTCGATATCCAAAAGCAGTTTTCCTTAATAGATTCGCCAAAGTCCAAAACTACATATTATAGATCGTTAATAATAATTCACTTAGTAAAACAAACAGAAAACTATCCCAGAAGTTAAATAAGTTGCAAATATGACGAAAGTCGGCACTTAATTTGAATATGCATGTTTATTTAGAAATATTAAATAATATTATATTCGATTAAATAAAAATGGTTTTCATTTGAGTTGAGTTTTTTTGATAATGTCATTAATAACAAAATAATGCTAAGCAACGAGCTGCAGTCTATGGCAGGTACAATGAGTTTATTATCGACCATGTAAATACTGCATAATGTAGAACCCATTTCAGTATCGAATAATCGATAATTAATCCTGTCAGATATTTGTAAATTTTAATGATGATTCTAGGCATAGGTGTCTTATGACTAACAACAGGTAGATGGAATCTCCCATAATAAAATCTAAAGGAAGGCGATTTTGGAATATGAAACCATATTAAGATTTACCATCGCAAGGATGAGATGCAGAAGTCTCCGAAGTAGCGGACCCACGTCCCACGTCCGCTAACAAAACGGCTAATTTCTGCAAAACGGCTGATTAAAAAGTAAAGAGGGATATAAGTCATTCGCTCTAAGGAACTGTACTACTCCTTTAGCTCAGCAGCGACACGTAATAGAAATTGAGCCGACAACTCTCACTATAGCCCAATCAAGAGCCTATAGAGCTAAAGCGAGTCGTGTTGTGAGACGTAGCTACGACAACATTCTAGATCATAATATCACTGGCGTAAACATAATATTTTTGATCTATTTTGAAAGAATGAAAGATGTAATATTTATTAACGTTTTTTTATCAATAAAAAGAATGTCATCATATACAAATATATGCTTAAGTCTAGTCTAGTCTTCTCAGTTGTGAAGTTCGTTTAGGTAATCCACTCTTATCTTTCTAGTGATACTGACTGGTCGCCCCAAGTATGCTTTCTTCACATTCCAATCCTTCTCCATCCGTTCTACGTGACCGAGCCAGCGGAGATACTGAGCCTTTCTCTCTTCAATTATTCTAGGCTCGGCCACGAGGTTTTCTATGTCGGAGTTGGTTTGGACCCTTCAACTACTATCTCTTCTGTTTGTTGGACCCAAACAGTAAACTTGCCAATAACTTATTGTTTTAAATTATGTTTTGATATTTGATTAAGTTTTTAGATTTTCTGAGTAATAATTAAAACTAAAACTGGTAAGAATATTTGTGCATTGTGATTTGTTGTTGTTGTTAAAAAAATTCTAATTTATGTCTTAATATAACAAATAGATTATTTTATTAATACATCTTAATCCGTAAAATATAGCACATAAATATGTAACAACGTTGAAATAGTTTATATTGGGAACATTTGTTACCCATGCAGACGCAACCAATGTGTATACTACATAAGTTAACGCACATATCATTGTAAAGAATGCTTTACTCCATTTAATAATTTTATTTACGTAGGGTTTGTCGATACGTTAATCGCGAAGGTATCGATTAACTCAATTTAATAAGATCATAATAAGCCATCCCTAACTACATTAATAAGTATTGACACTGTCGTAATTTGGCACTTATTTTTTCAATGACTCCATTTACTTTGGTTAGTTATAAAGAGTCTTAATTAAATGTATTCAAAAATATATTAAATATATATTAAAAAATATTTATTTATTATAAATATTTATGTTTTTATAAACATTTACATATATATAAATAACTTAGAAAACAAATATATGTGAAGCAAAAACTTAAGGCTGCTAGCAGTGCTATCTGTCATGTAATGTTTTAATCATTCTACGAATAACCTGACTAAATTAAAAGGACCGAAAGATCTAAGCACTAACAGCAAATTGAAAACATTCATAAATCTATAAGTTAATAGCGATTTTTTTAATTTTTTTTTCACACTCATTTGTTTTAAGTTTATACCGCATGGTAAGCACGAAAAACAGAGCGCCAATCAGGTTTATTCTTACACACCTCACTTGCTTCTTCTTCTTGACATTCATAGCTCTTGTCATGCACGATCGTCTGTTCTTAAGGCTCCTGACATCACCTGCTAGTAGACGATCAATTTGATCATGGAAGGTGTGCCGTGGCCTTCTGCGACTTCTGCATCCATCCACTTTTGCATTGTATATCTGTTTAGTCATTCTTTCATCATACATTCTTTCCACATGCCTGAACCACCGGAGCATTCTTTTTCTTACCTTCACCCCGACACTCTCTTTCAGATCAACTCTCTTTCTTACTTCGGTATTACGAACGCGGTCCATGATGATAACAATAAAGTGAATACCCATAGCTAATTAAAACTCATAACTATTATATACAATTAATGAGTCATCAGGGTAAAATACAGGAATTTCCCATAATGACTCATTATTTTCGTGATTTTAACAAGCTGATAAGAGAACGCGTCTACAATTCGTTTGTTGATTTCGACCTTCGTGCTGGAGCAATTTTTATGTACTTCTTCCAAGTCGTTCCCTCGCTCCTGACGATCGTGGCTGATGCCAATGAACACTTGCTCTCATCCACCGAAATCGGTTCTGATGGCTTACAACAAAACATCTTAAACATTGTTTTAGATCTTTATTGCCTGGTTTTTTTTGGAATGAAGTTCCTTATCGCGCGTTGCGAAAGGGGGCTAGACGGAAAAAATTAAGACCAAAAGTTGTAACGACACTTTTTGCTATAGTTGTAAGCCGTGCGGCGTGCGGTGTTTCTCTCTCTCTATATATATATATATATACATATATATGTGTGTGTGTAACTTCGTTCCATCCGGGTGTCCCTTGACACCTCTCAAGTTTTTTATATTTAAGGGGATTTTCTATTCTTTTTTGTGTTATAAGTATAATATTGCCCATATTATTGTAGTTTTAAATGAATCTTTGTTCTTTTTCTTTTTTTTTGTTTGAGTGTAAGGCCTCTAATCACAGTGTACGCCAGTTTATTGCAAACTGGTTCACCCACTATATCTACCGCGAAGTCTCTTGCCTTTAACTTTCCCAGTCTCTCCATATTGTCAGTGCCGTAAATAGCCTTTCATGCGCCCTATGCGAGCTTCTGTAACTGTGCCCTTGTTTTTTTAGATATTACAGGCTTTTATTTACATATTTTATTTATTAGCTAGAGCAATGCTCTATAGGCCTACTTTATTTCATTCATTTTTTAAAGAACTAGAACACAAATGCGCTCTTGTACTGCCAAAAAAATGAGCGTGGTATTTTGTTTAATCTAACAGACGTTCATGACGATACTGTCGTGTACGTATATCACGAACTTATCAGACGCGAATCGAAAAAATAATAGTCCTGCCTGGTTTGGCCATTGTTGCGCCCCCCAGAGTCTACGCCCTGTGCCTGGGCACCGGTGGCACCGCCCTATTTACGGCTATGTGGCCAAAATACTTCAGTATACGTTTTCGACATAATGCTGATAACACTGGTCGGCAAAAAAAATTAAAATTCACTCCTTTTTTTTATAATTTCGACATTTATGAATATAAATATAGTATTAAAAGCTTTGTACCACGTCAATTTTTTTTTGTAATTGATGTTTTAAATTAAGCGCTTTTTTTGCTTTACATACAAAATGCACATTGAATTATTATGACAATAGCTCATTTAATTCCTTCGAAAACATTTAAAATCATCAAAATGATATGTCTAATTAATTAATAAACTCACTCCAGTTAGTAGTTTTCTCCATTTTTATGTATTCTATTGTAATTTTGTGGCGAATGAAGTAACATATAATTCTGAGCATTTACCATTCGTATCGTTTCTCTATATATGCCAAAAGGGTAATAAAATGTGTTTCTACAGACGCAGGTGTGAATTTGTCTTTTGTCGGCATTCAGGTCAAATTGCACAAAAAAATGTACAGTTAGGAGCAAAATATGAAAAAAAATATACGTGATAGCAAGAAACTAAAACCAGATCTAAATTCAGCATGTCAAATTCTCGAAATTTTATTTAAAGGAGGATTTGGTTGCCGACCAGTGTAACCTCTGGTCATTTCCAATCTCGCTCTTCCAGTATGAAGGCATTCTTTCGGCGAGTTGTCCACCAAAAAAAAGCATTTATATACAACTGGGTATATCATTTAATATCTATATTTTTTACAGCTTCCGTGACCATATTATACATTTCATTATATTTTTTAACATTATTTACATTTAATTTCAATGATTCCGCGATTTTTCCATATGAAACAACGTCTACATGGAGTTGCAGACGGATTTTGTCGCCGTCCGTGACTCCGGCGTTGTCATTCGTGTTTGATGACGTAGTCTCGCGAATTTGCTTTAGTCTTCGCAAGGAATCCTCCGTTTTTTGGACCGATGTTAATACGTACTCAACGTATGTGTAGTAGCTGGAACAAATGAAGATTTTATAGACCTGGTCTAAAGTATGTCGCATAACAACCTTGAGTTGTGTTTAGTGACCAGGTTCCAGTTTCCCTTAAGAGCAGCAGCGCATTTGAAGCGCCTTTGGTGTTTCAAATGTCCATAGGTGATGGTAACCATTTCCTATCAAGTGGGCCTTCAACTATAACTATCAACTCCTGCAATAAAAAAATAAAAAAAAAGGTATTGATGGTAAGAGGGAAGCCCAAGAATAGGGTAGTTGACACATATCACAATTTTGTAAGCAATGTTCATATAAAAGAGTGGGTGATCAAATACCATGTCATCATTATAACTTTAAAATATCATGACAGAAATAATTTTATTATTATTTAAAATATATTTAATATGCTATTTGACTCGTTATGGAAATCACGTCATAATTTGCAACTCGTCCTAAAATGTGGCTGGCGTTTTTTTTTTGGAAGTTGATTAAAATGATCTCAATTGAATTGACTGTCAAATACCCTATTGGCTCGGTGACACATTCTACGATGTTGATACCTGAATTATCTAACGCTAGTTTAAAAAAACCCAGTTGCCGCCATTGATGCGCGTTGGACAATCGCCCAACAATGTGAATTGCCCAAATGCACAATTATTTCTGCTGTAATATTTTAACCAAAATAAACTTGGAATAGTGAATAAGGTATATAACTAACAAATAATTGGTAGTTGTGACATGAATCGTGATAGTGGCAAGCTGTTCAGATATTTTACCTTCATTTTTATTTAGTGTCCAATTATAATAAGTGGGCATTCGGTAGTAAACAATTAAGTATGGTTACGAAACGATACACGACCATTCGTTTGTTATGTTGCGTAAGTTCGTACACTCATTTATTCAAAAAAACTAATGTTACAAATTTAGGCCGTTGAACATAGATATGGATGACGTTACACACTGACAGATAACACACTGTCTTATTCATATTGAGTTAGAGTAAGTTTGAAAGCTTCTTTAAGAATGTTAAATAAGTCTACATCATCAAACTGAAGATATTTAGAAGAGAGGTCAAGTAAAAAACATTTCAAATAAACATGTTTTTTTTAAATTGCTGCGGCACAGCGGACAGGGTGACGTTCCAACTGTGATGGGAGATTGGTTACTGTCATCTGTGAACATTAGCTACACCAGAGGTGCAAGGCCGCCCATTGTTCTAATGGAAATGTGTTTATATTAAATGTCTAGGTTTAAGTTATGGTGAATAATAAAGAGAGTTTTCATTCATTCATTCACTTATACCGGAACACAACTCAAGGTTGTTATGGCGACATACTTTAGACCAGGGGTGATAGCAATCCAGTCGGGCAAATGCCCTACCACCTGGCTGTGTGAATTAGTAATCTCTCCGTTTCTACACGGGGAATTTTTTTTATGAAGCAATGAATGTAGGTAGATGATGCCGAAAATGTTTGCCAGGACCGTAGCAGGTGGAGATCCATATTTCTGCTTACCCCAATGGAAAATTTACATAATTATGTCTTAATTTTTATCCTCTCCTCCTTCAAGGTATAGATGGAACACTATGTTTCATTCAGATTGATGCAACTATATTTTCATTGCATGATCATTATGGATTAAACAACCTGTACAGTCTGTGCTCAATTCTCAGACAGGAACGACAGACCATCAAAATACCTTGACCCCCAATTCTGATATTACAATATCAGTACAATATCATAATCACACTGAATAAAGCTATTATAGTTTCTATTACAACACCAGTGAGCAGGGCTTCCACATTGGGGGCCTTTTCCCCTAAAAATCTTTTGTTTGGAGTCCAAATTTTCTGAAGTAGACATAAAATTTTGTTTCTAGAATGTATATAATATAGTTTTTTTTAAAATAAATACTGTATCTTAAAGTTACAATATTAATATTACAATCTAATGTAAGAAACAAGACTAATAAGTAAGTTAAATATGACCTAAAATCTTATACTAATAAAAGCTGAATAGTTTGTTTGTTTGTTTGCTTGAATGCACTAATATCAGGAACTACTGAGCTGACTTGAAAAATCCTTTCAGTGTTAGATAGCCCACTTACCAAGGAAGGCTATAGGCTATATATAATCACGCTAAGACCAATAGGAGCGGAGCACTAATGAAGAATTTCAGAATCGGGGTTTTTCTTAATTTACTTTTTTTAAACTATTCTACGCGGACGAAGTCACAGGCAGACGCTAGTATTAGATATAATAATTTATACTAAAGAATTGTTTCAATAACTTTTCTTATTGTCTCTATCAAGGAGACAAAACATTGTTCATGTGTTCTTTATTAATGTGAAGTAAATTGCACTCAATATTGATACTTTTACAACACTAACACAAAAGCTTAGGTCCTTTTAAGCTTTAATAATATTGATAATGTTCTGGCATAATAAAATCAAATTGAGTAATTTTCCAATACTCAATCTTGAGAATGTGAGAAAGTATTTTAACATTATTATTGTTACATGCCGACAAAAAGTAAATGCACATCTGCCTGCCATAAACCTGGTTTATTACCCTTCCCGCATTCCGCATTTGGACTTCTTTTGTTTGCTTTTTGTTTAAAATTTGTAATTAAGAAAAACATTCTATTGTTATTTTACTTGTTTTACGGCCGTCATTAGGCAGGTGTATCGAACTAATTCTTGTTGTTATTGTTTTGTATCGAGGCATATTGTAATTGTATAAAATAAAAGGAATGCCCGAAGGGAGGGGTGAGGCAATCTAGCGAGAACCACGATCTAAGCAAGACGTGTACATTCGATAAGCGATATAATGACGGATTTTGCGCGTGTTATTGAATCGTGTAGTTTGTACTGGTTGTATCCAGTTATATTTGTACTTGTTTTATACGTGTTTGTACTAATAAATTCTATAGTAATTCCAGCGGCATTTTAATTCGAGTCCTGTAGCTCGTAACATTATATAACAAACTTGGAGTTTGGAGTTGGAGTGGGACTGTAACAGAAATATAAGAGATACTTACGAAGCAGTCATAACATCAAACAGATCAGCGTACAAACTCGTCAAAAACTTATTGTCAAGTCTTTTAGCATTTTCACTGAACTCTTTGATTCCATTCGCGACCAAGTCCATATACGTACAAGCTTTCGTTGGAACACTTCTGTTTGTCTTTCTGTACAATCTAGGTATGTCACACACTTGTTTCAACTGGATATTTAGAGTTTCCTCCAATTCATTCACAATACAATCTTTAACGTGCTCCTTGGCCTTCTCTAAGCTATTGATAGAACCTTTTAAGCTGTTTTCTAATATAGCTTTCTGTGGCATATGTATTTTGCTTTCAACATGTTGAAGAAAACGCGGTAACCGTTGCAATAATGCTTGGATGTCTATGTATATATGAATGCTATTTTCTATCAATGTTTTGTTTAATTGGTTTGGTTCCGTTTTGCTTGAAGTTACCTAAAAAGTATTTAAACATTTTTGGTTAATATTCAAAAATCAAAATGTAATCTCTATAAATATTATAAACGCGAAAGTTTGTAAGAATGGATATATGTTTGTAACTCTTTCACACAAAAAGTACTGAATCGATTTTGATGAAACTTTACAGTAATATAGCTTACACACCAGAATAACACATAAGCTATAATTTATAAAGATATAGTGTGAATTATCCAAAAGATAACGATTTTCCATCACTACTAGCCTAAAACTCAAAGGGCACGGGTTCGATCCTGGCCGGAACGCATGCACCATTTAGGCAGTATTCTGATCTAATGTGTATATTGTTACAATTACCACGTGCTAACTACTAAGATCGAGATAACCGATGTGTCAAACCTGCCAAGCCGCTTCGGACAAGCGTAGCGGCTATATTGTCCGTTCCCCTATAGTGGGAGGTCCGAGCCCCAGCAAGTGAGACATTTATGGGTTGTTATAAAAATATATATTTGAGATATCCTAAATGAGACCATTCATTTGATACCTCACTCCATTGAGTGAGTCAACAATGTCATTATATTGTTAATCACCTAAATTTCATTTTTGGGGCCCCTTTCCAATATCATAAGAAATATTTCGCAAATTTAATACTACATTGTATTAGACACTAGATTTTTGCACTCATACCATATTTCATCTTTGGGTTATGCGGTTCTCGTTATAATGAGCTGTAACACAAGAGTAAACATACCTTTATTATTGGAATGCTAGAGATTCTGAAAAATCCTAAATCGTACATTACCAGATGGTGCCACAGGTGATTCTAGTCTTATTATATTGTTCTTTTTTGAGAAAAATAACATTTTAAATTAATGAACAAATTACCTGATTACAATATGCACTAGCCCAAGTTGAATATCGCGATATCAACTGTAGTGAAAGTTTCCAGAACTTGTGAGCCAGTGCCTCTATATAGATCCCATCAGACCAGCACTCTTGTAGGGCTTTCCAGCATCTATGGGTCTCTCGTAAAACAAAACCATCATTTGCCTCTAATGTTGGTGACTTCTGTAGTGACGCTTCATAGCTTCCTGTAATATACAATTTTGAAAAATAATATAAAAAAATTTGATAAGTATGATATATAATAAAACTACGTTTTAACAGTTTTCAGCGCGGTAATTTATTTGATTCTTTTTATTCCGACGTTTCCCTTTTCAGTGGGCGTGATCACGGAAGACAAAGATGTCAAGTGTCAACTAGTATTGTTAAATTTTTGTTTAGCCTACCGCCAACTTGTTCGTTTTAATTATATAGTTTTAATTTTGTTTATGATTATTGTTTACTCTATGGGAGTCTCTCTAATCTAATTTACCACTGCTTCGCAACATGTTATGGCTTGAAGAAGTGGCGCAAAAAACTCTTCAGCAAACATGGCTAGTTCTAAAATTTTTATCTTTACATATAATAAAACTGAAGAAGAAGTGAAATAGAACTAATTTAGATTTTTTCAATTTTTTTATTTCTCTGTTTGTCTGTCTGTTTGTACCGGCTAATCTCCGAAACGACTGGACCGATTTAAATGAAATTTTATATGATGGTAGCTTATATCCCTGGTCAACATATAGAATACTTTTGATCCCGAAAAATTAAAGAGTTCCCGTGGGATAGTTAAAAAACCGCACAACGCGGACGAAGTCGCGGGCAGAAGCTAGTATAATACTAAAATGGGTGGAAGGAATTTGTTTTATAAATGAATATACATACAATGTAGTATTCCATAGAGGGAACAAACATCAACCGTTTTCGTCATTTGACCACAGAACCATAAAAATCCCTTAATTCAATATACCCCAAACCTCAAATGCTACTCAAGGGTTATTGTTTAATTCCTTTAAAAGTACTTTTTACCTTATTAACCTACTTCAAAAAGGAGGAGGTTCTCAATTAATCTGTATGTATTTAACATAGTAGTAACTAGTCATAGTTCATAAAAGCATTGGCCACAATTTTATAAACTTTCAAAATGCTGTCAGTACATGGTAATTGTAATCAATGTACATTAAGTCAAAAAACTGCTTGCACAATAGAACCAACTCATTGTTTCAGCTAGCACAATTTATTTATTATTAGTATATGTACATATATGATATACATTTAAAGTAGAGATAATAGAAATTATTGCATTATCATTAAAACCATTATAGTGTTTCATAGACATTACTGTCTAATTTACATAAGTGATTATCTAACCATCTAATGGTCATTATCAATGATAAGAGCCAAACGATGTTCAATCAAAATTTCATTTATCAGATAAGTCACTTAGCACTTCACTATAATACCTTTATATACTAGCTAGTCACATTCATAGAAAAATAAATATAAACATGATTAGTTTTCCAATCTGAATAAGGATACTCCACAGTAATATAGTCAGATATGTGACTTATCTAAGATACAAGTATTTGAAATACTGATGCAAGATACAAAATACATATTTTGTATCTTGTATTTAGATACCATTTGTTAAGTATCTTAGAATTTTGTAAATACTTTGTTTGCTAAAATACTTTTACTCATAATTACGTATGCATTTTTTTTTCATTTTCTACCCCACCTTATAGTGTAGGTAAACTGAACACACCTTTTAAATTTAAATCAACCTATCAAAAGACATCTCCATGTGGAACCAGATGGAACTTCTTAGTGAAACCATGAAAATGTAGAAATTATCTCTGTTGAAGGAAAATGATATACACTTTCTATATTGTCTGTGTCTATCTGTCTGACAATCTTATCTTTAATCTATATCATTTTACAAGTTCACTATAACTTTGTGTTGGAGCATAAAGATTACCCTAATAAATTTCACGGATTCAATAGTTTCTAAGAATAACATCTGTGACGATGTTGATATTTCCAATGAAAAGTTTGTTGTTGTGCTTAATAAGGCTTAAGACTGGCTACATACAATATTTAATTTTTTAATTAAGAACTTTATTGATTTTACTTTGTTTTGTAATGTCATTTTTTATCTGTCTATGGCTACACATTCTATTAGAGACTCATAACAACCACATAAGTAATTTTTCCCGTTCCACTTGCTTGTTTTTTTATTTTATTTTTTTATTTATTTATTAGAATCTCCAACAAAGGATACACATAACAATTTGTAAATATAAATAACCTAACACTTTAAATCAATGTGCTCCTTCAGTTACTGGAGACCACAACATGCGTAAAAACCAGTCATATAAATAAAATGTGTAATATATAATACAATACTTATATAAAAAGCCAAATAATATAATATTATATATTTGTGATAGAATATACAATTACATATATAGATAAATTAGTTATTAATGAATTAATTAAAAATAAGAATTTTGTATATGTCATAGGTACACAGATATCATCAACCTTTATCAAGCAGACTCTGTAATACCTTTCTCAAGAATATAGTCTTTGTTACCAAAAAAGGATCAATATCGTTGAAATTACGATTATAGGTATCGCCAATTCTGGAGAAAACTGAGTTCTGTCCGTAGTTAGTGCTGTGGCATGCAGTATACAGCAATTGTGTGTGTCTTGTCCGACGCATTGGGGCACAATATGACATTCTTTGCGTTATTGCAGGACAGTCGAAACGACTATGCATAATGTCATACAGCAAACCCATGTCAAGCAAAACTCGGCGTTGTTCCAAGTTAAGAAGCCTATATGACAAACACCTCTGTTCATAAGTGTTATTACCGCTTTGTAGTTTATAGTCCAAATGTCTTAGAAACTTCTGCTGAATTCTCTCAATACGATTAGAATATATGCGATAGTGCGGATTCCAGATGGGACTGCAGTATTCTTAAATGCTACGCACTTAAGCGAAGTACACTACTTTCATGCCCAATAAAGAAGCGAACAGCTTACAAGTACGCAAGATAAAACCAAGATTTCGAAATGCTTTGTTAGTTATAGTGTTGACATGGTGCGCCATAACCATTTTGGAGTCAAAATAAACTCCGAGATCTCTCACTATATCAGTTCTATCAATTTTACATTCATTAAAATGATATGGATATAAAACAGGGCTTTTTCTACGAGTGAAAGTTATAGTTTGACACTTTTTTACATTTACATTGATTCTATTCATTGCATAGTATTCATATAAAGTATTAAGATCTTTTTGTATAAGATTAAAATCATCGATATTGTTAATACGCATATAAATTTTCTTATCATCAGCATATAATAAATGAAGAGAACTATCAAAACAATAATTAATGTCGAAAATATATGCATTATAGAAAAGAGGACCTAAATGTGATCCTTGTGGTACACCTGATGGAACCCAAGCACAATCAGATTTAAAGCCACCCATAACAACTATTTGGGAACGATTTGTCAAATAGGATTCCACCCATCTTAGCAAGTCTCCTTGGATACCAAGGTACTCCAGCTTATGAAGTAAGATAAAGTGATCGACACGGTCAAAAGCTTTTTCAAAATCTGTATAGATCACGTCTACCTGTCCACCGTTCTCCATATTATTATGAATGTAGTCTGAAAAAATAGCAAGGTTAGACGTGGTAGAGCGACCTTTATAGAAACCATGTTGCGTGTCAGGAATGTTCCGAGCGATTATTGGGTAAATATGTGTATATATAACTTTTTCAAACAATTTTGCAATGGTACTAAGTATCGAAATAGGGCGGTAATTATCGATTGAGGATCGTGAACATGTGAATAAGTCCAGTCGCTACTAAGAAACGCGGCTAGTTGTCGCTGTGCACATATCATGACTCCCCCCACCAGTTTTCTTACCCGTATGAGACAGGTCACGGTCACATCTGAACACCTCGTATGTGTCATCGCATAGTTCATTATTAAAAATATCATCTTGTAACCATGTTTCAGTAAATAATAAAATGTCATAGTCATTCGACAGCATATTGTTAAACAAAATTAAACTTTTTGTGCGAAGTCCCCATACATTTTGATAATAAATATCTAAGTTGGTATTTTGATTGATATGATTAGATATTGTTTAAATGGAGAGTAACCTTGTATACATAAAAAAATGTACATCTGAGTATGTACAAGTGACATTAGAGAATAAATGTACGAATACTCAAGAGAAAATTTCAGTTTAAAAGCATATTAGCATACTTGTAAACAAATGAGACTATGACATAATATTAAGGTACTAACATAACATGACAAATATATAGAAATTGTTGATGGCATTACAATCCTAAACCCAAGTGGAACAGTTATTCGACCCCCCTCCTGACATGGGTCACTGTGAGCGTTGTGTGATCGAAAATAATGAGACATCATTAGCAACATGTTCACCACTCTCGCAACTACTATGGTCACCTAGTGGAACGGCTAACAGAGAATTTTGGGTGCTGTATCTAGGATTCCGCTAATTCACATGTTCTAATTATTAAAAGTTACAATCCATTCAAATCATAATAATTTAAAGAAGTGTTTTACAACATACAAAGGCAGACAGACTTAACAATTTTATAAAGTTTTTTGTCAAAATTGCAATAAGACCCAAGTTGTTAAAAATATAATTACCTGCGATTTCTTGAAACCTAATTTGAAAATAGACAGGTAAATTCCACCTTTTTTGAAAACTCTTATATTCTATTGTCTCCCGAAGCATCTTAATCATATCCTCAGACATGCAAAACAATTCTAATTTCTTTATAAATTGAATACTTTCATTATATCTCTTATAGAATATTTGTGGGTTGCCAGGTGCGAATATTGATGCTAAGTTAACCTCCAAGCGGTTCTCAACTTCACGCCAGAAGCAGTTAATTAAAAACATGTATTGCTTATCAAGGAAAGATAGTTTGGAATGTTGTGTTACAATTAAAAGTAACTTTAACTTTGTATCTAGTAATGAGAGGATCCTTTCGTATAATCCTTGTAAGCCATCTTTACTCCGTTGTAAGGCCGGTTCGTTGATGATATCCTGAAGCAATGGAGCTACAGCTTGTTTCCGTATCAACATTTCTGTCTCTAATACTCGTTCTAATGAAGCTAGCGTTATTAAAGTCTTAAGTAGATTCTCTTCATCATTTTCATTCCAAAATTGAAACAGCAATTCATTCAATGTCTGAATTAACCTCTCTCCAATATCTTTAAACAAGAGCTTCTGTTCTTGTTTAACCAAACTTTCACACTTAAATATAGAAAACTTTAGTTGGTTATATTGCATGGCTGCTCTGTCCGCTAGAACTATGCGTTCATGTTTATTCTTATCAGATATATTACAGAGGATGCTTTCTAGAGTTTTCAAGCAGTTCATAGTTTGACTATAGTATTTAAGAAGTTGTTTCTTCTTTTTTAAACCATGACGCTGGTTCAGCCACATTGACAACTCTTTCATTGCATCCTCTAAACATTGTTTAACACTCTGAAAACAAGTTTATATTAACTTTTTAATTTTCTTACACAAATAAAGAGTAAACCTACTAGAGTTAATAAATTATGTGTCTAAAATCTAATTGCACAATTATTTTACATTACAATTTAAGTTGATGTGGGTTATAATAAATGGAATAATTTGATTATGATTAAAAACTTCGTTTAAAAAAACCGACTTCAAAAACTAAAAAACTAAAATGTATAAAATAACTTATTTCTAAAGCTATATTATTAATATATATTATCTAAAACATCTTAAAGTCGGTGCTTAGTAATTTTCAAAATATAGTAATTTTTATGTTTTGCTTTGCACCGACTTCAAGATGTTTTAGATAATATATATTAATAATATAGCTTTAGAAATAAGTTATTTTATACATTTTAGTTTTTTAGTTTTTGAAGTCGGTTTTTTTAAACGAAGTTTTTAAATTTTATTTGTTACTTTTTAGTGTCTAGCTATGTATGGGTGGACCTACGAATGGTGCCGCGCTTCTTAAAAAATATAGGTCCCAAGAACCGGGAACAAAAAAATGTTCGTAAAATGAAAACTACTGGGCCAAACTATGTCAAATTTTTAGGGGACCACAGGGCAGCTATTCCGCGTCGAACAAAAAAAGAATCACGTAAATCGGATCATAAATAACGGAGTAATCGGCGAACATATGGAACGGAGTGAAAATTATTTCCATGAAAAATGTCCATAAAATGAAAACTACTGGGCCAAACTATGTAAAATTTTTAGGGGACCAATTGGAAGCTATTCCGCGTCGAACAAAAAAAGAATCACGTAAATCGGATCATAAATGACGGAGTAATCGGCGAACATACATAAAAAAAAAGGAACAAAAAAAAAAAAAAAGATTCCGACGAATTGAGAACCTCCTCCTTTTTTCGAAGTCGGTTAAAAATGATGATAATCTTGAAATATCTCAACTATAAAAAAATACTAATAGGAAGCATTATTAGGAAGCATAGATAGATAGATAGATAACTCTTTATTGTACACCAATACAAACATGAACTTAAGAAGCATTGAAGCTATTAAAACTTCAGAGTCCTGTAAGAAGGCTACATAATAATACATATACATTTATACAGAATAATATTTAAATTATGGATTATTTAACAAAGAATAATTACTTTGTATGTAGAATTAGTTTGTATATCTTATATAGTCACTTATAGTTCATTTTGTCAATTAACATATTTTTATATTTCATTATGTCACTAAAAATATATATGTCTGCTGATAAATAAATTACATTTTGTTTTTTCTTTATAAAAATACAATTAATATTGAACAACAAACTTACATAAACTTCTTCATTAAGCTGTTCCAATGGCACTTGTATTTTGATGATAGTTTTATCAAAACCAATCAATGTTGCACACAGATTGACGAAGTTTGCATAGTCCTTGTTAATGAGCTCTATCATTGCCAACCGGAGTACTTTGAGGTACATCCCCAAATCATCTCGCATTGATTCCAGGGAGGTGACATTTTGATGTTCAGCAAGGAAACTATCCACTGAGAAATTAGTCTGAAAAAGTATAGTTTTTACAAATAACTCAGGTAGACCAGAATTTATGTAATAATCCTGTGATGCAGGATATCATATCTGTATTTAAATTAAAGAATTGATAAAAAAAAATTGAAACTTAAGTTTCAGCAGTTTTTGTATCTGTAATTTCTTAAGCATTTAAGCCTGAATGTGTCCGTAGGAAGAGACTTGACGCTTTAGAGAGACGTGTAAGGTGTTCTAATAAGTTTTAACACAAAATAATCAAAGACATAATGTACAACATTATAAAGTAAAACTATTATAATAAAAAGGATATTGAGAGCATACATATAAAGCAGATAGTATTATCTGGTGTCCTATAATGTCGATTTATAATTATTGTAACCAAAATCGTGATACAAAGACTTCTAATGTGGGCATACCTTGACGAAGTCATTTCTGTCGAAGCACAGCCCGCGGGGAGCCGGTGGCAACGTAAACTCTATAGTATCGTACTCCATGCTAACGCGAATTCATCATCCTATTAAAAAGGCACCATTATTAAGAGAAATTTGTAGAAAATTATTTATCTTAGACCGCTTTCTGTAGTGATCATTTTGCAGTTTTAACTTTGACACTTTTGATTTTAGGAAATAGTGACGTAAACTTGACACATCACACGTCAGTTTCATAGTTCGGATTCGTGTCCGAATTTTTTCTCATCAACAAAATAAGTTAAAATAACCGTTCAATAAATGCATTAATAACGTAATTTGTTCTGTAATAAATACGGCAAGCTTCTATAGGTGGTTTTTTTATTTGTAATTGTGGAAAAACACCTCAGTATGTTTAATTTTAAGAAAACAGCGCCTTATAAAATTTAACAACTATCATGTTTTGCACGGGTTGTTATTGACTATGAAGTAAAAATAATATCGTCTCTAGGAGAAATAACTTTGAATTCAACGTGGTCAACATAAGTACAGCGCGTTCCATTAGTAGCTCACAACGCCCAAAATGCTGCGTTTGCCGTTCCGCAAGGCGACCGCAGTAGTTGTGTTTGTGGTGAAAACGTCACATAGTTGCGTTATCATTTTCGATCACACAACGCTCACAACGACCCATGTCAAGAGGTGGGTTGAATAACCGTTTCACTTGGGTTTACGATTGTAACGCCGGCAAGCAAGTGGAATGGGAAAAATCGCGGTCGTGAACGTGGTCGTTGTGAGTATGTAATGGAACGTAGCCCTAGAAGTTAATTGGTACACAACTGCACAAATACTATAGACATTGGATGGGGCCTGTAAAGATGATAACTAGTCTGTTTATTATAAAAATATGCAAGCATATATTCCATTTGTTTTACACAAAAATATATTAGTGTTAAACAAAGGCATAGGAGTGAGTTATATTGTCGCGGCGCCCTGCGTGGAGGCCCAATGCCAAGGCCCAATGGACACCACAATTTATTATATAATTACAATAATTGTGTGATTATATTGGGTTGAACCTTATATTTACATCGTTATATATACCTATACGTAAAGGAATTCTCTATGTACGAGCTCGACTCGCACACAGCCATTTGTTGTGTGTAAAAAGCATACATAATGATTAACATACTGAAGCTTTTTCTAATTGGACAAAACTAAATTAAAAGCTAATTATCCAATTGTAGTCGTTAATAGCAATCAAATTGATACCGCTTCTGTAATCACCCGTAACGAGGTAGGTAATAATATGGGTTGATACTAAATATCACTACTTGTTTTCTTTTGATTGGGTTACTTATGCTAATTGCCTATAATTTCATAAAATAGGCAACTTACTGCCTAATATCTTTGGAAGGTATATAAATACACAGTTACAGTCGTCAGTTAGCTACATCTACTTACTAGGCAGCAAACAATTTATAATTACAAAATGAGTTTGTGTTCTGAAGATCTTTATTTGAACAGAGCAAAGTTTGTTATGAAATTCCTTGGCGTTTGGATACAACCAGAGAACGAAAGCATAATACAACAAATTTATAGATATTTTATGATTTTCTTGCAATATTTGTTTTTGATATTTCAAATAATTTATATATTCCAAGTTTGGGGAGATCTAGATGTGGTTTCCCAAGCCTCCTATCTACTTTTTACGCAAGCGTGCCTTTGTTTTAAAGTAACGGTCTTTCATTTGAACATCGATATGCTAAAAGAATTATTGAAACAGATGAACAGCGAGATTTTTATGCCCAAATCTATAGTACAGGAAAAGTAAACATATTTTCTTAAGTCATTTACGGTCTTATTCATAGAGAACGTTTCTTTCAGAACTCTATGAATAAGACCGTTAGTATGTGACAAAATGGCACAGAAAATCATTCCTGAAATCAGTATCCTCAAATTACAGGCTGCTAGGATCAAAAACCTTTTGTTGGCTTTTATGATAAGTTCTCAACTTACGTGTGGGATGTGGGCATTGAAACCATTGTTTGACGACGCAGGCAGTAGAAAATTCCCATTCGACATGTGGTAAGTGCTACTTATGTTGAACCACTGGTCATCCCCAAGGAGGTGGTTGGTTGAAGGTGATTTGTGTTTAAGGGCAAGCTATCGCTGATGTGCCACCTTTAAATATAAAATTCTTAAGGTTCGTGTGTTGACACATGAACATAAGAAGAAGAACGTTTCGAAGAAGTTCAGTGACCTGAACGGTTCGGGGCGGGCAGGACGACATCTGCTGGGCCCGCTAGTCTATCTATCTTCCATGTACTATAATACGAGACATAATACTTCTATATATATACTATAATCTTAAATCTGTAAAAGGTTCGAGTTTGTGAGACCATGCTAAATAACGGAGAAAATACGTTTCCGAAATTTACTATACCAGGAATTGAACCCGGAGTCTCTGCATATCATGCATATCTTAATACTCCTATTATTATGTTGTTACTAGGATGCCAGTATCCCCGGAGAGGTCCCCAGATTACCATTTCGGCTATGCGTTCCAGCTGCTCACAATCTGTATGAGCGCCTACATGTACTTTGGAGTAGACAGCGTTGCGCTGTCTTCCGTTATATTCGGCTGTGCGCAGATTGATATAATAAAAGACAAGATTTTAAGTGTAAGATTTTCAAGTTTTTAGGTATAACAGATAAGTACCTATATAACGTTCAAATTTGCAGCTTTTATATAATTAATGGGAGTTTCTTCAAGACGTGTTAATTACACGTAGTAGGATCTCAAAACTCGCAAGAATCCAATTCCACCCTGAATATTTATGAAGCCGATAAGCTTTTTTGTCAAAGCAAAGTAATGAAGTGTTATCACTATTAAATTTGACAGCTCTTTAATTTTATTATATATTATGATCCCTTAATGCGTAGTATCTCTTTCTAAGCAGTGCCGTAAGTAGCTTTTTACCCGCCCTATGCGAGCTTCTATAACTGCGCCCTTGTTTTTCTTAGATATTATAGGTTTTTAAGCTAGAGCAATGCTATGTTTAGGTCTACTTTATATCATTCAGATTGATAAAATAACGCACAAGGACCTTGGTGTTGGTGGAGCAATTATCTAATATTTTGAAAGAAAAATCTATTTAGAACTAGAACACAAATACGTTTGTGCGCTGCCAAAAAAAATGAGCGCGTTGTTTTGTTTAATTTAACAGACTTTTTGATGATACTGGCAAGTTACGTATGTGTTGGAACCGAGTACTAAGGGCGCAGCGTGAACTTATCAGGAGCAAACCGAAAAATAACAGTCCTGCTTGGTCTGGCCATTCTTGCGCCCCCCAGAGTCTAAGCCATGTGCCCGGGTACCGCTCTATTTATGGCACTGTTTCTGAGTGCGTAGTTCGAGTGTTAATTTATACAAACGAAGCCGCAATAACCCCTTAGTGTTTCTCATTAATCCGTACATTCTGATTAGGTCCAACCAGTGTGGAATAAACGAAGTACTGAAGCAACTGAAACATTACATGAAAATTACAAAACACTAATTGACTGTATTAAACATCATCAAGCTATTACGATGTAAGTACCTGTCTATCCCCTGATCTTTATCTGGATGTCTATCGATCTATCTTTGTTGTTGCTGGCTCCAATTCTTAAGGCCGGGACTCCACTAAAGCGGAGATTTGTGCGGTGTGCCGTGTGCTGTGCGAGAAGAGATGTTTTTCAGCTCTGGTGAATACACCGAAGCTGTGCGGAAATGCGTAGTGTAGCAGAGATGTGTGCTGGCTAGCCTTGCGATTGTGCGAGGCATTGAGTGTTCAGTACGCATTCTGACACAAACAGTAGATGATGTCTCGCTATTATTACAAAGAAATTAGGAGGGGGAGGGTAACATCGATCACTGCACGCCGCTCATATCTCTCGTCTCCGCCGTGCGTCGTCCGCGTATATAAAGTACTCTGTGGTCCGCGCACAGCTCACATCTCCGCTTCCATCGCGCCATACAAATATTACATATCTCCGCACAGCGATCTCCACTGAAGCTGAGCGGAGAGGAGATGTCTCAATAACGCAATTCTATTGGTTGTTTAAAAAACATCTCTCCACTCGTCTCGTCTCCGCTTTGGTGGAGTCCCTGCCTAAGGTATTGATTTTGCCAATATCATAGTAAAAGAGGCAGGTGTTAATAGACGTTAATATAGCTGGCAAAATTAAGAAATTTTGATAGTCGGTAAACTTAGAATGGAATATAGTTTGAGATAATTTTGACACATGTATATCTGAAAGACAGGTCGAAATGAGCAGATAGAAACTTAAAAGTTGATTAATATTTTCAAGTGAGGTATCAATAAGGCTTTTTTGCATATTTCTAAGTTTAATTTATTATTAAATTAAGATCCCTTTTTCGAGTTAACTCCAAAACGTGAAAAACATGAATCCATTAACTCTAAAGGACGGAAAAACTTTAAAAGTCAACGATTTTCGAAATGTCTCTTTACCTAGTTTTTAAGAAAACCCCATAAAGAGAGCAACATTTACACTGGACGCATTATTATGTTCAACAACTTATTGAATAAATGTCATTGGTGAATGTTATTGTTGAGAAATTATAGTTATAATAATGATACCAAAATACACCACATTGCTCTTCGATGTAGGTGAAGGCAGAGCATCTTAGATAATATAATATTACCGGATTTGATTGAAATGAATAAGACTACGATTACCTACCTACGATTTTCTTCGACAATCGTAATCAAATAATTTTGAATATTCAATATTGTTAAAAAATACTACTTCCAAAGTTGAATTTGAAAATTACTTATAATATCCCATTAACACAATGCTTGCAAGTACTCTACGTACGAGAACTGAATATTTATAACTATTAGATTTACAGATTTAGTACAAAACGCTTACCACACCTATCTTCTGTTTCAATTAATGGGGAGTGTGGGGATTATTTGTATGTCAGCTCTGCGAATTCTTGTGGTAAGTAACGATCTCCCGGAACGATTTCTGTTTTATAATAGGGTGCAAGGTTTCTCCCCTTATGTTATTCTGCCACGCTCAAGTAAATCCCAAAATCCCCCACTATAAGGCTTGTACTAGTTTACAACACTGTGTGATTTGTAAATAAATAAGAAGTGATTAGCAGTTCACAATTATACAACACGGGAGTAACTTATTTTATTGTCTATTTATATATTAGATCTATAACATTTACTCATGTAAAGTAATAATAAAGAACGTGCAATGCATCTAAGGTAGTTTTTTGGCTTATCTATATCTACATATTATAGACCATTACGATGTTATAATATTGAAGAAAACACTTGGCTAAGTGTGCATCTGTGTAGTCTAAGCCCGTAAGGTGTTTTGAATTTTAGGATGCGCATTGTATGGCAGTTATTAACCAATTTTATATTATAACCCCCTTTGTAGGGGGAACGGACAGTACACCCGCCACGCTTGTCCAAGGCGGCTTGGCAGGTTTGACAAATCGGTAATCTCGATGTGCCGGTTGCATCACGATGTTAGTAGTTAGCACGTGGTAATTGTAACAATATGCACATTAGAAAACTGACCAAGTGGCGCATGCGTTCCGACCAGGATCGGACCCGCGCCTTTATGTTTGGGACGCGTGCGCTAGCCATTACGCTACCACCACTTCGACAATGTACTAAGATCTTAATTTTACTTTCAGCTGGACTGGCGAAGTGTGCAATTCTTTTCAATAGTCACCTATTTATCTGTAATGATTAGCCAGCTGTTCGTGTGTTGCTGGTGTGGGCATGAACTTACTGCAACTGTAAGTTATTTTTCGGATTCTAGTCGAATAAAGAAAGCTTTCGAACAAAAGCTTTTGTAACGTTGAAAGCAGTGTATTCGATTTTTAGGTACGTATATATAGGTAGGTATGGCATAAAAGAGCGAGCGCCAAGTACAGTGGATGACTTCCAGGTGTCAAGGAAGTGTGGATGAACTCCGACTAGAAACCAAATAAAATAGCTCATCAGAACACTCCGCATTGTACAAACGGTAGAACACGTTTAGAGCGCCAACGTCTTTTCTGAGACTTAAAAGGACACGATCCTCGACAAAACGGACCGCTCGGAGCTGCAAGGAGTCAAGTGGGAGCAGCTGGTAATACGGTGCCCCAACCCAGAGATGGGAGCAGTACTCCACATGGGGACGAACTTGGGCTTCATATATATTAAACGTCTATATACGTTCTACTTCCGTTTAGCCCTGTTAAGCACCCCGAGCGTTTTTGAAGCGATTTTCGCTTTTCTCTCCAAATGACCTCGAAATTGCACCTCAAAATGTCGACGCCCAGAATCATATATAATTATTACTCACATTGCATTAATAAAACAAAGAGTTAAAAAAGGTAGAACTTAGTTTTCCTATTTAATTTTCATTTATTTTATTTAATAATAAACTCTTCTTCTTCTTCTTATATATAAAAATAAATGTTTGTCTGTATGTCCTTTATAGAATCGTAAACTATACATTTTATCATGTGAGGATGTTTAGCAAAGTTGTTGTGCATGAGCCAGAGGTTTCTGAGTTGGTTCATAATTGGACCCGGTAGGTGGCGCTGCTGTGGGCATATCGATTGACGCTTTTCCGGGCAGGACGATGTCTGCCGGGACAGCTAGTTAGTAATAAATTAAACTATATAGTATACAAACTAAAACTAAACTATAATATCTAATACCAGACCGCTGTCAGTTGGAAAGATTGCCACGCTGAATGGCAACGCCCTTTTGGTCACGTGAGAAATTCACCAGACGTTAGGCTATGTCTCGATAAACCACAAATATTAATATTTTTGTTAACTACAAATATTAATATTTTAGAGTGAAGATCTCCACACGGTTTTATATAAATGTATTTGGTACGAGCAAGACGTTAAGTTTAAACGAGCTTTGTGCTTCACGATGATGCGCATGAGCCGACCGCTAGTCCTTCGTGCCGGACACTATATTGCTCTTTCGAGGCAGACTTTTGTGGCCGTAAGTATTTGAAAATAGTTTGATTTATAATTGACAACCTGTGTGTAGTTGCTTAAACGTAAGGTTGAGACTCCCGTCTTGGACGGCCGATTGTATTTTTGTCAATATGTTAATTGGATTGACAGCGTCACGCGGCAAGTATTGATATAATATTGTTACGAGTTGCAGGACTCGAATCGAAATGCCGTTAGAATTACTATAGAATTTATTAAAACTACACAAACACGTATAGCTCAGGTACAAATATAACTGAACACGACCAGTCCAAACGTAATGCACGATTCAATAACACGCGCAAAGTCCGTCACTAAATAGATTACCGAATGTACACAAATTTTGCCTTGCGGCTGGTTACTGCTCGACTGCCGATCTCTCCATTGGGGCATTGCTTTATACTGCACAAATACAATGTCTGCTCGGCCGCGTGGACTGAATTTCTTACAATCACACTTGGCTAATGACTACCAAGGATTACAATGGGCTGTTATTCTAATTACAAATTTTATACACAAAGTAAACAAAAGAAGTCCAAATGCCGAAAAGGTAATAAAATGTCAACAGGTATGGAGGTGTATGTCTTTTGTCGGCATTCAGCTTGTAATAATATATTAATTATAATTGGCTTGGAGGCATGATGTGCCTGGAACTTTTATGATTAAAGAAAGAACGTGACAAATATAAAATCTTAGAAGTAAATTTCTTTATATCTGTCACGAAGACTGAAAGAAGGTACAATAATTTATTATGAATATTATTTGATCTTAGACCTTTAAAGATGTTTTTTTCAGATACTTCGAATGTCCTACTCGTATTTTGCAGTCCTGAATCAAGCCCAGTGAAATTAGAATTAAAAAAGCCATTATCGATCTTATTGATAGAGAGTAAGTTTGAATGCTTCTTCGTGATTCTTAACGATAAGTTCTAACTCTCAATGAATAAGGCCGTAAGACGTTAAATTTTTCATTCATTTGCTATTAAATTTAAAATATATTTAAATAACAAAATGTGTAAAATGATAGAAGAAAACTGTGCAGCGTTATCCAGTCAAATAGGATTTAGGAGCTTTCTATTCTATATTCATTTTCTCCAACTTCTATCCTTTTATTTGATGACGGCCTCTGTGGTTGAGTGAGCTAAGCTTTAGCGAGCCGACCTCACTGTAACGCAGAGGCTCCGGATTCGATTCGGACATCGTAAATTTCGTAAACGAACTTTGGGTTATTTACTATGGTCTGGGTGTCTAGGATCGGCCCCAGAGTGGTCCGTTGTACATTACCCATAACAGAATAATAATATGCTTAGCTACGAATAAATAATAAGTCTATTAATCATTCGTAGGGGGACGTACAATGTGTGTGTTTGTCTGCCGATTTATTTATTTGAACGCGGCACAATATATCTTTTCTTTCCATACTCCATTCTGACGTATGTCCTTACGTCACACAACAAATCATTGTCATCTTTCACACGATCTATCTCTCTTTTAGTTTACGTTTATGAATATATCCTATATTGTATATATTTTAAACTATGCGCACTGAATACCGAATCGACTCATTATTTGAAATGTAAAATTATCTCCAGAAGGTTGTCTGGAAGGAATCGCTGTTAGCGATAAAACCGCCGATTGTACTAGTTGTATGATTATTAACTCATTTGTATTTTTTTCTTGTGTGCAATAAAGAATATTCTATTATATTTAATATCCATCAATATTCTAGTTCGACACTGTTTTTATAATATGTATAAATATTGCAAATTTTCTTGAAAAATATTATATCGTCAAGTTTACAAAAATATATATATCATGTAAGTATATATTCTGTTTTATTACAATTTAATGTAACATTGTTATCAATAAACGTTTAAAACTTCTTGCCGCTGTTTTATAATTAGCACCTTACTTAGTTGACAAACAAAAGCAGTTATTGCATTTATTAAATGTTTAGAAAGTTTGAAAGAATGTTGTTTACAAAAAGATTTGCTATACCTACTTTAATGCTGCGGCCGCACCTGCTCTAGTGTTAAAGATTTAGATTGAGGCCGAATGCGAATGAAAGGCCGTCTTATTTAAGGTGTAAAAAAAACTCCGTTAACACAAAGACACATTAGTGTATACATACGTCGTCTGTCTATATTTAACATCATGAATAATGTCGCATTTTAAATACTGCATTAAAATCTATCGTCATATCTGCGTAAGACAGCCTATATCTGTAGCACTATCGCAGATGAAGCCGTACTTAAGAGTTTGTTCTGTCCGACGCCATTTTGAAAAGTTATTCGCTTGAAATGAAAGTAAACCCAGTAAACCCAGCCAAGAATAGAAATTTAATTAAAAACTATAAAGATTAAAGATTCAACTATCTCTGTAACTATGTGTGTAGAAGAGATTTGATACACAGGCTACTAATTTTTATGACAAAAATAAAAATAGAACTGGTTGAAATAGGGGATGAAAGTTTGTATGGGAGATCAATCATTTCTCAAGTTTATGGGCCTTACTTATAATAATCTCGTTAAGAAAGGATTAGCCATCTCTTAAATAAGAAATTCTTAAGCCAGTAATCAACGGCTGTTTCAAATAAAACTTGCCATCTTGCCTCTTAGCAGTTACCTAAACTACCTCTCGATGTTGGTTATTTATTACAGTTATTTATGAATTACTTTACCACCATCTCTTATCCTTAAGAGGAGTTTATGGGTAAGATTTTCATTAATCAGTTGCTGAGTAGTTTCTTAAAATTTAACAAACGATTATAAGTAAGGCCATATATACAATAAAAATTCATCATCTAAAAAAATGTGATAGTAATGCAGTCTGCCTATCTGTTAAGCTCACGGAAAAACCATTGGAGTACTGAATCGGTTTGGCTGTATTTTGTACATTTGTAGTTTTAATACCGAAAATGGGCATAGATACTTTTTGCGATATAAAATAAAATGAATCTTCCGAGGGCAAATATCACTAACATAAAAATGTAATACAATGTAGCCTTTACTAATGTTTGCTATTTAAACAGGAATCACACACAGGTATAAAATAAATCTATAGTCAAGGTGGAGAAGTTCGGCAGTGGGGTAAATTCATACAGCTCTCGTTTTTTATTTTTTTCAAACGGATGTTAACGCCTACTACAATTCGAACATAGAGTTAAAATTAATGGTGTCTTAGCTTAACTGACCGATTTGTGGTCGTCATACCTATTAAAACACGGAAATAACAAGTGATGTACGTAGTTCCGTCACTGAAGGACTTCCCCACCTAGACTACAAACATTATAAATGCGAAAGTTTGGTTGACGTTTGTTGCTCAATCACGCCGGAATGGCTGAATGGATCTGGATGAAATTTGGCACATATTTTATCTCGGACAAATGCACCCTTCCAGTGGGATAACATTAACGCAACCAAAGCCGCGGGAAAATGTTATTGTATTAATATTGTAATAAAAAAGTTACTATAAAAAAAATCGTTTTTCTTAGAATCCAACTCGCAAATAAGACCCTTAATATCTTAACATGTTTTAACTGTCAACATGTTAACACATAAAGAGAGACCCATAATACGCTCTAGCTGTAACTAAGTAACTAACTAACTAAACTAAAAGTAGCTGGTAGAAAAGTAAATATCTTGAATCGCTCTTAAATTATTGGATGTAAGGCTTTACAAGGTTTACAAGTTTACATGCTATATAAACGGAACGTTGAAAGGAATAGCTCTCCTGGTTTTTGTTTAGTATTATGATACCTTGATTGTGAAATTGTTGTAAAATGCTTACTAACAACACTACTTTATTCCTGGGTAGACCCAGAAAAATTCTATCTTTCTTCGGCATATGGCTATCCAATGAGAACAACGTTATCTTTGTAACAATGTACATGGTTCTTGTATTAATAACACAGTACTCTTTTGTGTTATTTGAAGTTATTTATATTATTGGCGTCTGGGGCGATATGGATGCAGTTTCCGAGGCATCATATTTGTTGTTTACCCAAGCATCCGTGTGTTACAAAACTACTGCTTTTCTGGTAAACAATAAGAGTTTGATCGAATTATTGCAGTTTATGGAGATCGAGTTATTTCAACCGCAGTCTGAAGTGCATGAGAAGTACGTAGAAGTTCAATCAAATAGAATTATTTTCAGGAGAACATAAGATAACGGATCAGTATGGCGATTCAGAGATGTAGGGTAGATAACCTTCTAGGAGGGTACCTACCCATAGAAGATGACGACTTTAGATTAGAATTTTACGTAGGTATAATCTAAAGGGGTTTTAGGTTTAATAGTTAATAAAGTCCACCAAGCTTTAATTTAAAAAGAACTTAGAACTGGAAAAATACTTTAACTAAAGGAACTCGTATGTACATGGACTGACTACGTGGCTATTCTATTTCAGAATTCTTTTGGTCCAAGCTCGTAAGATAAAGCTTCTGTGCACATTCTTCCTAACAAGTGCAATCACTACTTGCACTTTGTGGGCTATGATTCCATTGTTCGACGATGCCAGTAGAAAATCTTTCCCGTTCAAGATTTGGTAAGATCATTCACAGTTAATCACATTTTAATTCATGATAAAAACCGGCTAATTAATCAATAATAGGATAAAAACTGGCAGGATGTCTCATTCATATCGTCCTGGGAAACTCTTCGTTGAAAATAAAATTATAAAGCAACTTTCTCATTTTCTAAGGGCCTTACTTATAATCGTTTCTTAAATTTAAAGAAACTGCTCAGCAACTGCTGATTAATGAAAATCTTACCCATAAATTCCTCTTTAGTCGAATATTTTGGGTACAACCTACGTTTATCATTTTAATTTTGTTTATCTGTGCTCCTCTTAGGTTAACAACAGGTAATTTACGTTTATAAGTGAAAAAAAAGATATTCATTGATTAGGGTCTGATTCTGATTTTCTTACTTAAGAGATGCCTAATCGTTTCTTAACGAGATTATTATAAGTAAGGCCGTAATAGTTTAAATTCCTACTTAAAATATTGTTGAAATGGAAACAAATTTTTGTTTGTTATTTTATTAATAAACTACGCCAGAAATCTTTCGTTTCGCAATTGTCATTAAGTTTAAGTATGATGGATTCATTAGATACCTACCTATCTTAAGAATAAAAGGCGGCTTCTGTAGTCTAGTGTTCTTATATCTGGACTGTTTAATAGCACCTATTATACTAGAACGCAAAGGTTCGATTCTCGGCAAGGAAAGTTTAATAAAAGAGCTTTGTGCCATTAACTCTGGTCGGGAATTAACACCAGAGTTGTGCGTTGTATTACCCATAACACGAGCCTAATTTTACAGAGGACAAATACCACAATAGAGGAATATGGAAGGAACAGACATATTGCGACGACTCCAAATAATTGGGAGAAAGTGAAAGAAAAGAAAGAGACAAGTAAAACTTGCTTAATATGTGCAATTTGTCTGTCAACAGCATTACTTCTTCTTCCATGGCATTACCACGGAAAAAGAAGTATTCTTCTTTCATGGTTTTATCTAACATTTTAGGATGCCAGTAACGGAGAAGTCACCTGGATACGAACTAGGGTATGTTTACCAAATGATTAGTATCTACATTAGCGCGCTACTGTTCATTGCGGTAGACAGCGTTGTCCTATCAATGATCATGTTTGGATGCGCCCAGCTGGAGATGATTATGGACAAAACACAAAAGGTATATTCACTAACTGATATATAGAGGCGCAATACAATTTTTTTTATAAGAATCGAAGGAACGCGTCTTAACGTTATTGATTGCTGGTTGGATTTTGAGGTGTATAAATTCTAACTCACTAAATGAATCTAAATTAGACAGCCTTTGTTGTTGAGTGGGCTAAGCATCCGCCGGCCAAGCTCACAGGAGCGCAGAGGCAACGGGTTTGATTCTTGGCATGGTAAATTTCGTAAACGAACATTCTGTTATTTGCTATGGGGTGGGTGTTTGTGGAATGGGCCCTGGAGTTGTCCGTTGTACTTATATTATCTGTAACACAAGCGTAAATTGCTTGCTTACCTTGGAGATATACAATATGTGCGTTTGTCTGCTTTAGTAGCAATAGTAGACACTACGTTTCCCGAGACGTGGTCTCCACTCCACAACTCGTCTGCTCCATCAGCCATCGTTCCTGCGGCTGACGTGACCGGCCCAGTACCACTTGAACTTGCTAATTTTGCGAGCTGTGTCAGTTATCTTGGTTCTCTTACGGATATACTCATTTCTAATTTTATCCATAAGATAAACATCCAACATAGCTCACTCCATAGCCCATTTGTCCGTCTATTTATTTTTATTTACATTTAGAAGATTTTAGTGAAAGGGTGGCGGACACTCGCTGCAACTGAGATGCTTTTTTGCTTCTTACAAAATTATTTTGTATGACCGTACTTATGACGTTAAGTTAGTACTACTGAAACGAGTTAAATAACGTATTAATTTAATTATTTAAATGATAATAAAAAATATAACTGTTTACACGATAGACACTGTTTTCTAAGAATAAGTTCTAACTATTTTTTGTTGGATTTTTATTTAATTGAAACCACGTCTACGTCTTCCTTGGAAAATGTATATTTTTACCCTCTTTTAATCTCATGTGGACTGTATTCACACAACATTGCTATTTTACCACAGATAATAAACAACATATTAAACAATTACTGTTGTATTTGCTTGCTATTTAATATTTTAAAAAGTAAGATGGTAAGATGTTATTTTAACTTTAGAATATCTAGCTAACAGAGACTTGTTAGTATCAAGACATTTTTAGGTAAGTTACTTTGAAAAGTTCATAAATCGTACATGACTAGATAGCGCCACACATAATTTTTATCTTGCTTATAATGTTTTATTCTTTAAACATATTTTTAGATCAAATAAATAAAAAATGGAAGTCATTGAGTATTTTCAGTCTTTAAAAGATGTTGTCTAAAATAAGTTTCATTATGTAAATGAGTTTTCATATATCAATTTACATTTTTAGGTGGAAAGTATATCTCCGTTACTAGAAGACGATAAGAAGGACAAATTATGTCACAATAATAATAATGTAATAGTTGAATGTATAAAACACCATCAAGAGATTGTACGGTAAGGATCTGTTATTCCTATTTAATTAATCTACTATTAATCCCCATTAAAGTTTATAAAAGAATTAATCACTCATACTCACTCATTACTCATTCGTCGAGCTCTTGTCACCATCGGGACCCTAGCCATTTTAGAGCCAAATGACTTGGCTGGCGACGATGGCAAGAGACCGGACGGGATGTCTTTGGTGCCATGGAAGATGGGACGACCAGTTTGGGACGCAACGTGCGTTGACACTTTGGCAGCGTCCCATCATCCCGATACGGCTGTGGTGGCTGGTGCAGCTGCCGCACGACAAGAGGACCTAAAACGCCGCAAATATGCATCCGTTGTTAGTGGATACATATTTGCGGCTTTTGGTGTCGAAACTCTCGGGCCATGGGGTCCAGAAGCCCATCGCCTTTATCGAGATCTATCAAAATGGTTGATAGATGTCTCACGAAATCAAAACGCTGGCCTGTATTTTGGGCAACGCATAAGCGTGGCCATACAACATGGTAATGCGGCCAGCGTTTTGGGAACGTTCCCAACTGACGGTGATTTGGGACCTATTTCCTATTTGTAGTTTTTATCTTTTATAAATTAAGTTGTATATATATTATTAGAATAGGATGTATTATTGTATTTGTTTATTTTAATTTTGTCTCTTTAAGTGAATGTAAATTTTAATTGTAAATAACCAATAAAGATCTGTTACTCATATGATTTCTTTTAATAATATTATAGGTTTACCAAACTAGTAGAAGATACATATCACAATAATATTTTCTTTCAACTAAGTGGAACTGTGGCTATCGTTTGCAATATCGGATTGCGAATTTCTATAGTAAGTAAACCATTAAATTATTTCTAAGGTATTAAGTATACATTTGTAAAAGAAAGTCTCTTGCGTTTTGATTTACACCGTGAATTATATATAAAACTAGGATATGCCGCGACTCCGTCTACGCTTGAACTGCTCCCGGGAAAATTCCCATGGGATTCCCGGGATAAAAAATATTACACGTTTTATGACATTAAATTTGCTATCGATCAGTAATAAATCACATTGGAATTGTTTTTATTTTATTTGGACAATTTTAATAATTCCCAGCAAATTTACCGCGGCTTTCCCAGGATAAAAAGTAGCGCAGAGTTTTAATCTAAGAATTAGCGTCGATCAACGCAAAAACGCATCGAAATCGGCCCAGTAGTACAAACAGACAAAACGACAAATCAAATCGCGTATCCATCGTTCATTTTTTCGTTACATTTCTTACGCCCAATAAGAAATGGAACTGAAAAAGCATTATTGTCGTTCTTATTTAATATTCTTTGTCTATGCTAATATTTAAAAAAAAATTTAAGGTGGATCATCACAGTGTTCAGTTCTTCTCGATGATCAACTACATGGTGACCATGTTATCACAGCTATTTCTTTATTGCTGGTGTGGCAATGAGCTGACGATACGTGTAATTATTTTTTCACATTTTATTAGTTTAATCTTACTTTGACGTACCCAAAAAAGGGGACAAACCATTTAATTCGTAAATTCCTTAAGTCTCAAAACTACTCAGTAACTGAGAAATTGATAACAACTGCCAATTAGTGAACTAACAAATAATGAAATTAATGACAATTAGTTACACAGAAACAATTAGTGAAATTAATGACAATTAGTTTTTACTCAGGGTCACAATTTATGAACAATGATACTCAAACATCCAGATACACTTGTAATCGTAATTACACAGTCACCCGCACACACACCTCTTTATTTTTCTTTGATTGAAGTGCTCTTTGGTGGCGGTTATTATAGAAATAGTGCTTAATGAGGAGGCGAGGGCCAGGAGTACCATCATACAAGGTTTACGTACTTTGCGCTCCTGTCTTTCCAATTTTATTAAGTTTCTCAAATTTTGTACTCATTGTTTTTCTTTTTATGGGAAGTAAATAAATAAATAATTATTATTATAATCAAAGCTCTTTAAAGTCATGGTGGCTCGGTGTCAAAGACGCATGCGTTTCATTCCAGTTCAAATATGTAGATTACCACGTACTAACTGTGAGAGAAAACATTGCGAGGGTAATTATTGCACATCGAGACTAGTAATGTGTCTCACCAAACCACCGCATGCTGGGTATCCTTTATTTTGGAAGGCGAAGATCCGAGTGCATTAAAGGTACTTATGTATTTGGACTATAGTCTTTGTATTTGCAGAGTGAAGATCTACGCGTCTCTTTATACGAATGCCTTTGGTATGAGCAAAGTATATCATTTAGAAGAAGTTTGTGGATCGCAATGGAAAGAATGAAAAGACCGCTAATCTTTAAAGCGGGGCATTATATATCCTTATCGCGGCCTACATTCGTTACTGTAAGTTATTTTTCATTAAAATTATCGTCACAGCCAAAGTGGAAATTCAAAGTTTAAAATAGAAACACAAGTAGAACTTTGGGTTTATTCAGGCGTCGTAGCTAATAAGATAATGAGTGCTGAAGTTCCCTCCCAGGTTTCTCCTAGGAGTTTGCAGACACCCGTCCGTTACCAGATCAACAGTGGATCGCTTCGCTAGTAAGTTGTCCACAAATCAACCCGATACATGGGGTGTTTAACTTATAAACCTAATACCAACTACTGACAGACTACTCGGCAAATCGTGTCGTATCTTCGAGGCCGGCAGCGCGTTATTGACATCACTGGTGTTGCAAACGTCCATAGGCGACCGCAACCGCTTTCCGTCAGGTTGGCCGTCTGCCAGTTTGCTGTACTCCAGCTATAAAACAAATCGCGATGTTTACTCATTGACAACGCGGGGTTCAGTGGTTGACAATGCGGCGTACACTCGTGGACAGCGGTGTGTGTTAGGTGCCGATGGCTTTAATGAGCTTCTCTCGCACATCCACCGCAGTATATTTATCAAGGCTTGGAAACCGGTAGAAAAATATCGAACCGTTTACAGCCTCGGTACATACGAACTTCTGTTTTCGGTTTTGCTCTCACTTCAAGATCAATTAATCGGTTTTAGTGATAAAAGTTCGTTAAATGGGTTTTGTTGAATAAACCGGTTTCGAACGGCTATGCCGCACACCATCAAAGCGCAGCCATGTGATACAGCAAGTTTTCATTCACACATGTTGAGAGAGATAGAATGATACTTCATCTTCTCACGGAATCAACCGGTTAATTTATCTTATATATAAAATTCTCGTGTCACAATGTTAGTTACCATACTCCTCTGAAACGGTTTGACCGATTCTCATGAAATTTTGTGTGCATATTGGGTAGGTCTGAGTATCGGACAGCATCTATTTTTCATCCCCCTAAATGTTAAGGGTAGTCCAACCCTAATTTGTTTTTAATTTTTAGATTTTTATTTTTTTATGATACAGCATTAAACATACATACAACACTAAATTTTCAACCCTCTACGATCAACCCCTATTTTTTACCGAACAGGACGACGTCTGCCGGGACGGCTAGTGTTTATATATAACACTCTCTAAAGTTTACTCTCTGAATGGAAAAGTTGACTAAAACCGGTTATAATCGATTAAAACCGGTGCCCAGCTTTGATATTTACCTTACTGACACGCGATTCTCGTTTGCGGCACTGTAGTTTAGACCAAGCTTTACTAACAGGGCGTTCCACTAGTAACTCACAACGCCCAAGATGCTCCGTTAGCCGTTCCACTAGGCGATCGCGGTCGTGGAGAAAACGTCACCGATGACGTCATAATTTTCGATCACACAGCGCTCACAACGACGCATGTCTCAAGAGGTGTGTCGAATAACCACCACTTGGGATTACGATTGTAACGCCGGCGGAACGGGTAAAATGGCGGTCGTGAATGTTATCGTTGCGAGTCTCTAATGGAACGTAGCCTAAGATGCGTTGCGGCGGCGGCGCGGCGCCTGAGCGGTGTCGTTGCGTCATTTTACATAGAAATATCTGTGGCATGTAACGATGCGCTGCGGCCCCGCACCGGATTCGCAACCATGTGAATGCGTTGCGACGTCGCTCAGTCGTTTATGCGTCACACGCACGGGCACATAGAAGGGCCAACAACAGACGTCTTTTACGATCCATTTTTATTAAGCGACTGTCCAACTGTTGCGGCGCCGCAACGCATCGTGTGCCCCGCTCTTAGCATACAAAAGAACAGGTTCAATTTATAAAGCTGTCCATTCAGTTTAACCCGTAGTTGTATAGATGCATAGTTACATATATGTGGGCAACAAATATTTAAGAAGTCTCGTTTTTCAGATTCTGCGTTGCTCTTATTCCTACTTCGCCGTTTTAAATCGCACCAAGAAATAAAACAAGAAATCATCACAAATTGTTTATTTACTTATAAATCGTGTATCACATACGCGTAGTGTACATTCACGACATTGTAGGCAAAAGTGTGCTTAGTTTTATGACAAAATTATGAAAAAATACATCATATTGTATTAATATAATATTTTTTTTATTTTTTATCCTCGCAACACTTATCGACTTGACATCAGAGTTCGTATTCTTGAACGAATCAAATTGCACATATTTAAATTTACACGGCGAAATTAAGTTGATTGAGTGCCATAAAGAGCAGGTACAATACTTGGCACATGACATAACGCTTTTAGACTAGAGTGAAATGTACGACTACTTGCAGCTAACTTCAATTCGGTGGAGCATTATCTTTATCACACAATGAAGCACCAGTTTATACGAATTCTAAAAACCATCCGTTGATTGTGTGAAAAAGTTTGCTTTATTTAGATAGACAATTTTAAGTTTCAGACCCCATATTATAGTCATATCATGGTTATAAAAACTACATATTTTTAATAGACGCGACCAGACTTTATTTTAATTGTTGTGGTAGCGACTGACAACAAAGATCTCAACAATACCGAATATATTAGCCATACATCTCACTCTTTCTTCCCCCGTGCCATATCAAGTGCCAAGTACCGTACACATAGTAGCGGCAACTTAATTTGGCCGTGTAATCTTTAACCTGAGAGATAAGTATAGTCCTAGAATACGGATATCAGTCTTAATTAATAACATAATTTAACAATTTTAGTCGAATCGATAATAAATTCGTGAGCTTAGAAAATAAAAATTAACAGCGCAAAGGCGAAAACGTGTAAAAAACAATTACAACCACGTTTTAGAATTTGTTATTGGCAATAATATGTTTTGTAAAAATCGAAGGCATTGTTCGTACAACAATTAGTTAAACATAAAATTATAAATTAACAATATTTACAATTAAATTTATTTAAATAAAACGGACACAGGCATCGCTTATCTACGTAAATGTAAGCAATAACTTATATTTTATCGATCTTAAAAACAATTTATTTTTTCAACATAATATTTAAAACAATAAGGGCGCGGCCGCACTAGAGATCGTCAAACCAGATTGTATTAGCGATTCCCTCACTCTCATATATTTAAGACTTCTTTTTGATGTCATCGCCTTCTTTTTATTATAATGTAACTATGGTCTTAGACTCATCTTGTGCGCTAGGTGTCGTTAGTATAAATTCTTCATAATTTTTACGTGACATAATGACCCAGTTCCCCCTTCGTGGCCGGCAGCACATTGGTATTGCAAATGCCTAGACGACCGTAACCACCTTCCATCAGGTGGACCATCAGCTTACTCTGCTGTACGCCTGAAATAATAAAAAAATGCCGCTGCCTCGTTTGTCGTCCCTAGCATTTTTCAAGATTTACATTATATGTTATTAAGGGAATCAGTAATTTAAACATATTTCATACCTTTCGAAGTAAATAAAAACAAAAATATTGCGCATATTTTCCGACAATTCTGAGAATAATTACCGTATTCTGCGTTGAATGTTCAGTACGAGATTTTTAAACATGTTTGAAGTATATAAAATCATTGAAACAGTCGCAAAATATGAGCATGTTATATTAATTAAATTTAATACAAATCTAGTCACCAAAACACTGTCTTAAATTAGGGATAAACGAAGTGTTTCAAATACATTTGGTAATCAGTCGCAAAACATCACTTATTATTACAAAGCTCGTATTTAAGTTTAAACATTATTAATGTTTATAAAAAATCGCTTATTAAAGGAAAGAGGTAAGTAACGAGCATATAGAGGACAATTTTAGTTAATCAATATAACGTCAATCAATCATCAATTAATGCCTGATGTAGGCAATTTATAACATAGGATAAACCATACTATTCTTGGCACCCAACCAATTTATCCGCATATAAAAAACCTTACTATTTTTGAAGTGATAACTTCTTATGGGAGGGTAAACCGCTTCGTTATGTAACGCGTTACGGTGTCAGTCTATCTGGCTTCCCTTTCTCTCACACACACGGCAGCGATAGGCAGGCTCCTCCTCTCTTTCTCTCTAACCCACAGTGCTAGCCGTATGTCTTCTAATGTACATATTCAAGAATTGTAACTAAGAATGAAATATATTTTATAATCAATAAAAGATTTTATTAATAAATAACCTTTCCTTAGATAGTTTATTTTGTAGCTCAAAAATATTATTATTACTATGTATAGCTACAAAATAACTAAAATAACCATAAAGAAGCGTACAAACTTACTCTACATCTCTGTGAATAAAACCGCAAGACTTCATCTTAAAAATTTTTTTATATGTTACAATTTTAGTTTTAAATAACCTGAAGCAAGACCCTTGACCCATTTTCAATATTATATTAACAGTCCATTGGCTCATTTCTACAATTAAAAATTATTACAAAATAATTTATAAGTATAGATTTTGTAAGTATTTCTAATGGGTTGCCAACAATATTACAGTTTCCCCAGATATATGCGGTTATTTTTGCTGTAGAAAATCCATACAGCAAATAAAGGATTGCAACATTTTTATGAAACACCCGAGAATGAACGTAGATTATATGAAACAAAACGGATCAAGACTTAATTCAAAATAGATTAATTGTTTCAAAATACTCGATCGATCTTCGACGAAAATACTGTGTAGTAGCACCATGAAATATGCATGGTGACATGATCTGAAGTGTTTAGTATAATATAATTGAAAATATTTCGACAATAGTAATTTGAGGTTTGAGGTACGTTTTCAGCTTTTCAGGAATAAGGCAATTGGAATTAATTTTAGTTTCGATATCACAGGAACGTGAGAAGCTTATGATACGAAAAAGTATAGGTATTGTCAAAATATATGATAGCTCTTATTCAGCAATAGGTGCGCAGTATTCAGATTTTGATACAAAATCAGTCGCTGCGCAGCCTTTTGCGTCTAGCTTAGATCAATCATTAAGTTTGGCGCTAGCTATCATTATTTTTATTCTTTATGAATAAACGGTCTTATTCATATTGAGTTAGAGTAAGTTTGTAGGTTATTTTAAGAGCCTTAAAGAAGCTTACAAACTTACTCTAACTCAATATGAATAAGACGGTCAATCTTTAAGTAAGTTTACGTATGTCTTCAAACATAGAAAAGGTGTCAACAATTCATTAACAGTTTTTCAATTCTAATTAAAATAAAACGTTATATTGTAGCAGTGAAACGTAGGCAAATTTTATACTGATTTCTCGAGAAACGGCCTTTAAAACATACCATGGAACTATCAACTATAAATAATTATTGCCTTTGCTCAAAATCCGGCGAGATCATGTTCAAATGCGAAGCTATGTCGGGAAAAATATAAAACCTACTTGCGACATTGCAACATCGAATAAGGTTTAACACAATTTTGTCTTTATATATAATTATAAAACAACAATATTTCAGACACATTAACTATCAAATCATCCCAAAAGAGATACAAACACCGTAACTATCATTTGCAAAACACGAAACGCTAAAAAGTGTATCGAAAAACCACAACCGAAACAAAAATCGATACAACACCGAAACAAATTACTATTCCGAGGGATGAAAGGTGTTTCGGAAATGCTTCAGAAGAAAAATGACCAAAGAATGTGAATTCTTAATAAACTATGTATCATAATTAAATAAGAAAAATATCTGTAGATTTCAATTAGAAGCTCTCTATATTTCCGAATGTTGAGAGATTAAAGGATGAAAAAACCCATTGTAAGTCTCTGATAAAACGTTGCTTGAAACAAATAACGTTTCATCCCTCGATTTATTAAAGATCACAACTTTTAATAGTTCACGATAAGCCTACGATTGCGCACACTTTTAACTAATTGCCCTATTAAAGCTCACCATACACTGCCATATCTTAAACCGATATTAAACAACTCATTTCTGTCTTTAAATTTGGATGAATCCATCAAAATGATTCATGTAAACATTGTAAACATGAACTATAAACATTCAATGTCATTGAATGTCGTCGTTATTCTTTCAGTCCCGTGTCTTTTAACCAAATTGATTCAATATGGTTAATCCGACAAAAATTAGAATTACGGCACAATAGCCCTTCAAAAACAGCTTTCGTCAAGATATTTATCAAGTTTTAGGCCGTGACTACACTTGTACTCCGACAGCGACGCGATAGCTATAAGCAAACTGCAATAAAATGCAGTCGCGGCCTTATATCACGCATAAACATCTAAAACTCATTATTTAACTTGACATAAGGTTTTTGACTGTGGAAATTACAAGGGCCACCTTTTAAGACACATTTTAGATCTTCAGAAAAAAATTAATGATTCTTGCTTAAAAAACAGTTAACAACTATTGTTTACTTTCGAATAGTATGACACCCGCACATTTTTTGACAACTATGTATAGAAAAACATCATCTCTTATGTACCTGCCAATTCATTTCTTAATAATAACTTTACCCTATAAAAATCGGCATTCTTAAAGACATCATCAAAAATTACTTACTTCACCTTATTCTTACCGACATTTTATTTTATTTTTAATTCGTGACTTTCAAATCTTAAAACTGCTCTCGATCACACTAGCGACACTGCCGAAGTTGACAGTGGTACGTTCAGACAAGACATTTTCCGTTGCCGCCTACCTTACTTCCTACCTACAACAAGATGGTGTGGCTTTCGCCTCGCTGTGGTAGGAATAATACCTTACTTTTCTTTACATTCATAGAACAAATCTTTTCTTACATTCTTCATGTAAAATTGGTCTCGATCTTATCAAAAACTACAAGCAATCCTAATCAATCAATAATGGTCAAACAAAATGTAGACCGAGCCCTGAGCTTTCAGAGTTCGGCTAACCGCTAAAGGATGTCGATCGCGCCGCAGTGTGTTAAGAGAACTTAGTGAAGAATAATCGAATTACTATAGATAAAGTTTGAATAGTTTCCAGTGGATACATTATACGATTAACCACAGACGCAAGCCACGCGTATACTACATACATAAGTTTACTCATACAAGTTTCAAAAAATGCTTCACTTCATTTGACGTTTTTGTTGACTTAGGCTCCGTCTTACTTTTATACGTTCGTCTGAGCAATAATCGAGTAAAAGTTTGCCTTCGTTATCTTAAACATCGCGTACAGTCAGACCCAGTATGGCGAGCTTTATCGACGAAATTACACTATCTAACGAGCAGAAAACCAACGTCTAAGAGATAATATACTACATTTAATTTTAATAATGGGACAAGTAACATTATCTACATGTGTTGTAGCGTGATGAAAATAATAACTCTAGTTTTTTAACTTCTATTTAGTTTTTATCTGATGCTCTTAAAAGACATTTGAGCAAAAACAGTGTATTTTTATACAACCATTTTAAAAAATATATAAAAATGATAACTTTAATGATAGATGATTGAAACAACCATAATCTTATACATTTTTACATTATATTTAAAATTAAATAAAAAAAGCACTGTTTTTAGAATGATGAAATAAAACGCAATTTAATATTTGTACGGATGTATGGATGCATGAAAAACTGGTATATAATTTAGAACCTATTATAATAATAATGTAGAAAATCTTATGGAGATAAAATTTCATTTCATAAACTAATTATTATTTTGCAATATATTTACTAGTTTGCATATAAAGAACTACTATTGATATACTTAAAATATATGTCTATAATATCACGCCACAACAAATTCTGGTATTGCACTACCAAATTATTTTGCTTAACTATCCGTACCACTAATTTAAAAATAGCACTAAGTTTCCTGCACTAACCACTAATCGCTGTCTTTTTAGGAAAATTTGTTACGCGATGAAATTATTTTTTCTTCAGAAATCTAAAAAGCCTATTATAGGCTTTACGATATATGCTGATCTAGGTAGATAAGGTCCATATTCCAAAATAGTAATCAATTCTTATTCAAAATTTGACTCCTTGCGAAAGTTAGTGAAATTAAAATGGCATATTAATTTGAGATGAAAAATTCATATTCCTACTAGTGAGCCCCAGTATTCGCGAAGTGTACAGATGGCTACGGCAAACCCACGTTAGTTAAATTCTTTGTCAAAAATTCATGTCTTTACGAGCAGGAAACGTGTGGGGGAAACGACAACTAGTTCCCCATCCGCCTATATCCTATTGCGGATTCCGTAAAAGTAAATGCCAACTAATTTGCAGCAATTTATGCCCTCTCACTCCGTCTATATCGACCGCTCGTAACCCACTCGCGGATGCTGCTCTCCGCTCCGCTCCCACTATGTTTCTACACATAAGCATATAACCAGACTTTTTACTTTACCAAGATATCATTGATTGACACATTTAAGCGTTTTTCTATAATACAAAGATGGCAATACAGGCTTCATATTTTTGTACAAGCTGGTGACCATACGCACATTCGACCAAAATGAAAAGTATTCTAGTTAATAAAACTTTTAGCAGATAGTGTGACATTTCAATTTCACCGATTAAGATACTGTTACGTTAATGAAAACTGATTACCATTTTGTAATAATATTCTACATTTATTGAATACCCAACAAGACCAGTTAAATGTATTTTGATAGGATCATAGGACAACTGATGTAGGTCTACTAAATAGTCTCGTCTATTGACCCTAGTATTTCTGCAGACTAGCAAAGTATTGAATGAATTTCATCTCACAAAACATATACTTTATCGTTTGATCTTGATAATTCTAAAACGAAATTTTTATCATAAATCAATATGGTAATGTATACATGTGTACAGTGCAAAAACGTACATATACATTTTTATTCAGTGACACATGACGATCGATATATGAAAAAATCGTCACGACGACCATAAACAAAAAAATATAATTTTTCACAGTTATTCAAAGATACCAGCAAATATTTGAACTCTATACATAGACTAAACTACAAAATTACACATTCGAAATAATATTTCTAACAGCTACATTCAAATTTTGAATTATTTTTGACTACGACCTGCATAGGTATTCCCCGTTCACTTCACGCACTGGGTTACCAAATTCTAAAATAACATAACTTAATATCTATCATATCATTATTACAAAACATAAATTGATCTTAATTTTTGTTGGAATTTTCTAGTAATCATCGTGATTTTAGGTGTTCTTGACTCTAGCTTTAGGTGTTAATATTTTTTATTGTTGGTAACCCTTGCGAGTTATGTTACCGTGAACGGGGTATAGTGAACGTAAAGTACCTTTGAATGTCAAAAAAGCAGTGACATGTCAAAGGGTTTATATTAACTATCGCCACATCGTATTTATACCGTACGTATGATGATGACCTTCGCTTAGAGTTATATAGAGAACAATATGAAAATTATAATTATCTCCGTTTTCAGCTAGATACTTACTACAAACTGGTCGCAAGCAAGGAGAATTTTGTAAAATGACAGACACACAAAGGTGGGTCATTGTCTATCTTATTCTCTCGGGAACAAGTTTGGTGCCATCTCGCTTGCACGATCTCTTGTGCGAGCGAGTGATAATAAGTCAGGTCTACACGAAGCGCCTAAGGCTGCGCATTGACTGATTTTGTATGCAAAATGTGACCATAAATTTTAGTCCCAGACCATAATTAATTGAACATAATTCTCCTTACTCGCGACATGAGTACATTTCAAAAAACTTTTCCAAAAACGAAAAATCTTCAAAACTTGTCTTTTTTATTAGAATGTCAATATTATTAAGAAAATTAAAAACTCGCTTAATTTTATTGCATAACAGTTATAGACATTAATCGTGAACAGAGGCTTATCAATTACTTTCAAAACTGCATTAACAAGCTTAGTCCCTCATTTTCTTGGGTAACACATTTTCCTGAACATATAAATATACATCTACTTTTAAGTTTAAGGAAAAATCTTTCGAAAAAAATTTGGTATGGTATATTCATAATTTTGTGCAATTTAATATATATCTAGCAAGTGCTGAGCTAACCGTTCTCCTTCCAACCATGTTTATGGAGTCCGTTACATATTCGTAGATATCAGGACCGTAATAGGCCTGTTCCAGCACTATTTGACTTTTGTTAAAAATGTCAGACGCCTGATTGAAAGGCCTTTCCCAGTTTATGGCAGCCAAGCCATAAACTAAAAAAAACGGTCAGAGGCATGCGCATGCTTTTTCCGTTTTTAACAGTAGAATTACCAAGCATTCGATTTCATTTCACAAATGGAACTGAACTATGCTGACGGTATCGAATAGTATTTTAAAGGATCTAATATATCGACCTATTACCGCTCACTTATCAGCATAGTGATATTTGTACTAAAATAGTTTTTTCTTGTTGCAAACTATATCTGCAACTATTAATATTTAAAGATTTAATAAAAAAATTCAGGAAGTAAAACAAAAACATATTTAGGTGAAAATGTTGTTAACGATAATTCGGCGGTAATGGCTAGATATTTTCAAAATTAGGCACATTAATGGCTCAAGATTTTGAAGCTTGTTCTATGTCATTATTATTATATTATTTGGACAACAACGTTGAATATTTATATTGAAGGAAACATATTATTCATAAGAGTTGCAGCATAATCATAAAATATTTTATAAATATAATAAATTGTTTCAGCAATATGAATTTATTAAAACAAAAACAAAATAAAATTTAATAAGTACACTGGTAACACTTTCTAAAATGAACATCAATTATAGTCCGCGCCAAACTTTGTGTAAGCTTTTCTTTTTAAATATGGTTTCACAGGATTTGTGGATTTGGCTAATGTCAACCATTCATAAATATTCAATTGCCAGTAATATTGAAGAGTATAGGGACAACCTCCCACGCTTGCTTCTCTCAAATTGTAGGACTTTGATCAATATCCTACAACTGTTGGTAATTTTAAGAGAATTATATGGTTGTGTTTATTTTAATTTTAAAGTAATAAAGTATTTTATTGTTGATTTTATTTATTTGGTTTACTATAGTAGAATTATTTTGTCCGTGCAGTTTGAGTCATAAATAATCGGAGTATTTCGCTCTCTCTTCCACTCACGGGCCTTATGGGCGGGCATAGTGATTGCGCATTATTGTTGTCGATAAGCGTTATCGATAGTGTATTTGGTTTTGTCATTTTGTGGGTTAGTGATAAAAATGAAAGAAAAAAAATAGATAAAACAATGTATGTATTAAAATAAGAATAATAATGATTTAAAATAAATTATTAATTAGGTATCTATGTATTAAAAAACTATAAGTACAAAAGTTAAGAATGTAACAAGTTATATTAAAAATAAATATAAATATTTATATTTAAGTTTAAAATTAACAGCAAAAAAGATAATAATGATTTTTATAAGAATGATAATCTTTCTTTGATAAGAATGAGTTTTTATCGATAATGGCGCAACATGCTCACCGCCCTAACCGGGCTGAGGCCGAGTTTGATTTATGACTCAAACTGCACGCACAAAATAATTCTACTATAATTAAATATTTTACAAGTAGAATTAGTTTAACAAAATTGGGTCGTTTTGGTCTTACGCCAAAAATAAAGATTTACACTGAAAATCAGCGTTGTGTCGGATATAATTCCGGCACAGGCATATGCCGAATGCAAACCCTGTTTGCTGAACATGCGGCGTACAAATTCTCAAAATATGCTCTGTGTAATAATAAGGAATGTAATTACGTCGCTATTTCGTCAAATGAAGTCTTTCTTTCTTCCAAGAATGATACGTTTATGAAAATAAAATCTCATGGTTAGCAACAGGTGGCTCGCTAATAGACGAGGGCCGTCAAAAACATGCTGCAGATATTGTGGAGACAGTAAAGTTTGTCGCGGACTATACGTAACTTATTTTTATCAAATAAAAAGATAATTCATATTTTAGTAAACTTATATTATTCATTATCTCATTACTAACATGTCAACAAAAATTAATACAATTGTGTAATAAATACATAATAAATTTTCTAAGCAACTGAACAGTAGATTTTAGTAAAATATTTTGTTCCTGGCGTGGAATCTCCGTATCAACACTCAGTCTTGAATCGATATCTATCCCATATAAGGGTTTTCGAATACATGAGAACAAAGAAGCTCGTCATAAATCCTGAAGCTCAAGACTAACTGCCGTTCGGGAACACTAACCATATTGCCAGTATCCATATCTCCCATACAAGATACCCATAGAAATAATTTGCGTAGCAAATTTTCTTGTGTACATATTTACAAGTTCTTATAATTCTTCACTTTCACGATAAACATTTGTATATCAAAACCTACCAACACACCTCCTAAATTTTAAAGCTTTAATTCAGCTTTAGCCAACAATATTGAGATCCGCCAAGCAATGGCAATTTAAATTTTTGTTCCGACAATATTCCACACTTTGTATACTCCAATAAAATCTTACACCAACCCACTATTAGTTATCTCTTTCACGCGCGTGCAAGTTTTTGCTCGTTACTATAGTGCGAGCGAGATAACATCACACTTGTACGCCAGCGAAAGAGGTAGTATGTATTGTATGATTTTCTTACCGCATTGCAACTGGATTATAATATACGAAGTAAAAAGTCATTTAAAAAATATTTTTCAATCATTCATTCCGATCAAATATTGATCGTAAGTGTCCTTTTAAAACCTCAATCATGATTAACGTATTATCAAAAGTTTTCGTTTTGGAACTTCTTTAGCTTTTATGTTAAAGTGTATGTTTTATTTATTTTTTGTGTTAAATAAATACTTTTCTTTCTTATCAAAACTTCATTGAATATGTCGAGTGGGTCGCACGAAATCGAACGACCAAAAGTGTTTGAGAATATAGTGCCGTCATTACACAACTATGACGTAACAAATTAAGTGAGTGATCAATTTTATTATATCCCTCTGACATTTAAATTCATTTGCATTAGTAGTGTTTACAGAAGTGCAATCTACAAAGACAAACTTCATAGTTCAAATAAAAAATTAAATTATATCCGTCATTAATGTGTTACAATAATATTTGTGTGTGACTCTCGATGAAATCCAGTGTAAGATTAAATGACGGTAAGTAAGCTTACAGGGAATTTGGTTTAATAATAATTTTTATTTGAGTAAATAAAAATTATTATTAAACCAAACTTCTTTGCTCAATAACGTAACTATTCACTGTCTCCACTACGAATAGAGACGTTTGAAATCAATTTAGATATATGAACATAAGAAAAAAAAATTACAAACTGCTGTGAATGTTTATTGAAAACACTGGTTAAAATACCTCAATATAGTTCGTGAGAGATGAAAACAAGCGAAATAAATATTTCTTATCCAGCAACCTGATTATTTTATCTATTCTCAAACCATTATTACATATATCAAATTCATCATAGTACTTTTCAGAAAGAAGTATACAACTGCTTGAAGCATCATGGCAAGTGATGGTTAGATGATAAATCTTAAACAATAATTGACAACCAATTCTTGTCACAAACTAACGATAGTCCAAAAAGCCAAAAGGGTATTGCATACCGAAATTAAACTTACCTGCTTAAAAATAAGGATTATTATTCCTTTTGACTTTGGACGGGATAAAACAGACAATTGTCCAATTCCGATTGAAGCAGCAACGAGAGAAATTGTAATGGCAAAGAGGAAGGCAGAAAAGCGCTTTATTTGAACTTTATAGCAGTTCCTATTTACAGTTTATATAACGGCGACTACGCCATCTTCCGCAGATAACAGAAAAGTATTAAGTGTTTCCAAGCAAAATCAATTTCACCCGCTGTAGCTTCAAGTACACTATAGGTCTTAGCAAATAATTCCCTAGAACATTTTGGGACTTCTCAGGTATCGACAAAGGCAATATATAACCCAGCTATTTAAAGGAGATTTGCACACGTAAGCACTTTGTTCACAACTATAACATCGAAAGCGACTCCTTTAACTCTGTTGGGTTATATGAATGTCTCATGTATAACTCTTTCAAGCTTTACAAACCACTGTTTAATAGTGATTTTGAAATTTATAGATTTTAATAAGCGTGCTATTTTTGGGAGAACTTATGCTTCATGCATGATGGTGTTAACCTTAAAAAGTACATAAAACATGTGATCTACGACCATAAAGGTGTGAGTAATTTACCAACAATAGGTGAGGATGAGAATGCCTAATAAGACAAAACTTCCAGAACTTTGTAGAGAAGCTTAAACGAGCTGGATGTCAGTCCTACTATCATAGCTTACAATTTCTTTGGTGACGTATTGACCTGTCCGACATTTGATCGCGAGTTCCTGACTAAAGTAGGTCACATAACCCTAATTCGCTTACACCACGGACTGAAAATGATAGTTTCAAAGAGATAACAGTCTGTAAATATAATTATAATGTTGAAACTATAGAATACCCAAAGTAGGGTGAGCGAGTAACAACTAATCTACCAACGCGTTAAGCATGGAGTTGTAATAAAGCTAAAAGGGTATATAATATTGTGCGTCGAAGTTTGAAGTTTTGAGGGATGAATTAAAATGAGTTTTATTTTCATTTTAGCACTACATAGTTATAAATGTAAAACAGAATATAAGAATTTGGAAACTAGTAGAAATAAAAACGTTACAACCTAATAAAAGTACGTTTAAACGGTTTTAAGCGGTTTTAGCCGTGATCACGGAAGACAAAGTTCAAGTGTCAATGCTGTTAAAGTTTTATTTAGGCTACAGCTTTACACTTTGACAATACTCATTGACACTGGACATATTTGTCTTTCGTGATCACGGCTACTGAAAAGTGGCCGAAAAGTCGGAATAATGAAAATCAAATAAATTACCGCGCTTAAAACCGTTGAAACGTGGTTTTATTCGCGAAAACTAAAGAAAATATTACGTTGTAACCTAACAATCATGTTCGATAGGAGAGGGGGGATGAAGAATGGCAGTCGCTGTAACCAAATTTGTTTTAGACAATATTATTATTGTATACACTGAGCTTATAAGTATTAACGATGAATGGAGACGAAATAAATATTTTTCACCTCGATAGACGATATTCAATAGTAAATATCGTATCATATGATATACATAACTGTTATTTATGCTTTCTACGATATATTAATTAAGTCGTATATTTTAATCAACATAAAGTCATAAAGATATGCCAAAATACATCATCGTTGTCTTCGAAAATTATAACCAAGTCACTGTTTTGTTTCGCAACGTAATAGGTATTGTCATAGAGACAATAAATTGTGGATAAAATTATTAAATATCTATAAATTTCAAATTCACACAAAGTTCATTCATATAAAAACAAGTAATCCTAAGTTGGTAAGATTGTACGACATTTTCCCATACAAATTTTGCATGTAACCGTCTGTGTAGATTCCTACACAGTTTTTTAACTGACTAGAACCTATTATTATTACTCTCATAATATTAATATATAATAAAACCACTTACAAACAAATACTGAAATGAATGTATTTTGTAATGTTAAAGAAAGAAATATTACAATTTTCATAGCATTGTACAAAAACCTAATTATAGATTTAAGCATCTTTTTTTTATAATAATCGGCAGACAAACGCACATATTGTATATTCCTAAATTAAGCAAGTTACGCTAGTGTTATGGATAATATAGAACGGACTACTCTGGGGTCGATCCCAGACACACAGACCAGAGTAGATAAGGGAGAAAATTCCTTTACCATGCTAGGATCGTACCCGGAAACTCTGCGTTGGATAGAGGTAGAACCCGCTTAACTACATCACTATTATAACACTCTCATTTGGATAATAATTGTAAAATTGTCCAAAGTCGTATATCGTTTCAGTATTTGAATGTAACTTTAAAACATAATCTTCAAATAAATCTATATAATGTTAAAATAATCTAACAAACAAATGCATTCGGAATTCATATTCTTAATAAGATTTAATTAATTAATTAATAATGGAAATAAAATTTAATTTTCGAGATTCTCATGTTAATATTTGAGCGACACTCATATAATAATAAACTTAGTTTAATGTTTGTGTGAAAACACCGACTCCATTTCACTTTTGTTCTATTTATACCCGCTTATATTAATGACTCACCTTTCTCTTACATTCGTAACCGATACCTGAAACAAATATTTAAGTATCACTGTATTAGCGGCGAAGGCACAATGTATATATAATATACTAGCTGACTCGGCGAACTTCGTACCGCCTTATTCAAATAAATTAATAAACAAACAAATCGAGAAAACATGGCAAAGGGCTCATAGAATTTGAAAAATATATATAGCCTATAACCATCTACGATTAATTCCACGTCGAATGGTTGTGGTTTCATGCTGATCGGTCCAGTAGTTTTCGAGTTTACCTCGGACAAAGAAAACAAACTTTGCTTATATATATAGATAGCCATAAACCATCTAGGAAAAATTTCGCATCGAATGGTGGTAGTTTCATGTCGATACGATCAGTGGTTTAAGCGTGATTGAGCCTCAAACGAACACCATTTTCATTATATATATATATATATAGATTTCCAGGCACGCAACTTTTCCAAAGTCATTGTTTAGGTCTCTTTGATGGTCAAGCGGGACGCGGGGAATGAGTCTACTCAACTGTCTCCTTCATACTCATAAGCATGACCGCGTGCGAGAGAGACGGACGTTTTGAGCGATAAGGCCGCCTATTGCCAAGAAAATATTGAAAACTAGCTTCTGCCCGCGACTTCGTTCGCGTGGAAAGTTTTTTAACTATCCTACGGGAGCTCTTTAAGTTTTCGGGATCAAGTATTCTATATGTTGACCAGGGACATTAATATAAGCTAACACCATACAAAATTTCATTTAAATCGGTCCAGTCGTTTCGGAGATTAGTCGGTGTAAATAGACACAAAAAATTTGAAAAAAAAATCTATACTATTTCTATATCACTTCCTACATCCCCCTGACTCGATTTTTAGCATTTTTTTTCAATATACAGAAATTGGACCTATACAATTTTATTATATGTATAGATATGGTCTGTTTTTGTAATTGCATATTTTGGTGTGCAATAAAGTGTTATATATATCTCTCTCTCAAAATGTGGCAATTTTTAATTGCATGAAACGTGCAAAAAGACAGTCCACCTGATGGAAAGTTGTTATCGTCGCCTATGGACGTTTGTAACACTGGGGGGTTCAATGCCAATGCGTGGCCAGCCTCTGGTATAGGAGGGATAAGATAGTAGGGACGGGAAGTTGACCATAGGAATTCTCGATCAACGTACGAAAAACGATGAGATCAAGGCTAACTATTACCGTCGATATTCTGTGAGAGCGTGGTAACACACCGATCGAGCCGGCCCTAAGAGAAGTGAATGTAATAATATGGAAAGTACCTGGGCCCTAAGTCTGTAACTTTAACAAAAAAACCCACGCCGGTGCCAGTCAAGACCCATTCGACTAACAGGTGGTTAAATATTCGCAGTCTCTAAAATCCACTTTCAATTAGTCTCGGACAAAGAAAGATGGATTCAATATTAACGCGAGATGGTTTACAGATTACCAAAACCAACAAAAGTTACGAACCCAACACACTTCGACTGTCAATTTGAGTTATAGACTCAGGGCCCCCTATATTTATATATAATAATAGTTTCAACATTCTAATCGTTTTTTTCGATGAATAGAGTATTATCTCCACTATACGATTATTAAACTTATAATAAAATCTTGTTTAAAATTTAATATATTAATTGTATTTTTGCTAAGCTTTGCTTCAAGCTTGCTTTGCTTAGCTTGTGGCAAAAAAAACATTTTTGGCCCTTAAAGCAGGTTAAAGCACGAATTGACGAAAACTTCAAAATATTTCTAACTCTATCTGTATGAGCATAGTGTTTAAATGATTTAAAAAAAATGGAGATAAAACCAATTACAGAACTGCTGTTTAATAATTTTTCGATATAGAATTGCAAAATATGTGATGTCACACTAGGGAGGGTGGAGTCTCACCAATGTGACCAGCTGTGACAAGGACGAGGGAGGGGGCAAAAAAGATAATGAAACTCGTGTGACGTAATTCCTAAGGAGTTATCTCCAAAAAATATCTCTTTCTTACCTGCAACCGCCCTGCCTCATAGACCCAAGTCCCCATATTGCACGGACCACTTCTCATATCCGACGAGGCTGTGCGGCGACACCGAGGGCCTGATCCTCTTCAGCGCGTCCATGAAGTCCTGGAACGTGATGCTGCGGACCAACGACAGGTCCAGGCACTTCACTTCCTCGGGGTCAAGTTCTGTCAATGCATAAATAGTACTGCTCTAAATAACATCATTAATATTTATTTCTCAACAGTAGCAGTGATGTTACTGACATTCACTTTTGACTCCAAAAATTCATTTTATAAAAAGATTCGTTTAGCCCACCAGGGCACTAATTATACATAAACTGACGGACATTTTTATTATATCTATTATTAGAGTCTAAGTAAATAATAGTGAGGAAATTATACTGCAAGTTGTGTTCACATATAATCAGTTTTTACATCGCATTGTAAACCTTAGTCATAAGTCTAGTAACTGATCAAATGTACAAAACTGTTGGTGATGCTAATTAAAATAAAATTAAAAAAAAAACATCAACCCATGAACCACGTTCTTCGAGTTCATTTTAATCGCACATACTACATACTTAATATTATATAAATGAGAGTAACTCTGTTATGACCGGTTTCTGTCTTACTATTTGTACGGTTCAACGTTCAGCGTTTTGCTGACGCTGCGGCCTACTTTAGGCTACTTTAATATAATAACATCTCTATAAATAACGCTCACAAAAATATTGTGAGTCAAGCCATAAATACTAAAAAAAGAAAATAAAAAATTGTGAGTACATCGCTACTGAGTACATGCTACATGTAGAGTACACGCTATTTGATACACAGAGCATATTTTGAGAATTTGTACGCCGCATTTTTAGCAAACAAGGTAAGGTTGCACTCAGTATATTGCCGTGCCGGAATTATATCTGACACAACGCTGATTTTCAGTGCAAACGATCCTTTTGGCGTACGAGCAAAACGATCCAATTTTGTTAATAAATATTAATAATAATCCCGCAGGGGGGCTTTGTGGCGAAGCCTTAGGTGAGTGGCGACACCTCGTACCTGACTCCGGGGGCCAAGACAAGGCCCCCACCCCCGTGCTTGCCTTAGCCAGCCGGCACGGAGTGGAGATCGCTAGAGCTAAGACTCAAGCTCCAGGGGTGGAAGTGATAAATGGCCTAATGTCGGAAGTAGCTTCGGTGAACCTGCAGCCCACCTGTCTACACCCCTTAGCCACTCATACCCATGTTGCCCCTGCCTTTTATGGCATTTTTTGGGGCCCATGCAGGGAGTGGCGAGTCACCGTATGCCCATTTCTCCATGTTTCCCGAACATTGCGACGGGCAGACGCCATAGTCCCCATATTCCCAGACCGCTAGTACCACTAACAGTTCACCCCAATAGCCCGGTACTTTTTGTCTTCATTTCCCACAATAGTCCTACACTGGCCGGGGCTTGTCCTTGGGTGCATTATTGTATGGTGTAAACAGGGATAATCGCCGGTCAGTGTCACGCCACATATTTACATTAAATTTGTCAAGGGGCCTCTACGTGTTGGCGTCCCCATGGCCCCACGCAAGCCCTCCAAAAGTCCGGGCCATTTTTATGGCCCGTGGTCTTGAAAGACATACAATAATAATGAATAAAACTAATTCTACCTATATAATATTTAATTCGTAAAACAAATAAATAAATTTTAATAAAACCAACAATAAATGACATTTTACTTCATAACCTATAAAATATTGAATGTGTTATTTTACTGTAAAAAATTTTGAAATGAAATGTTTAATAAGCTCTATACATATACTGAATGGAATGAGAATGACCTTAACCTAATGGATGGAAGAACTGCAGAGATGTAATGTCTCGAAGGGAAAATCTTCCGCCGAAGCTATGGTCGTGCCTCACAGGCCTACTCAACTATTATTGTTGGAAAATTGTATCTATTCTAACTTGTGAGTAATAAGTATTCCATTTTTTTTAAACTACTCTACGGACTCGAGTTCCGTACCCTTTTTTAAAGCTTTATTTCTAGATTTAATTTTTAAAATTTAACACGCTTATTATTTTAGTTCTTGTGTGTGACATTAATTAATTTGTGTTGAAGTGTATGTATCTTACGAGTGATATTAATTTATCCTAATTTTAATACTAAACTTACACTAGTGTAGAGTGTATCTGTTACATATGTGTGTTGTGAGGAAGTGCATGTGCAGTGTGGGTTTTATGTCTATACTTATATATATATTCTTATCTTATTGTCATGTGCGTTGTTTTTTCCTTTCTGTGTCTGGGTTATTAATTTTTAGGCTCACACAAAGAGCTCTTGGTCTGGTTGTGAAATGTGCGTGTAATGCAATGCGGTGGTAGTGCGCCTTGGTTTGAGTATGTGTATAAGTTTTGTTGTTTCTTTATGACTTTGTGTGGTGTTTTAATTTATTGTTTAATTGTTGTGACATGAAAATTTTCAGTTTTTGTTAATGATGATGGATGGTTTAGGAGGGGGATTTTTGGCCCTCCATTAGGCGTTGGACCACCGTCTTATCTGTCATGCGTAAGTATAAGTGTTCCATTACGTTAGTATTCCTATTCGACACTGGTACGCACCTCTGATGGGCCCGAGGGCGGCGTCCCTGCAGAGCGCGGTGAGGTCGCTGCCCGAGTAGCCGTCGGTGAGCGCGGCCAGCCTGGCCAGCTCGTCGTCGCTGAGCACCGCGGCGGCCGCGCCGCGCGCCAGCACGCGCCGCACCAGCGACATGCGCGTGCGCACGTCCGGCAGCGACACGTACACCCGTTTCGGAAACCGTCTACAAGCAAAATAAATCATCAAAAAAATGATCATCTTAATTAATATTTCTTTTTTAATAAAAACAGAACCAGTCTTGAAACTAAAATGTTTTTTTTTTCTACATCTTGAAGTCGGTGCATTTTACAATTTTGTCGACGTTTTTTATGTTTTAGTTGGCACCACCTTGAAGATTTAGAAAATATGTATTGTTTGCGTTCTATTTTGAAATCGGATTTGTTTTTGTTACAAACAATATTTTTTCTTTTAAGTTACTTAGATACATTTAGATTACAGGGGTACCTCGCTCGACATACGAATTTAATTCGTTCCGCAACCTTGCTCGTATCTTAAATTACTCGTATCTCGAAGCAAATTTCCCCATACAAAACAATTGAACTACCATTAATCCGTTCTAACCTCCAAAATGTCACCCCAGTTATTTTTGTTACGTGGTTTTGAATAATAAAAACGTATTTATAAATATCAAATATTTATTGCACAAAAACAAAAAAGAGAATGTAAAGAAATAAATTAAATATCCTCACTGGTCTTTGCTTTTTTCGCTACATTTTTCTCGCTTTCACCTGTAGGCCGTTTAGAAAAAAACATGTCCAAGGAGGTTTGTTTCTTCCTCCCTCTCAGAATCTTCCGGAAATGAGTTAGGCAAGTGTCATTAAAAAGGTCAGATGCACGACCAGTTGCAACTTTTTCTGGGTGTTTTTTTTTCCACGAACTGTGAAACTATTCCACATTCCTAAGATCTCCTTTATCTCACTTGTAGAAATAACCTCCTCCTCTGACTCCTCAAAACCAACCAACAACCAACACAACTTATGACAGCGGAAGCACGCTGCTAACTGATCGTGATGGCGCGACTGCGTGTTACTACCGAACCGAACCGAACTCGTATCTCGAATTTCGCTCGTAACTTAAAGCAAAAAATCACTTGCTCGTCGGCTCGTATCTCGAAAAACTCGTATGTTGGGGCACTCGTATGTCGAGGTACCACTGTATTTATAAATTTATTTAAGCGCAAATTTTTAAGCGCCTGTAGAAATTGTACTAATCCACCTCTTATTGCATCCTAAGTGTGCGTCCTCAGTGATGGCGCATCGCGTAGGCGGAATGAACGGCGCATCAAAAAAATGAATAGAAAATAATAGAATATACTTTATTGGATAACATTAAAATACAATTCAAGAAGTTTAAGTACAGGAGACAATAGGCGGTCTTATCAAAAAGCAATTTCTTCCAGACAATCTTAGGACAGATTAGAAAAAATGTCTAACATTTGGGTTTTGTAATAATTAATAATTAAATAATTCTATTTATAGAATAAAAAAGTATATGTATAAAATTTTGAAATGGCGAGTACAATAGAAATAGAAGTAAGACATTGATGAAATCGATAGTAAAAATATTGTAGTTGTGTATGCCTTTAGCAAGCAATGTAGTAATATTACATATCCCGAGTTCTTGTGGGATTTGTGTATTTTCACACTGAAAATTATCTGTTTGATTTGTCTGATTTTATATTTAGAAAAATAACTGTAATCTGTCCTTCTGTATCTTGTTACCTGTCCTGCGTGAACAAAGTCGCGAGCAAATGCTAGTACAAACACAAAAAGTAAACAGACAAACATTTATTTCACATTAATATGTGCAAGTCGCCAAGATTTATTGAAACCACGACCAAGAACCAAACGACACCGTAATCCAATATCTGAAATGTACACGCATATCATCTGATGGCCATTGTTTGGAACACAAGTGAAGGAGAGATTAAAATTTCTTTCTACATTATTGGAACAACTTTCACTTTATCCGGAATTGTGTGTCGCGTCTTTGAATCGCGGTATTATAACAAAAAAACGCGATATCCGTAATAGAATATCGCGTTGTATTCCTCTCTATTGGTTTCTCTGAGTGCTTATACTAAACTGTGTGGGGTCTTGTAAAAAAATCTTATAGTTATTTTTCTAGGGGTCCGCAAACGTTTTAGCAAAAACGGGATTCTTGTAAAGTCGTCATGTCTGTCTGTTCGACTGTAAAAGCAGTACATTTCGCCCCAAGGCAAAAGAACTTAGTAAGCCTTGTCTGATGTATTGAGTTTTCAGTGTAACTCAGCCGAATTGTAGGTCTTGGCGTGACGCCAATCAACGGAGTTCTTCTGACAACTTACAACTCGAAAACCTATATTTGACTATACTGTTCACATTTCTCATAAAAACATGGTTTCAAAAATTATGAATATCAACTATTGTTCATTTTAAAATAATATTGTTAGAACCTAGGCGCCGACAAAAACAAATTCCACCTGCATATCTGTAAAAAAACACATTTTATTACCTGGCGGCATATGAACAATTGTAATTCTTTTGTGATCGTCTTCTTTTATTTACTAATTTATTGGCATACGTTATTGTGAAGAAGAGCCTATTTACTTCATTGAAATCTTACAATTTAAGGGCCGAATATTGCATTTGTTAGAGGACCCAATTTTATTTTTGGGATATGTGTGGGGGTCAATAGAAGCTTAACCTCAAGTTTGTGGGGTCGCCACCCTTTTCCTTACCAAATTTAACTTATCGAATATTAAGCAGGTAGAAAAGGTCTCCCGTTTTTCCCACCACCTATGAGGTAGAGTCTGTAGGCGCGTTTTTAAGTATGTTCTGGCGAAACATGCAGCAACATTATGGAGATATCAAAGTTAATGGAAGAAAATGAATTTGAAGATGAACTATGACTCCAATTTTAACTCCTGTCATTCCTCAAACTTTTACATTTGACGTTAATTTAGATTCTGAGCCACAGCCTGGACCATCGAAGAAAAGTCGATTAGAGTAGCTAGCTAATAAGTGATTAAAAATATTATGATGTCGAGGATTACCTTATAAGCAAGATGTCCGTGGAGTAGGCCTACTGGGGATATCACGTAAAAAAAACGCGTCTACGGACTCTACCTCATAGGTGGTGGGGAAAACGGGGGACCTCTTCTACCTGCTTAACATTCGATAAGTTAAATTTGGTACGTTCTATGGTAAAGAAAAGAGTTAGGAATGAATAAAAAAATTCTCACTTTTTTGCTTATAACTTCTTTAATTTTTAATTTAGGGCATAAAGTTATATAAACATATTTGTAGGCAAAACAATTTGCTACAAATTATGACTTTACAAATTTTTTGTAAGACGCATAGTTTCCGAGATATCGCGAAAAAAGTGTTTTCACCCCTTTTTCCAAGATGGCGGCCGGGGGACAAGGGTGGCGACCCCACAAACTTGAGGTTAAGCTTCTATTGACCCCCCACACATGTCCCAAAAATAAAATTGCGTCCTCTAACAAATGCAAAGCTCATGTAACATTTCAATGGAGTAGTACTCGTTTAGGGCCGCTCGCAGGCTGCCTCTGGCTAATGCCAGATGTTAGGATTATAAAGTACAAGCTGATTCCAGGAAATTCGGTCCACGTTGCCGGGCGGGCACATTGCATTTGTGCAGTATAAAACGATGGCCTGATTGAGGGAGGGGGCAGTCGAGCGAGAACCACGATCAAGGCGAGACGTGTGTACTACAATTGGGAATCTAATAGTGATGGACTTTGCGCGTTTTATTGGATTACGACTTTGTGCATTACGTTTGGATTTGTTGTGTTCGGTTATATTTGTACCTGTGTTAAACGTGTTTGTATAGTTCTAATAAACTCTATAACACCTATAACGGCATTTTAATTCGAGTCTCGAATCTCGTAACAATATTTAGACATTTTTAGAAAATAAAACAGATGCCTATCAACGAGATGTCGTGACAACTTAATACGTGTCAGTTGAAGGTCTACAATGCGGCAGAGCGGTACTGAAGAGTTAATACATCAGATGAAGCTGTATGGATTATGTACCGTTGCCTGCCATTGTGGCGATTTGTACTGCTACTCTCCACGGAACCCTATGTGTGTGCGTCAACTAACATGCGCTTAGCCGAAATTCCACCACTTTTATTTCGACCTAGATTTTTTATCGTGGCTTTTATGCCAGCCTCATTATTTAAACAATCTAAATATAAAAGACTAATAGATATCCATAATACTAACATACTATATATAAATAAATATAAGTGCCTTTGCTTGTTTATTAATTCCTTTGTGGTTGTTGATGGTGTCACTCACTCGCTCTATTTTTCGTATTTGCGTATTTTGGTTGGTAACAACTATTTGAATTAAAAGTATAAGGTCAGAGAATCTGGCTAACGAATGTAGACTGAAATAGCGCTGCAAATTTTGAAAATATCAGAATGTCAGCATCAAATTACCATAGAGTATCGATGCAATACGTAAACAAAGTTGTTTTTTATAATTCAGCGTTTTCTTCTATTGCTTTTTCTCGAATTTGGAAAGCATGCAAAACAATAACTTCGGCACTTCACTTTTAGTCGTTTTATGCATGTATTAAGCTCATAAATGTTAAAACAAAATTACAAAAATGAGAGTAATAATGACAATGATTTGATAGAATGACATTGACATTTGTATTGCCATGTAAAAAGTTTGTGAATACATCGATTGTCTTCTTTATTTACTAGAGTTTCTAGTATCACGGCTTGGTAGCCAGTACGCGATTACATTGCGACGAGCACCCACCAGCTCGTGTTCCTATCCTGTGCGCGTCACGGCCAAGGGTGAGTCGCGGTCAAAGGTGATTCGCGGTCAAGGGTGAGTCGCGGTCAAGGGCGAATCGTGTTCACACTTTATTATGAAATTTTATAAATGGTCTACTAATTATTTAGAAAAACGTTAGTTTAATAAATTTGAATAATTATCCATTCTGTGGTTGTTGTTGCAGTATCACTTCTAAATAAACACACATTTTTTTTACTTTCTATTGTTTTAGAGATTGGGGTTGAACAAAGGAAAAACTTATCCAGTATAATCTTCTTCAGTTAATTTGAAGAAGCTATAGTTTTGTGATGGCTATAAACTATTGGACTAGAGAATTGAATCGAGAACATACACCACAACCTCCAGTTACAACAACTAGGGGGCGCAAAATTTTTGGGCATTCTATTACTCGATAATTTCAAACAAAAACGTTCCTAAATGCTTAACGAAAAATTAAAGTAAAATACGGTTTTTTTAAAGAAAAGCAAACAATTGCAATAATAATAATTCGGTAATTAGAATGTAATGTAGAGAATGCATTAAAAGCTTGTGTAAATAGTACAAAATAAAATAAATATAAAAAGCAACAAAAAAATATAAAAGTAAAATACCCTGACATAAAAAACAGTCAAGAGAAATCTAAATAAAAAAAACGAGTATTTAAATTTAATTAACCATTTTCGATTCTGAGTGCGGCTGTATGTTTAAAGTACCTTAAGGCTGCCTCGTCCAACTCCTGCGGTCTGTTCGTCGCCGCCATGACGATGAGTCTGTCCGCACCGGCCGCTGGCAGACCGTCGAATTCCACCAGGAATTCGGTCTTCAACCTCCGCGACGCCTCGTGCTCCCCCGAAGATCGCTCGCAGAGGAGCGAGTCCACTTCGTCCACGAATATTATCGATGGCTGTAAGGGGACGCAAGATATATACATTCATATTTTCACGCCAGTGTACCATGGGGTAGACAGAGTCAATGGATCTCCACTTGCCACCATCGTGCAAGTTTCGCTTCAGAGACAGAAGGTAAGCGTAAATAATGTTTCAAAGCATGAACTAATCCTATTATACTCTTTTCAATCGTTTATTTTACTTCTGACATTTGCACACCTCTGAAGTTGCACATTTTGGACAGTTAATTTGATAGGCTACATATGTCACAATTGTCTTACTTCATTGTTCTAGAGATCTAGATGACATAATGATGTCATCTGTCATCCAAGAGACAGACTATAAAATATCGACAACCAACCTAAATTTAATCCCATTTAATAGTTAAGAAATGAAAATGTATTAATTAAAAGAAAATAAAATAAAAAATTACACGACATTAATTTACATACATACATATTGTCACGCCTGTATCCCATTGGGGTAGGCAGAGACGATGGATCTCCACTTGTTACGATTTTGACAAACACTTGTCGCTTCATCAACTTTCATTAATCTTCTCATACATACACGCTTATTTAAATTATATTATGTAAAATACATTAATTTATATTATGTAAAAGTAGTAATTTTACTTTATTTTACTTTTAAGTATAAAGATTTGAGTCATATTACTTAATAGCTTCTGCCCGCGACTTCGTCCATGTGGAATAGTTTACAAGAAAGTAAGTTAAAAAAAACCCGATTTTGAAACATTCTTCATTGGTGCTCCGCGCCTATTAGTCTTAGCGTGATGATATATAGTCTATATCCTTCCTCGATAAATCTATCTAACACTGAAAGATTTTTTCAAATCAGACTAGTAGTTCCTGAGCGCGTTCAAGCAAGCTAACAAACAAATAAACCTTCAGCTTCATATATAAGTATAAGATTTATAACGCTATATAATACGATTAGCAAATAACATAAGTGCAATAAATTGATTAAACTTTATTGATAAAGAAACTCGATTTATTTAATCAATTGAATCGGTAACAATTTAGGGAGTTTAGTGCATTACTAATTGATTAATCGTCGACCTATCAATAATAAAATTAACGGTTGGACGGAGTATAATATTGTAAACCTCACACTCACTCATACACACTCTTGCCAATACACACAGCGAGGACACTTAAAACACTGTTCTTTATTTTATTTTATTTTTTATTTTCTTTATAATTTACACTTAGTTTTTGCTTTGTTAGATCTTTCCTTTTGTTTATTTTTTTCCTTTTTAATTTAGATTATAATTACTTTCTTTATCTTAGAGAGCTTAGAATTATTCAGCAGCTACTCATTTATGTGTCACAATATGATCAAATTTAATGGGAAGGTGCTGGGGCCGAGATACAAGTTTATTCTTAGTTTCGGTCTTAGTCACAAACATAGAAGAAAACATCTAAAATTTTTGTTGCGCTACCTAGCTGTTTTTTTACTGAAAAGAAAGTTTTTAATTATTATTATAATACAAAAAAACAGAAAGTTTGTGAGGATGCATAAAAGTTTATTTCACACAAAAGCTACTGAACGGATTTAGTTAAAACTTTACAGTAATATAGCGTACTGGCGGCCGCTTGCGACGTCTGCGTTTGTCTTGAAATGTAATATGGACCTTTGAATGTTTGCTCTCTGAATAAACAAGGGTCAATTACTAATGTTTGATGCTCGTCGATGCAGCAGCGAAATTTCTAGTGTCTTATTAAAATATACACTTAGACATTGTTTTATTTTTTTATTGCGTGAGTTAAGCAGACAGGCAGACGGCCCACCAAATGGAAAGCGGTTACCATCCCCTATGTACATTTGCAACACCAAAGGTGCTACCAATGTGCTGCCGCTATCTAAATAATGGCTGGAACCTGGACATTAATGCCGGAACACAACTCAAGGTTATTATGGCGGCATACTCTAGACCAGAGGTGGTAGCCATCCAGACAGGCAAATACCATTCTACCTGGCTAGTTTGGTCATCTCTTACAATATTCTATTCCTTCTCCGTTTGCACGAAAACGGAAAATTGTATGATTAGGGTTAAATTGCGGCTGCTATAGTGACACCATTAAAGCTCATAAAACTAGATTTAAAAAAAAAACATTGTATTAATGAAAAAAGCTGCATCATCCTAAAACGATTGAGGTAAAATATATTCCGATGATTTTTACCCACCGCTCAGCTAGTAGTATAAATTTTAATGCATATTTGAAAACATAAATCTAGCACTTATCCAATTTATTTTCGATCAGGTATTCAATGTTAAATATTGAAATACAGCTTTTGCTAGCACACAATTAAAATTTTTTGAAAAATTTTAGAACCGGGTCGAACTGTACATTTACCTGGAGCTCTCTTGCGACTTGGAACAGCGCTCTGACCATTTTCTCTCCCTCTCCGACGTATTTGCTCGTTAGCGACGCAGCTGATATCGAGAAGAATGTCGCCGAACATTCCGCTGCTACACATCTCGCTAACAATGTTTTACCTAAATAATAATTTCACACATTATTCTCTCTATTATGCCTCAGCTACACCTGTGCTGTAGTACTTTAACTAATGCACGTATAAAGACATTACGCACATGTTTTGCTGTCGTGTTTTGAGACGCGACAACCACTTTAAACATTAACCGATAACTCAGGTATTGGTGGTGAACTTCAGCAATTTAGCAAAACGTATCTCTATAAATTTTATAAACGCGAAAATTTGTAAGAATGGATGTATGTTTGTTACTCTTTCACGCACAAACTACTGAATGGACTTTGATTAAACTTTACAGTAATGTAGCTTACACATCAAAATAACACATTTTCATTAATTATCCAAAATATAACGACTTTCCATCGCCACGCGGGCGCAGCTAGTATACAAGTAAGCAAAATTAAACAAAAATAAATCTCTACAGATAATAAAATAAGTAGGTATTACATATTTTGTAGATAACGTTATTAATTTTCTCGTCTAAAGTGTTCAGAACAAGCCAACCAGGAATATATTACATATATTTTTGAAGGAGTAACACTTAAATTATGTGCATTTTTTATTTATTATAACCAAACCTGTTTTAGGAGAGGTTACATTAATTGATGAATTTAAATTGCAGTTTTTGTCTTTTAGCAAGTTTGCTGTAATAACGTAAACTCGTTCAATGTTGATTCTATTATTCAGTTGTTTTATAGGTTCTAAGATGGAGCATGTTTACCTATTCACACTGATCTTAAAAACACCCAGGTTCTAGATATCGGAAAAGTAAACGATAATAAGCACGATGGGGCTTATTTTTATATTAGTCAAAAATATCCAAATAACAATAATTTTATAAAGGAACGGAGCGATATCGGGCAGTATTGAATTTCGTAAATAAGTCTCCATTATTTACTTTGGTCTGGGTCTGAATTCAAAGTTTTCTGCTGTCGAGTAACCATAACAAAATACACATAGACAATGTGCGATTTATTTATTTGGGTCAAATACAAAACGGAAGATAGTGTTCAAGTTACATAAATTCCACATGTACATTATTTGTTAATGTATTTTCTATAAGATTATATTGTGGGTATTCCAGATTTGAAAATATTTTGTATTTTAACAAATAGATCATTTTTTATTGCTCTCGTTTAAACCAATACGTCTCCTACTGTAGACTGTTCGGATACTAAATACCTCAGTTTGGTAGACGTTAAAAAATAATCCAACAACAAAAAAAGAAACATAAAACTTAAACAACTTTTCAAATAAAAGTAGATTAAAGAAATAACTATCCATGTTTGAGAATCAAAACATTGTTCCAACATTTGTAGTCTTCTCCTGTAGACATGTAATTTTGTGTTTGACCCATTTACTAATATAAATAATTGATCAAGTAAATAAGAATAAAAAACGCACATTCTCTATTCCATGATATATGTAACTCACCATTTCCCGGAGGTCCAAACAGTAATAGGCCTTTAGCTGGGGACCTTAACCCAGTGAAGAGTTCAGGCCTCAGTGATGGTAATACAACCATCTCTTGCAACGCCTGCTTTGCAGCCTAGAAAATGGCAACATCATTCGATTTCATCAAGTACAATTATAGATTTTATCCTCATCTGAGTAATTATACTAAGAATTACAATAATGTAAAATGGCGTCTTATTTTCTTACGCATCAGTCCTAATATAGAATTTATACAATGGTAATAAAGAAGACAAAATCTACCAATATAAGGTCGATGTTACATTTATACCTATAGTTCTTTCAATTCACCGAAGGCGAGCTGGCTTTACTGGTGATAAATACGTAGGTATCTCTGTGCGTAAGACCAAAAGCAGGTAAAGATTGGACGGCAACTTTTTGGGATATATCGAAACCCACAATAAACTTGACAGTTTCTTGAAGAAACAGAATTGAAAATATTACCTCCTGTCCAGCAATATCTTCCCAGTTAACTTTTGGACCGCCTTCGACGATCTCGTCCAGTATCAGCTGGACCAGCTTCGGATCCACACCCCTGACCGTTAAGCCGGTTTGAGGAGTCCTGCTCCTCGTTGGTGTGCCTCGCTGGGAGCCACCACCCACTGCCCGCCTCACCGGAGACCCGTTCACCGGGACCTGGTACGCGCTCTATACGTCAGCGTGTGGAGAACGGTGATGGTTAATGGTGATGATAGATGAATCTAGATGAACTGTTAAGTTGTTCAAGACTCTTCAATTGTTAGAAATATTATAGACTATGTTATGGAAGAATACTAGAAGTGAAACACTAGGTACACTAAAAAAAAAAGCAGTGCTTTAGGAGGGCACGCGAAGTTTTCTACCTAGTAATAACTTTTAAGATAGTTTCAAAATATATTTTAATGTATGGATTAATAATATGGGCTTCTGTAAAAAGTTCATACGACAAATTATTTTCATTAATTTTTATTCTAAAATTCTTCATACATTAAAATTCTAATTAATAAAAATTGTTACATCTTCTATTTTTTTTAATGTGTATAAAATAATATTTTTATGATAGATAACACATCTAGAAATAAATTGAAATTACTATGTCAAAGCCAAATCTGAAAGTGTAATACTTTCTCAGTAAAGTGTATCACAAAAATGCATAGATTGTGAGATAGTGTTAGGACCCGCTTCGTACGCCCTGATTAATCTCTAAAGTCCTAATGGTTCTAAGGATCATTGCTTATTAGAGGCACCTCTGGGTCCTGATACCGAGGTGTCAACCATTGAAGCGTGTTCAACGAGTAAACGTTGCGTGATCCACGAATTGCCGAATTGTCTGCCAATGATTGTTACTAGGTCTATTAATGAATCACTCCGAGCAGCGGGTTGTCACCGAATAGTTCACTAGCGTGGAAAACTTGCGATAGAGGTGATCAGGTTGTCGTTAGGATGCCGGCTGGTTCTTATGAGCTATGACCTTAATGGAGCAAGTCACTACTATCGATTTAATAATGACTCCTAAACGCCCCAGTGCTAAGGCCGACCGTCATAATTTTTATAGGGAAACGTATAGTATATCCGTAATGCTTATCGAAGGCGGATTGGCGTATGCGATGTACTTATGGCCTATTTCTACATCTTACTACTATTCCTTCACTGATCTTAGAATTGGTAGAAATTTGACATTACTTGCACGGAACCCATATCAAATACTAACCTGCAGTAAAGCAAAGTGAAAGATTAGTAAGATATAGAAACCAAAAATATTGGATTAGGTCCAAAGTATTAGGTCTGCTACAAGTACATACAATAGATGCCGGTTCTATATATTATTTATCCATTTATTTGCTTTACTACTGGTTATAATTTGACATTACTAGTACAAAGATTATGTAATATTTCAACTAGTAATATGATCATTTGACATCGACAGGTCTTCTCGTCGACAATTCCGCAATGCTTGAAGATGAAAGTCTTCGAGCACTGCGTCCTACCCATTATGATATACGGTGCCGAGACATGGACACTGAAAGCGGGACTGGTCCACAAATTCAAAGTCGCCCAACGGGCTATGGAGCGACCTATGTCAGAAATGAGGACATCCGTAAGAGAACGACGGTAACCGACATAGCTAGCAAAATTAGCATGTTGAAGTGGCAGTGGGCCGGTCACGTCTGTCACCGGACCGACAGTTGATAGAGCAAACGAGTCCTGGAGTGGAGACCACGTCTCGGCAAACATAGCATAGGACGCCCCCCAGCCCGGTGGACTGACGACCTGAGCAAGATCGCCGGCAGGGGCTGGATGAGGAAGACGGGAGACCGGGATATGTGGCGCGTACTTGGGGAGGCCTACGTCCAGCAGTGGACTGAGATTGGCTGAAGAAGAAGGAAGAATATTATAAATGATCATAAATGAAGGATAGTAAGTAATAGAAACCCAGTATTAATATATCAATAGGTTACCATAGTTGATACGTACTTAATTAACATACATGAAATACGACCAATATCAAAAACAAAACGTATAACAAAAGTCAACACATTATCCTGTTGTCAAAGAGCTCACATACTAAGTGTAGACTATACATGTAAGGGGCTATATAAAAAGCTTGTTCCGATACTTTGGGTCGAACCAATTTCACTTCAAAGGGCGCAGAGTCACCGGAATTTCGCCCACAAATAACCGTAATACAATGCTATTACATTAGTCGTGGTGTTGCCAGTTACTGAATATTCCGGTACAATGTGCTCATCTTCGTACGAGGTATAGCTATAGGTACAGGAATCATTATCGTAACTACAGGTCGTCGGCGGGTCGATCGGACTGATACCACGCGTTTACAGAATATCGATGTGAAATTATTGGTTTTGAGCTAATCGTTTTTCGTAGAGTGAGAGTTCGGATGGCCTAATTTCCTTCGCCCTATCTCATCCCCCCTACGTTGGGGCTCATGAGATGAAATCGGTCAGAGGGTATGGACCTCCTAACTCGTCCCTTATATCCCATCCTAAAGGCTAGTAACACCTTGGCTTCACCTCTGGTGTTACAAATTGCAATAGGCGACGGTAACTACTTTCCGTCACATGGGTCTGCCTTTTTGCCCACTTCAAACCTTAAACTAAAAAATCTGCTGACATAGGATTGATTTTGGGATTGAATTTATAAATGCCACAAGGAACATCTTTTGATGCATCGTCGTGGTAGAGTAATGGCAGGCGCATGCGTTCCAAACTTAAAGGGCGCGGGTTCAAGCCTGGCCGGAACGCATGCATCGCTTAGGCATTTTTCTGACCTAATGTGCATATTGTTACAATTACCACGTGCTATCAACGGTGAAGGAAAACATCATGATGCAACCTGCATATCCATATAACCGATGTGTCAAACCTGCCAAGCCGCCTTGGATAAGCGTGGCGGGTATACTGTTCGTTCCCCTATAATGGGAGGCCCGAGCCCAGCAGGGCGACATTTATGGGCTGTTATTATTAGACATCTTTTGAAGATTCCCAGCTACGAACTCCCTAAGTAATTATGTGTCTAATTATAATAGAGATTTGGACACATGTAATTCTCCTTCTCCTGACGCACACGCTTGTTTGGGGTATTTTATTATTATATTATTTAATGTTTTTTTGCTTTATTATTCTTTTTTAAATGCCAAAATTATTCTATTATAAATTTTGAGCCTCAACATTCCATTACTTACATTTTCTACTGTATATTAAACTTCCTTATTACGGACACGCGATACAATAAATTTTATATTTTTACATATATACAAGAATAGGCGTTAAATACTTTTCAAACCATAACGCCCTATCTGACTACTCTCACTTGTACCTACTTATGTCGTCATAAGTAGGTACGCTTATACAAAATCTATAAAGGTGCAACGTTCTGTAAATTAAAAAAAAATATCTAGCTTTGCCTACCCGCTCCCCTATTATGATAATTATAATTGCCATAAAGACGAAGCCCCAATTTATCGTAAACTTGTATTTTTATCTCGATATATTAGCACATCAAACCTGGTAACACTAGACTAAACGATCACAGAGCTTACAAATTGATTTGGATCGGTCTGCAGGGTGCTCAGTTTAATGATTTGGTGCGATACTGTTGATATGGTTGTAATTTGATGGAGATTAATGGAAAGCGTATAAAAATTTACAAAATGGAAAGGAAACATTAATAATTGAGTGCGTAATGCGTGTAATGTGAATAGAATGTTACGCAATTAGATAGCTATTATTTACTGTGAGAATTATTAATTCGCCAATGACATAAAACAGTTCTAAATTAATAGTCCAGGATTCACCGTCCATTTTTGCTATTGATTACTATCAAGCTAATTTTCATTTTGATGAGACGCCCAACTTTTTCTCTTACAAACATTTTCAGTTGTGGTAGCTAAAAGGGACAGCAGGTATAAAATATGTCGATTTGATTATTGTAAATATGTATTACCTTTTTTTGTTGTTAAATCTCAAAATAATTGTCTTGAGTATTATTCAAAAAAATATTTGTCCTAAAAAATGTACGATTTGCGGTTTCGGCATGGTAATAAAGAAATCAGGCGTTAAATCCAGATCTAAATCTGATTAACTTATTTAATACATCACATATGAACCGTCAAGTAAATTTCTTTTTCTGTGGCATTCTACCAGCTAGTATTATTTTTTTCACTGATGATAGTAAATATTTAGCTATTTATGTAAATCCCTATTAATATTATTAATGCGAAAGTAACTCTGCCTGTCTGTTACGCTTTCACGGAAAAACTACTGACCTGATTTGGCTGATTTTCCATTTTGTCCATTTCGTTCATTTTGTGTTTTTTGTCATTTATGTAGTTTACAGATATACGGGGGATGGGATAGTTTGCGATATAAAATGAAGTGAATCTTCCGGGGGCTAATACATAAATATTTCATACAATGTAACCTGTACCGCCTGATCTTTAAACAAGAGGTACTCACTAGAGGTTGGCCCGTGGCGCAGCCGCTATATAAATAATAATTTAGTGAAAAGTAATTTAAATAAGTATAAAATAATGTGACAAAATCGTTGACCGTTTTTTATTACAATTTATGCCGCGGTTTAACAGTGACTGTAAGAAAAGTTGGGACATGAGTCGCATGTACTATCTATGGTTCGCATAGTTTTTAAATGTTTTGACAGCAGGAAAAATCGTTTCCGTGGGACGACAAGTGCTGTTTTCATCCCTGTAATCACGCAATTCTAAACGTACTTTCAGAATATAGAGAACACAAACATCTATTTAAATAAAGTACATTTTTTTATATAATGCGAGCACGCTAAAACCGTTTTATAATTTATTCGAGACGGTAAATAAAATGGGGACGCCAGAAACAAAGAGTAATTTGGTCCAATAAAGATCCGATCAAGTAGAAAAATGGTCCGACCCAAATAAAAGCAGAAATGAAGACATGTAGACCGCCACGAGACGTTGTCATTAAAATAGACACAACAGCTTTAATTTCGAATGCAATATAAACACAACGAATCTTCGAAATAGGTCGGAATTCTGGTATCATCTCGAGATTAGATAATTGAGCTCCAAAGGGAAGAGACAATAAAGAATGGGACACAGGTGTTAAACGGCATTGAGGAAATAAGGCAGTGGTCAGACAAATCACTGAGATATTTTTTATTATCTTATAAAACGTCTTATGACGTTGTAAGTTTGTAGAAGTAAAAGGAGTCAAATAGCGCCTTAATTATTGTTTGAATTACAATTCAATATCACATTTCTATCGTTATATTTTAAAAGTAAGATATTGTTCTAGTGGCCATTTTTTATATGTAAATATATTTATATATTGCACGAATACCTACACGAATACACACACGCGCGCGCGCGCTACGCGCACATATATATTAGGATGTATTATAACTTGTGTCCAAATCACTACTGGTTATAGTCCATACCATAGCATATAAGAGCAACTAAAAAGAGTGATGGCTACCCAGTAAACGCAGTTTCTTACTAAATCTGAACAATAAGATACATAAGATATAAGAACACAAAACTTCGATCGTTGGGTATTCCTTTTTATCGGATCAAGGCAACTGAAAGATCGGCAAATGGAGAAGTAAATTAAAAATAATATAAACTCTCTTTTTACACGAAAACGTTTATTTAAAGTAGTAGAAGTATTTTAAGAAGAATATGTAAGGTGTGCGGCAAGACAAAATTTCGCGAAATATTGTTAGATCGTCAGACACTCGCAGCTATCCTCTCCTCCGTGCGTACACCCCAGTTCTCTGTTATTTTGTATAGCTATACTACATTAAACCAGTTATACACAATGCTTATTTAGGAACCCTTTCACTAAATCAGGGTGGCGCAGTAAATTAAAGGGTATGTATTACTCTTCAGTAGCTACGCCTCGTTTGTCGTTTGCCTTATACTGGGGCCCTAAATCAAAGCAGTGTATGTATGCAATAAGAGTCCTCCTACTCTATTGCCAATACTACTTAGTTGATATGTTAAAGGAAGTGTGTGGAAAGTGATAACGATACAGTTATTGGGATAGGCTGAGTCCACGATAACATATTTCACCGATATCAATAAAACAATATTGATCTTCAAAGGACGTGACGATAACATCTAGTATAAACAAATCATAGGAAGTAAAAAATATAATAATATGCCATAAAACAAACATGATATAAATTCTAATATTTTTAATTAATAAAAGAACTGACGTAAAGAATAACATCTCATCATCTAATTTTAAAATATACTAATAGAAATAAATTTAATTACTTAAACAATAACTAATGCGCTATTTGACTCATTTTACTTGTACCTACACTCTAAAAAATATGTGAGGATACGACTTTCTGTGAGTATATAAGTTCTTTTGGCTGTCCGTATCCCTATTATATTTACCTTGCCTTTCTATATTTTATTATCTATTGTTGTAAAAACTCTTTGCAAGTTTTTATGGTCGTTTGACTTTACGTAGAAAAAACATTATGAATTGTAATGTCAATTTGTGAAAAAAAATATGCGGGTGATTTAATATTTTTATTTGGAGTTTTCTTCATAAATATATCGAAACTCGACATAACCATCGTCTCTACGTCCACATTTCTTTTAACTTACCACTGCTGACACATAGTTAAGATTAGTTGATAGAGTTACAGTAGTAAGACAAATGTGTGTATAGTAAGATATAGAAGCATTAGACTGCTTCAAACGCATTTTAGCATAGATATAAAGTGACATAACCTCAGTTAGAACCGCTTTATATAGCAATTAGCATATTATCATTAAGCGAATGAAATTATCGTTCACGTTACACAGATGAGCGGCCAAGGTTGGTTATGCTCGTGTTCAGTGAATGAATTGGACGGTTTGAGCATAAAATTAGCATTGTTACGGCCATTATTCACATGTAAATGGTATAAATCAGATGTGATATAATATGCACCTCAGTTTCAAGGGCATCTTCGAAATTTGACGCTAATATGCGGAAATGTGCAGAAGTGTCAACCACTTCGCTCACGTACGCAACGGTTAGATAGATAACACTTTATTATACAAGTACACCAATACAAAAATAAACTTAAAGACTAAAATTATATCTAGTTATGTACAAAGGGCGGTCTTATCGCTAAAAAGCGATCTATTACAGACAACCCCAGGAATGAATTGAGATGATAATGGCGATGGTGGTATACGTCACACACACCCACCAAACACACACACACACACATACACACAGTCTAGAAATCCAAACAAGACAAATAATATGAGAGCATCATTAAGTTCAAAATCTGTTTTCTACTAATTCTCTTGCAAATAACATTCAGTCAATCACAACAAAACTATTTTTTTTTTGTTTATTTTCATTAAGCTTCTTGCAATACTGGACAACATTTTTGAAACACGTATTTCCACTACAAGGTTGTTGAGCTAAAATCCGGTGCGTAACACAATCCTTGGAACGGCGAGTTACGCAATTAGGAAACATGACATACGCAAGGCCTTATTGTAAACAACGATCTGCCCTTGAGTCTTTACAAACAGTATAACTTATAACCCGTGCGCGTTAACATGGCACCTGGCTCGAAAACAACCTTCCTCCCGCTGTCCCGCGCGGGGCCCCGCTCCCGTCATGCAAGACCAGTAGCGTGAGCATCACTGTTGTAGTTGTTAAATGACGATATTCAAAGAACTAAAATAACATTCAATTTAAACGTAATTTATTTGAGCCAGGTGCCATGTTTATTCGCCCGAGTTATACATTAAAATACAGAAACTAACTTTAATCTCATTTAGCCGGGTTCATACATCTCATTATTCATTAATTTGCTTTACTACAGATTTGACATAGCCTCCATACAAGTATCTCAATTATCTACAAATGGTTAGGTACGAGAATGGATAATAAAATATATGTAGAAACTCAACTCTAATTATGAAGGAGTTATAAGTTTTTAGAGTTATACTTTCTTACTGGACTATTGTAATTTCTTTCATAATAATTATAATAACTACAAACGCACTAGGCTAGGTTGTGGTGGTCACGCAGCTTAGGTGTCTCAGTTGACCATAATAAAATGGTTTCAGTTTTAGGGAGACGCAGAAGTTTAAATGGTTCTTATGTATCTATAAATTTACCAAATAATTTATTTACTCAAAATTTCATTATAATGATTATTACTATGTATGTCTTTGACGACCACGGGCCATAAAAATGGCCCGGACTTTTGGAGGGCTTGCGCGGGGCCATGGAAAGACCAACACGTAGACGCCCTTTGACAAATTTAATGTAAATGTGGCGTGACACTGACCGGCGATTATCCCTGTCTACACCATATAATAATGCACCCAAGGACAAGCCCCAGCTAGTGTAGGACTATTGTGGAAAAAGGGGACAAAAAGTACCGGGCTATTGGGGTGAGCTGCTAGTGGTACTGGGGGTCTGGGAATATGGGGACTATGGCGTCTGCCCGTCGTAATGTTCGGGGAACATGGAAAAATGGGCAGACGGTGACTCGCCACTCCCTGCATGGGCCCCAGAAAATGCCATAAAAGGCAGGGGCAACATGGGTATGAGTGGCTAAGGGGTGTAGAGAGGCGGGCTGCAGGTTCACCGAAGCTACTTCTGACGTGATGCCATTTATCACTTCGATTATTATATTCAACTCAATTCATTTCTGGGGTTGTCTGGAAGAGATCGCTTATTAATGATAGGATTGCCTTTTGTGCATAATTAGGGATAGTTTTTTAGTCTGGAAGTTCATTTTTATATTGGTGTACAATAAAGTGTCATCTATCTATCTACCTACTGTCTATATTTAATTTATAATGAAAAAAATGACACGTTGGTTTGAAGTTTCATGTGTTTTTGCCCATCAGACATGAAAATAGTAGGTGCATATTACTTAAAACTACTTATACTTAAATATATATATATATACAGGGTGTTTGGCGCATGGACCGACAAAAATTTTTGGGGGATTGGGTGGATCAAGAGCTATCTTTAACCCATAGATACTTATGTCCCAAGTGTCACTGTAATCGAGATACGATTTTTTTTGTTTGTTTTTGAAAATTACCTGGTTCATCGTCTTTAAAACGACATATTTTTCTAGCTTGTTGTAATTGAACCAAATAACTTCTATCGCAGTCTTTAATTTATGATTATTCTAAATTAAACATTACTTCTTAGCATTAGACAACAAAACGTTCTTGACGGGCTTTCAAACTCTTAAAAATGAATTAATCTATGAAAAAGACCAAATTTAAAATTAATTATAAAAAAAACTGAAAGTTATTAAGAATTTCATTTGATTGAAACAAAATCTGTACTTAATATCCTTTCCAACGATATACCACATGGCCTTGAACTCATTCATGTGATCACAAAATAAGGTATTACTCAACCAGTGTCAGAATAAAGAAAACACCTTGTTTGTATTTTAAGACGTTTTAATTTAATTAAATTTACAGATTGGGTTCAAAATGACGGCCTCCATTGTGAATGCATGCACGACATCTTTTTCTTATTTTCACAGTCGTCGTTTTTAATCGCATTTCTTCTTTCATTATTCGAAAGGCGCTATTTATTTTTTCTATTAAATTTTCCCTTGTCCGTACTTCTGTCGCATAAACAATTTCTTTGCGCGCCCCCAAACATAAAAATCCAGAGGTCTGTCTGTCTGGTGACCGTGCAGGCCAAGGAATCGGACCGCCTCTTCCGATCAACGAATTGGGAAAACAATTGTCCAAATGTTCTCGAACGTCTCGTTGGTAATGTGCTGGGCAACCATCATTTTGGAAAATAAAATGTTCTTCTTCTACTATTGGTAATACCAATTCAGGTAAGTCATTTATTAAAAAAGAAAAATAACTTAAAAGAAAGACAAACACACCAACAGTTTAACAGAACAGGACAGAATAGTTCAACCAAAGAAAACTTAACAAAAACAGAACGTAACAAAAACAAAGTTAAACACAAAAATACTCCAACAATGCAGATGTGAATCGCGGCAATACCGATAGCAATGATAGTAAAATCTCAACTAATACTAAACAAAGACCACGACACAAATTACGATCCAATGACAGACAAAGACAAGGGATATTTTCATGTGCAAGAAAGAGACAGTGTTTCCTGCGTACCATTGTTCCAACAAACGGGTTCGGTGTTAGAGTGCGTGTTCGTCCCTACTTTGTTTTTGATAATTTAATCACATAAGGAATAATTTCAAGGCCATGTGGTATATCGTTGGAAAGGATATTAAGTACAGATTTTGTTTCAATCAAATGAAATTCTTAATACCTTTCAGTTTTTTTTATAATTAATTTTGAATTTGACCTTTTTCATAGATTAATTCATTTTTAAGAGTTTGAAAGCTCGTCAAGAACGTTTTGTTGTCTAATGCTAAGAAGTAATGTTTAATTTAGAATAATCATACATTAAAGACTGCGATAGAAGTTATTTGGTTCAATTACAACAACAAACTAGAAAAATATGTCGTTTTAAAGACGATGAACCAGGTAATTTTCAAAAACAAACAAAAAAAATCGTATCTCGATTACAGTGACACTTGGGACATAGGTATCTATGGGTTAAAGATAGCTCTTGATCCACCCAATCCCCCAAAAAATTTTGTCGGTCCATGCGCCAAACACCCTGTATATATATATATGCAATAAAAAATTAAATTAAATTATCATTTATGAAGTCAATTTAAAAAATAGTTTATAGCCTGAGAGTAGGTAGGTATTCTCAATCAAGTACATAATTATTGATTAAATTTACAAAAAAACATGTATTTATATGATATTCTATATTGAATTAATCTATCTAGTTATGCGAGAGAAGAAATAGCTGGCTGCGTGTGAGTGACGACAAAAACGTGGCCGCGGGTGCTTGTCGATGGGTGCTTACGGTGTTGATAATTTACGAACAATAGTAACATCGCGGTAGCCGCCGTGTTGTAAAACCTTATTTAATGTCATAGACAAAATGTGACTGATGTGTAGAATATAATTTTAATTCAAATTTACTTCAATAAAAAATGTCGAACAGCTCACACAATCTTTTACTAAAAGATATTTTCCAACATTCGTTATCAGCACGAAGGGCTCTGTAAAATGAGCTAATTGTTCCATTTTTTCATTTCGAAGTCGTTGTGGCATTGTTTTTTTGTGTATAGTAAATAAATACGTCTGACAAAAAAAAAAAAAACCAAAGTTCAATATGTCAGGGGATCACGAAAGAACAGGGTCAAGCCTACATTCATTGGCAGGAATATATTTAAAGGGAAGAGACGACTATGCTTCATGGAAATTTAAAATGCGCATGTATCTTCTACATGAAAATTTGTGGAATTGCATAGTCGGATACCCTGCGGGTGATGCCACTCCCGTTGACGTCAAGGTAAGAAATGACGAAATTACCTTAGCGAAAATTTGCTTAACCTTGTATGGTCCAGCAATTACGCACGTCAGAAGCAGTAAGACTGCGAAGGAAGCGTGGAACGCTTTAGCAGCTTGGTGGCCCATGATATCAGATGTTGTGTTTGTACCAGGTTTAAATACAAATTTAATTTCTGTAAAGAAAGCCACAGAAAATGGCTTTTCTGTTCTTTTTGATACAAAAGGTTGTAAATTTTTTGACGCCTCTACTTTTTCTTATACAGGTGATGCTGTTTTGCAAGGGTCTTGTTGTGGTGGATTGTACACTTTAGATTGTACTGTAAGTTCACCCAAATCCTTATCAGCGTTCGAAGTACAAAGTGACGTTTCAAGTTATCGCTTATGGCACAAGCGACTTGGTCACTTATGTCGTATAGGTTTAGACGCTCTTAACAAAGCAAATCCAGACATTTCGTACAAAGACATAGATAAGGAACCCTGTATAGCATGTATAGAAGGTAAGCAAGCTAGGAAACCTTTTAAGAAAGTTCGTTACCATAAATCGTCTTCTAAGTTAGAACTGATTCATTCGGATCTTTGTGGACCGATGTCTGATTGCTCTTTTCAAGGCAATAAATATTTTCTAATTTTTGTAGACGATTATACTCGTATGATTTATATATATTTTATTAATTCTAAAGATCAAGTCAAAAGTAAGTTTAGTATGTTTAAAGCCATGGTAGAAAGGGAGACCGGTTTAAAAATTAAAACCCTGCGGTCAGATAATGGTACTGAGTACGTAAACAGCGAGTTTTCTGACTACCTAAAAGGAGAAGGCATAAAGCCTAAAGGCCTATCTGAAAGAATGAATAGGTCAATTGTAGAAAAGGCACGTTGTATGCTTTCCGATAGTTCTCTCCCTAAAGGATACTGGCAGGATGCAGTCGAGACTGCTGTCTACTTAAAAAATAGATGTCCTCACAGGAGCCTCGATGGTCAGACACCTTTTGAAAAATGGCATGGTAAGAAACCAAACGTGTCTCATTTAAAAGTTTTTGGTTGTCGTGCAATGGTCAAAACTCCAGATGCTCGAAGAAATAAGTTGGATCCCAAAGCTAAAGAGTATATTTTCGTTGGATACTCAGAAGATCCTCGAAGTTACTATTTTCGGGAACCAAATTATCCAAGAAGATTGACCAAAGCGAGAGACGTAGTTTTCTTCGAAGGAGTATTCTGCGATTTGAAAGCTGAAGACAAAGAAATTGGTAATTCTTCAAATATTTTTGATATAACTCATTTAAACACAGATCAGAATCCAAGGTGCAGTCATCAATTGACGGAGGAAGCTGAAGTGGCGCCGCTCCTTGTGGAGCAGGTACAAAATAATTCAGATTTTCCTAGGATAAGTGATGAAATTACTACTGACGATATCAATACAGTGACGCAGACTGTCGATTTATCTGAGGAACGATATCCACTTAGGAATAGGCTACGTCAACGTTTTGATGCAAACCTTATTAGCCAAGCTGACTACACAGACGATCCCCAAAGCTATAAAGAAGCTGTAGACGGAGGCGATAGTTATCAGTGGACATTGGCAATGCAAGATGAGTATAATTCACTAATAAAGAAACATACTTGGGACCTAGTGGATAGACCAAATAAAAGGGTGATACCATGTAAGTGGGTTTTCAAGTGTAAAAGAGATGCAGAAGGTTCTATTGTCAAATATAAGGCAAGGCTGGTGGCGAAAGGTTTTAATCAAGTTTGTGGTGTTGATTACAATGAAACCTTTTTACCAGTAGTGCGAAATTCTTCTTTACGAACTCTGTTTGCCTTGGCTGCAGAGATGGGTCTTAATATGCACCACTTAGACGTGGATACTGCATTTCTGAATGGAGATCTAGAAGAAGAAGTATATATGCAACAACCGGAAGGTTTTTATAAGCAAGGCGCAGAGAACAAAGTTTGCTTATTAAGGAAATCGTTATATGGCCTAAAACAGGCTGCACGAGCATGGAATATAAAATTAAATGAAATTTTATCAATTATAGGTTTTAATCAGACCTCTTCCGAACCTTGTATATACTTAAAAAGTTTTAATAATGAAACTGTCATACTCACTGTATATGTCGATGATATTATTTTATTTTACAAAGAAAAAATGTCATTGGACATTGTCAAAAGTGATTTGGAAAAATATTTCTCATTAAAAGATTTGGGTCCATTAAAATATTGCTTGGGCTTAAATATTACGAATGACGAAAATAAGAACATATCAGTCAGCCAAAAAACATATATAAAAGTTGTTTTGGAACGTTTTGGTATGAAAGACTGTAAGGAGAAGTCTACACCGTTACAAAATAATAAGCTCAAAAAGAGTGAGCAGAGCTGTGAGTATCCTTACCAAAACTTAATGGGATGTTTAATGTATATAGCTGTAAATACTACGCCTGATATAGCTTACGCCGTAAGTTATTTGAGCCAATTCAATAACTGTTATGACAAGAGTCATTGGTTGGCAGCCAAGCGTGTTTTACAGTATTTAAAAGGAACTGTAGACTATTGTATTACTTACAGGAAGACGGGTAAACTATTATGTGGGTATACGGATGCGGATTGGGCAAATTGTGAAATTGACAGACGCTCCTACACCGGTTATTGCTTCAAGCTAGCAGATGGCCCTATCAGTTGGGAATGTAAGAAGCAACCAACGGTAGCTTTATCCTCAACGGAGGCCGAGTACATGGCGTTAACTAGTGCCGCTAAGGAGGCAATTTTTCTTAGGAGGTTAGTATTTGACATTACTGGTAACACTGATAAGGTTACGTTATTTAGTGATAGTCAAAGTGCGCAAAAAATTGCCTTAAATCCAATCCACCACAATAGGACAAAACACATTGATACAAAGTATCATTTTATAAGAGAGAAAATTGCTGAAGGCATAATAAATATACAATTCTTGCAAACTAATAAAATGCCAGCAGATATTCTGACTAAGCCTCTAAATTGTATAGCACACCTTAGGTGTACTTCGGAATTAGGTTTAGTTTAAAGCTGTAAATATGTTTTCGTTTTTAAGGTTATTAGTTTGTAGTATATTGTATTATTTTCTATTACTTTGTTTTTGCCTTGTTTTCATATTTTCTCTTATTTTGTCTATTTCCATTAAGGGGGGTATGTTGTAAAACCTTATTTAATGTCATAGACAAAATGTGACTGATGTGTAGAATATAATTTTAATTCAAATTTACTTCAATAAAAAATGTCGAACAGCTCACACAATCTTTTACTAAAAGATATTTTCCAACACGCCGCGACTTGGCCGCTTAGTGCGATTCTATACTTAAGATCCACGATGATTCCCTACCCCATAAATATGAAGATGATTACACTACACAAACACAGGAAATTAAAGTAAAAATAAACTCACCGATAGCTGCCTCTTCACAGCTGGCGGCGTCGACGCCGGCTTCATGGGGTATCTGCTGTACCCTCCGTTCGAACTGTTCGGTTGTGATGACGACCTGCCCATAGACCTTGGCAAGGTCTGGGACTTCATCAGCGGCCCACCACCGCTCGGGACCCTCCTGCCAGCTGTCGTCAGTTTACGACCTGCGACTGTTCACATGGTATTGGTGTGCTACTTGATTGTTAGAGTAAATTTTAAAAGGCTATCCACTATTTAGTCCTTTCTAAAGTTAAATATTTACAAAATGATAATTTAAACAAAATTATTTATCTCGTTGAAAGTTACGAAAGATTTTCCAAAAGGTAATTTTTCTTGAGACAAAAGCCTTACATTTACATTTTCAGTAGCCGTGATCACGGCTACTGAAAAGTGGCCGAAACGTCGGAATAATTTAATACGATAAAATCCTCGCTTAAAATCGTTAAAGTAAGACGCAGCTTGATATATAAAAAAAGAATTGTTTTGTGTCACCAAGCATCGCGACCAATTAGCAACGTTAGGCTCAGGCGCAGTAGCTTTTGGTATTTTTTTTGGCTGATAGGGACTGAAATTACAATTTATGTAATGTAGTGAAAATTACATAAATTGGAGGAGTGGTATTTATTATTATTATTTAGACAATATTTTATTTAAAATAAAAAAGACCATCTCACGATTAATACTATCTATCTTTGTGTGTGTAGTAGTGTTTTAAGTATGTACCAGACCTTACAACAAAAATACCGTTATTACCAGATTTCATAAAAATCAGTTATTTCCCAGATCGATAAGAAGAAAAACAAATAAAGTAACTTTTATGTTTACGTATTATGGATAAACTTTAAAAAAAATAACTTATGGACTAAATTTTTCGTGGCTTTTAATGTAGCTGTTTGTCAATATTATCAAATTTATTAGAATTTTTGTTACTTAAAATGGTGGGTTAGTTATGTTAATGAGTAAGGGGCAACAAAGCTTTAGTAATTCTCAATTAGTGGAGACGTAAGCCTTTAATAAAAAATTAAGGTTAATAACTTACTCATCATACAAACAATCATAAATACATTATGATTGTTTGTACCACGGTTTTACAATGTTATTTTACATATCATTACAATATCATCGTAGCACGAAATTCCGGTTCCTTTGGAGTATCCGCTTAATTCGTTTTTGCCATTCTGCATCCATCTTTAGCATCCACCATTGGTCATTCGTGCCCATATCATTCCCCTAGGGATTCCTATTACCTACTTAGCCGGTTTCCGCAAAATGTGACAACGTAGACTACTCTCTTGCAGTACCTGGGCTTGGTGAAGGACATGAAGACTGCCGCGGATATAGAGTCCGAAAACGAATGTGTAATAAGCAGAATATGCAAGATTTTAACTGTACATTACTTTATGCGGACAAATCTACGTGGGAGCCTTACTATAGCAATACATTCAAATAAATCGACCAAGTGCGTGTGGTGCTATTCGGCGATTACGTACACTTATGCAATGCATTCTAACAAGGCAGATTGACACATGTCACTCACAACGACCACGTGTACGACAGCGATTTTTACCGTTCCACTTACTTGCGGACATTACAATCATGAGTTCTAGTGGAACGGATCATGGAGCGTTGATGTCATAAACGACGAAATACAAAAATGTCATTGATTGATTTGAAAATCGCGCCTTTCAACGTCAATGGATAGAAATTAATGTTCTGTGGTCAACGCCCACTTCGACTCACCTCCTGACATGGGTCGTTGTGAGCGCCGTGTGATCGAAAATGATGACGTAATTAGTGACGTTTTCGCCACGATCATAATGACCATGGTCGCTATGTGGAACGGCCGACGAAGCATTTTCGGCATTGTGAGCTACTAACGGAACGTGTCCAATATATAATGAACTCCCGATAAATATAACAAATTCACCATATGTCAATTTGTTAAAAATACGGTACAAGAGTTGCTTAGTTACACATATGATGAGTTTATGACATACATTTAAGTTAAACAAACAATTTTTTATTGCAGGAGTTCAGCAGACGGGCAGACGGCCCACTTGATGGAAAGCGGTTACCATCGCCTATGGTGGTCATTTGCAACAACAAAGGTGCTACAAATGCGCTGCTGCTCTCTTAAGGGAGACTGGAACCTTGTCACTAATGCCGGAACACAACTCAAGGTTGTTATGGCGACATACTTTAGACCAGGGGTGGTAGCCATCCAGTAGGGCAAATGCCCTACCACCTGGCTGTGGGTTGTTTTGTCACCTCTTACGACAGGCCGCCCGGCGGCAGGAAATTGTATTTTTTCTTCGTTCCTGCACGGATAAAAATTGACGTATAACAATATTACAATGATTTATGTACCAAATTTCACGCGTATGAACCCGAAATTTTCAAAGAAAATTGCTTTTGGCATAGAATGACTGAGAGACGGACATGATTGTTTAAGGGTTCCTCTTTTACCAAAACGACTACGGAACCATAAAAAATGTTACCTTGTCCACAGTACTTGAAGGAAACAATAACAGGTTGAACTTTTAAACTTGAAGGTGTGAAGATTAAATCAGATTCTTGTCCATATTTGTGTCATGAACAACAAGAAAACACGTGCACTTTCGACGTGATTGCAAAACGCATGCAAATTACTCATGTCATTTTCACTTTTTAAAAGACTCGTCGACTGGTTTCAGTTTGCTTTTTGCGCAAAGTTGCTTCATAGAACGGGTCACTCATTAAATATACTGTGCGATTTTTACTTGCTCTGAAATCTCTTCTAGAACCAAATAGCAAAAGTTAAACTAACAATTAAATAAATGGGACATTTATTGCTTGTTTTACCTTTAAAATGAGTTCTAGAACCAAATGGCAAAAGATTAAACATAATTTCGTAATGTCAGTCCGTCCGTCTACCAATGTATGTCAGTCATTATATTTGAAGAGCGTGTAACACATTATGATAGAAAAAGTAACTATAGAAAGGATAATCGCTCATTAGCAAACGTAATTTTGAAACATTTCTAAATGTGACAATAATATTTTAAACATATTTGCTTAAAATGCATTTACAAAGCCTGTATACATCGTTTAAAAATAAAAAAAACACAATGGAGCGTGCTGTAAAATAGGTACTTAGGTGAAAAATATATATAAGAATTCCACCAAGGAGTTCCGTATTACGAAAATAAATAAGCTGAATAATCGAACCTCCTTGGAAGAGCTTTTGGTCAATAAATTTACCTCACTTTAATACTATAGAGAAAATGAGACGAAAGATGTAGTTCTAGTATTCACCACGCGTGCGCGGCGTTATTTGCTAATGCGCGCCATTTTCATATTATTTGACCAATAATTACATTTATACATAATATCGTACATTATCATTATACAGTATACATATTATCCCCGCAAATTGCTATTGCGCCTGGCCGCCATTTTGGTGACGTAACCGTAGCCGAACACTCAGTACTGTCAGCATCACTGGCCGACGACTACGCGTACATATCGAGTTGCGGATGACGTCACGTGAATGTTAATTTGACAAGGTTCCAGCGCATTACCAATTTGCGGGGATAATAGTGCCTAGCACGGATCTCGGGCGGTCGGCGGACAGTAGAGATTGTTTTGCATATTGAGCGTAACCAATGTGATGAGAATTGTCGGCATTATTGCTTTGTCTCTACTGCTACAAGGGAGGAAAATATATTTCATACAACTTATTAAACGAATTAAAATAGATGATTTTGGAATATAACCAACACTGTAGGTGGTGCGATCCGAACTAACCGAGCTAGTCTCGACTGTGTATCACGGAATATTGATGAAGCATCCCTTCGACATATTACCTGACAAATTAGGATTGTAACCACTCGAAAGTGATAATAATTAATACTTCGAAAAATATTTCAAAATTCACTCGTATGCAGATCACCGCTCAAAAGCCGTGCCGGGGATTACACATATAATAAGACAGAGTTGTCTACTTGCTCCCAAACTAAGAGTGGCTTGTATTTTGGAAGACACATCGCTTAAGATATTTTCTTAAAAATATTATTTTATACTTTGAATTTGGTGAATGACAAGAAACTTACGAATATTAAGACTAAGTTATGACTTATTGTGACTAAGGCTGGTGTTTACCAACATTTAACCGACGGTTAAGATAAAATAATCGCTGTTTATGTATACAGTTTGATCAATTATTTTATTTTAATCACCGGTTAAACGTCGGTGCACACCAGCCTAAAAAAGGCCCTGGGCCGATTTATTTTAATACAGTATGTAATGTTTCGGAACAAGCAGTATTGCTTTTTTGATATTGGACTATTTCTGACTTAATATGGTCGACATATACAAGAGCTGAAAGTCCTCTTATTGCTTATAACCGAGAGCTTTTCACAAGAAATTCCATTTCGTACACTGCGATAACTCCCCATATAAAAACAGACTTGAACATTTGGGATAAAATCCTACTTTCTATTAAAATGTATATGTATATATACTATGGCGGCACTGTAATAGGGATTTCCTCTAAATATGAGTACTCTTTTATATACGCAATTCCATTTTTATGATAGCTTCAGTAATTTTTAAAGGATATAGATTTTTTTATTTTTCAAATACATGACCCAGATGGACGGCCATGACATTCGCAATTTCTTAATTAGTTAATATCTGTAACAAATGCTGCACCCCTGTCATGGATGCACACATCAGATGTAATGAGTGACTTGTTCTTTCCACCTGATAATGTGTGTATTGTTGTTATGCTATTTAAATAAATAAATAAACATCAAAGAAACAATCTCACTTTCGAAATACATTTTCATTAATAAGTAAGGATAATATCAGTATTCTATTGATAGGCTCTAGTATCTCCACTTCTTAGACATCGGTTGGTATATCTGGCAGCTCATTCTAGGCGGATGGTGTTTCGGGTTTCTCTATCAACAATTTAAGCATGTGACTGGGAGCGTAAAACAAAATTTTCTGTAATAATTTTGAGTAAATTGTGTGATTTACTAACTTTTCCAAAAAAAAATGCAAACATCTAACACACGCCAAGCATTATTACGGCGCGTAGCCAAGTTGTGGCTGAGCCTTTAGGAAGAATAAAAAAAAAATTGTGAGTGTGAAAAGTGTGATTAGGTACCTTATAGCAACCAGTTACATTCCCTCGTTCAAATATAACAAGTATGTCATACATGGGTTCCACTGAACCGCAACATGATGGTACAGGGAAATATAAGTCAAACGGAAAAGACCGTGTGCACGCCACGGCTGGCTGGCCATGCTTGTTGCTCGGCGGCACCCAATGGCTACGCATTCATTGAAATAAGTCAACCACGAGTCAACAGTAGCGGTATATCAGTGGGAAAATTTTGAGCAACCTGAGCTTAATGTTGAAACCAACTGTTTATAAATGAGCTAAAAACTAGCATTTTCTTATTGCCTGAAGCTTGCAATCAAGCATACAGACCACCTGTCATCTGATGGATAGGTGGTAGTGCCCACAGTACTCGAATAAAAATGACGCTCTTCTTAAACAATCCTGTTTTGTAACGCTGAGGAGAAATCTCAGCGGTAAGTCTCCAAAATATCGCTGTTTTATGCGGAATGGAATAAACGTTCTAGCCAAGCAAAGTAACTTAAGTTTGGCAAAAGGTGCATCGTTTAGGCAATTTTCACATAGCATTCATATTTAAAATAAAACTACGTTTTAACGGTTTTAAGCACGGTAATTAATTTGATTTTGGTTATTCCGACGTTTCGGCCGTTTTCCAGTGGTCGTAGTCACGGACGACAAAGATGACATCTGTCCAACGGGTATTGTTAGTTTTATTTAGCCTACCGCCAACTTGTTCATTTTAATTATTTAGTTTTAATTTTGTTTATGGTTATTATTTACACTTTGGGAGCTTAATCTAATTTACCACCGCTTCACAACTTGTTGTGGCTTGAAGAGAAGAAGCGGCGCAAGAAACTCTTAAAGAAATTTATTTCTCATAAGAACATGTAGTTCACTTACAATGAGATTAAAATAATAATTATTAATTAATACAGTATAATTCTTAACACTAATGTGGTCCTATGCAGTCTGCGATAGAATTATGTTGTGGTTTATTATTTTATATTTGTAATTTAGTGGTTTATTATTTTAAATTTGTTAACTCTTCAGCAAATTAAAAGCGGCCGAAACGTCGGAATAACCAAAATCAAATAAATTACCGCGCTTAAAACCGTTAAAACGTAGTTTTATTATGTATACACGTCGCGAAAACTTAAGAAAATATAACATTCATATTTTTACAATATCACACGATAACAGTGAATATCAACATTGTTAGGAAATTTGCACACAGAGATGTGTCAAACCCCCCAAATCTGCCTTAACAACTTTGGTGGATATACTCGCACATACGAGTATACACACACACGAAACTTGCAATTGGGTGGTTTATAGATTCTATTATATTACTAGACCACGTAATAATAAAACACAAACTATATTTGAAGATAGATTAATGTCATAAATATTCCCTACCTTGACACCTTGAGACTACTGAATCCCGCCGGATTTCCATTTTATATACATAGAATAAGGAAAGTTGGCAAAGATGTACGTGATTTGTTCGCTGTCACAGAAGCACAAAATATCCAATACGAGTTTTCCATTTAAAGCAGTGGTTCCCAAATTATTTTGTATACTGCCCCACTTTGAGAATAAATTATTTTTTAGCGCTCCCATTTTTTCACCTACTTAAAAAGCACTATAACGTCAAATTAAATTAATTGATTATTGTGAGCTATATTAGCGGAGATTAAACATTAATTCTAAACGAGACTTTTACTATAGCCCGCAAGAGTTAACTTGAGACCTAAGCGCAGTAGGTAGTACACAACGGCGCTGAGGTCTCAAGTTAACTCTTACGGGCTACACCTGCCTGCTTTTTCTGGGTCTCTTACCGCCCTCCTTTAGGTTTGCAGCGCCCACAAGGGGGCGTTATCGCCCACTTTGGGAAAGGATGATTTAAAGTAAAGGTACATGTATAACATTTTAAATTATTAGAATAGATTTAAATATTTACATTACAAGTGATCAATAATTCAACAATGAAAATAATAAGCATTTAAAATTTGCGCAGTCACCTACTTTTATATAACATACGCGCATTCGTTTCTTGATTATGCAATAATTCATCCTACGCACTGATCTACCCACGCTGTTGTCTATGACAAAATAGGTTAATTTGATGATACATGATATTTAAAAGTTTGATTATGTCGTGATATTTATGATTTTGCTGCTCACATTCAGAATGGAGGAGGTACCACACTTATTGAATATTTATATATAATAGAAACTCGACAAGATGTATGTGTTGGTTAAGACTTTTTAATATCGAAAAATGGAATAGATCTCTGGGGATAAAATGATTATCAGAGATTCGTATTAGGAATATAAATGTCGAAGTAATACAGAAGCCTATGCAATATTTTATACAGTCTGTGCCTAGTATCTCAGATTCACGACACGATTGCCGACCGTAAAGGAGTTCACACACTAGTCGGAACGGATTCGACGAATAAAGAGGTTTGCCCTTATGACATAAAGGCGTGCGTCGCATCAGTGATATGTAGGTAGATAAATAGAAAACACTTTATTGTTCACCACATACACATAAAATAAACAATTTACAGTAGTCACATTAAACGGTAAAAGATCTCTTCCAGACAACCCGGGCTATAGATTCTATATCTATTAGCTTTAGAAATAAGTTATTTTATACTCTTTAGTTTTTGAAGTCGGTTTTTTTAAACGAAGTTTTTTTTTTATTTGTTATTTTTTAGTGTCTAGCTATGTATGGGTAGACGAAAGGTGCCGCGCTCCTTAAAAAATATAGGTCCCAAGAAACGGGAACAAAAAATGGTAAAATGAAAACTACTGGGCCAAACTATGTTAAATTTTTAGGGGACCAAATGGCAACTATTCCGCATTGAACTTAAAAAAGAATCAGGTAAATCGGATCATAAATCTCAGAGTAATCGGTGTACATACATAAAAAAAACATACCGGCCAAGTTGAGAACCTCCTCCTTTTGGAAGTCGGTTAAAAATAGCACCGTTGAATCCGCGTATAGATAAACGAAGACGTATGCCTTCGTTTATCTATACTATATATAGGCGTTATACATAGGCGACAAAATTAAAACACTCCCCCGCTTTTATATCGGACGTTAAATCTAGAAGTCTATATAGAAGAAACTTCACTAAAACTAAACAAAGATAATATTACGGCGTTAAAAGATTAATCAACACGACAGTGGCCCATTTTTTTCTGTAATTAAATAGTTTGACTCAATTTATTTTGTGCTTGCGTTCGTGTTAAATCGCGATTTCAGGTTATGTTTTTCACCTTCGCGATTAGTCGTGGGGATATTGAACGATAAATGTCAGGGTCAATGCGAACAGTAAGAATAGAATGCATATACGAATCAAGTTTCCGAAAAAGATACCGTTTATTGCATGGTTGTCCATAAAGTATTTGATTTATCGATAGCAATTTGATATTTAGATTAGTAAAACTTGTTTTTATACGAAACTAGCGGTCCCGGCAGACTTTGTCTTGCCTTGAAAATATAAAAATCTAGGACCCGATCTTAACCCTCCTATCGGTTACAATTGTGAATCTAAACCACCCGGGGACCCTGTAAAACACACTCAAAAAATCATCAGTATGTCCAGTAGATTAGGCCCTAAAACCTAATCTCAACGCCACCTACCTGTTCCATTTATACGAGACGAGAATATTAGTAAAAGAATTAACGCAACCAGCATAGCAGGCAAAATTAGCAACTTTTTTTATTGGGACTGTGGCTCCAACGCGTTTAGTACGTAATAATTTTGGTAAATTAGCAAGTGACAATAGCCTGATAACATCTGTCACAGGACCGACGATCGATGCAGTAAACGAGTCATAAAGTGAACACCGCGTCTCGATTAACGTAGTGTAGGGCCGTCCTCAAGTCCGGTGGACTGACGACCTGCGCACGGTTACTAATAAGTGCTGACTGGCAAAAGCGTTTGGTGGAATATCTGACGCAAAATAGTTTTTAAATATTTATAAAAGACTAGGGTATGCCCGCGATTTCGTTCACGCTTGAGTTGAAATTCCCCCAAGATTTCCGGGACACAAAGTATCGCAGCAGAAAATAATATATAAGCTATCGTTTTAGTGAAAGCTGTATCGGAATAAGCTAATTTTTATGCACCTGAACAAGATAAAAAAACATTACAAATTTGTTCACATAAAATTTGCTATGGAACAGTGAAAAAATCACATTAAAATTGTTTTTATTTAAAATCGGATCATTATAAATAATTCCCAGAAAGAATGTCGCGGGATTCCCAGGATAAAAAGTATCGCAGATTAAAAGTCTAAAAATGCTGTCAATTAGTGAAAAAAAATAGAAATAGGACTAATAGTTTTTACGAAAATCCCGAACAAACCGACAAACAGATAATAAATCTTAAAAAAAATGCGCCGTGTTCTCCATCCTTTATATAGTGTATTCCCGTTGTTGTTTTTGAAATACCTTCAATGTAGGCATTTTTAGAAATTTATAATAGCTATTATAGATTTTTCCTAACTGCATATTTTCGAGCGATTTTCTTATACGATAACTATGAAAGCTATGTTCAAACAACTTGATCATTGCGCAAATCCTTCTCGTATGTTTAATATTCACCATATACAACTATGACATTGCATACAATTAATACTATGTTTTAAGGGTTTTAAGCGAGGCATTTTTTTCAGTGGCCGTGATCACGGAAGACAAAGATGTCAATCAAGTCTTTCGTGATCACGACTACTAAAAAGTGGCCAAAACGTCGGAAATAAAAATTAAATAAACACCACTATTCATTACATATTTCTTACAAAAGAACCTTGTATTATTTATTCGTTTATTTCAAAATTTTAATTGCTTATTTCTATAGTTTGTATTGAAATATGTAATATGCTAAAAAGAAAACTAGAACTTAGATTTATCACCATACAAGACTATTGAATAGTTATAAAAAATAAATAATTACCACTATTCATTGCATATTTCTAACAAAAAGACCTTGTATTATTTACTTGTTTATCACAAAATGTGTATTTCTTATTTCAGCAGTTTGTATTAAAATATGTAATATGCTTAAAAGAATAAGAGACTTAGACTTATCACCATACAAGACTATCCTATCTTTTTCTAAACCATGAATAGCTGGACTCAGTCCAGTTACAATCCGTTAGCTTTCCATTTCATTCGGCCAATACAATCTAGTTTTCTTCTAATACACAACACGGTTACATGTTTTCAATGAAATACGATAACTGTGAAAGGCCTTTTGCTAAAAGAATTGCTTGGGTCAAAGAAATGCAAAAGTTATTGTGTGTAACAACTTATATACACCAAGCATATTTTTATTCCCTCATCACAGCATTCAATATGAATAAAAATGATTGAACGTACCAAGGGGCTGTTGGGGGTTAAGAAGGCTTGATCAAAGAATACGAGAGATGTTCGTTGTTACAAGATATATTTTCAAGTGGAACTTCATCAGTGGCAGAAACAACTTAAAAGTCAGCCACTCATTCTAATATTAAATTCAAATTTAAAATATATACAAAAAGCTTGTATATCCATCAGGGGCCACCACCAACACTTGATCATTGACCATTATTTGTCCTAAAAAAAAATTTTTTTTATGTATATAGAAGTAATTTATATTATTATAATCTATTTAATTAGTTTATTATTGTTATTATTTTGTTTTTTCTTTAATTAACTCATTTTTTTTTGTAATGTCTCGTTAGACACCGGGTTGCCTGGAAGAGATCGCTATAAGCGATAAAGCCGCCCATTGTTCTAAAGGAAATGTATTTATATTAAATGTCTAGGTTAAGTCATTGTGAACAATAAGGAGTTTTAATTCATTTCAGGGTCCATGCGCAAATTACGTCACACGAATTCTATTATAATTTGCTACTTCCGCCGTCCATGTGACAGCTGGTCACATTCGTGAACTCCTCCCTCCCTAGTGTGACATCACATTACCGTGACGATACCTTAAGGGCACAGCGGAAGATCAGCGCTGGTTTTAACCGACCGGCATTATGCTGAGTCTGATGCCCCTTTTGGGACAAAATTATACTATTTTCGTTTTAATTTTTAAGTAATTATACTGTGTGTGTTATAATTTGTCCTAAATAAAATTATTTTCTTTCTTTCTTTCTTTCACATAATTTGCCATTTTACAAGAAATTAATAAATTAAAACATCAGTTTCGTAATTAGCTTAAATATATTCGATTTTTGAATGTCTTTGTTCTGATGTTTTTGTCTGCCGATAAAAAAAATCACAGTTTGTCGACCAACTCCCCCCCCCCCCCCTTAACATATAACATAATATATGGATGGCCCCTAATGTGTACCTCCGGCATAATTATACGAGAAACTTTCGAAAGCTAGTAGCGGAAGTATGACTTGATTTTTATGTTTTGATCACTTATTAAATTATGCAATCTAATTACAAATAAATCGTGAATATTCATTAAGCGCACTCGCGGCTTAAAGTTTATTCACTCAGGCAGTTTCCTGACCAAATGTACATGTGGTTGGTTACAATTGTCATGTGCTAACAGTGCAAGAAAATATCGTGATGAAATCTACACATCGATGTGAAAACCCTATCCGCCTTGGAGAAAGAAGCATGGCAGATACCTGCCATGTATGCCATGCCATACTGTCCGTTTCCCTATGAAAATGGTAAAGCTTGACCTCAGCACTGGGACACTTATGGATTGTTAGTATTAGTATATTCATCAAGTATATTTTTTTGTTGTTTAAATATTAATAAACTTTCCGGTGCTGAGCTAGAGATTATCGGGCGGGTTTTATAAATTAGTTATCTGGATATACAGGTTTCCTCACCGCCTCACCTTCCATCCGATCAGTACGTGGTAATTAATATTATAATAATAGGTATATTACGCCTGAAAAAATATTTAAGTCGTGCACTGCACGACCTGGATTTGGATCGACGTAATTGGAATTATATGCGGTTTCGTTGGTTACCAAGTTACCGCGTTTTTCGTTAGAGTAAGTAGACTTTGCCAACATAAACTTTATACATCTCCAAAGTCCTATTTCCGTTTTTTTTAAGCTAGGGGAAATCCTCTTGAGGACCATAAGCCGCAACAAGGGCAGAACCTTGGGGGGATGATTCGCGACCCGTGTGGGGGATTCGCCAGATCGAGGATGGCACCAGCATGCCCAGTCAGAACTGGTCCCATGCTGTTGCCACCCCCAGTTAGGGATACCCACTATAACCCCTGGGTGTTTCGTCCGTGCCTTATGCCAGAGCTGAAAGTCCTATTTCCGTAGCTTAAGCGTAGACAAGGTGAAGAGATTTTTTGCATGTCGAGCCGCGCGCAAAGTACATTGTATACAAATTGACGAGATTCACGGCCATTGCACTGCGCGTCACCAAGTGTAGTAAAAAAACACAATCTGTTAGTACGGTAAAAGATCGAATAACCAATTGGGTGCAACCATGCGTGTCAATAAATGTGGTCACTCCTCAAGCAAATCATATCGAGTAACACAGTTGCTGTTCATCAGTAAAAAATATGTCACATACATACAAGACAGGAAGGCGTTTTTCAGTTTGTACCAGTCAAAAAACGTGGGGTCTCATGGAGTTCTTTGAAGGTTACTACAGTAGTTAATAAATTACATATTACGTCGATTGCTTCCCGAGCTTGAAAGAAATGAACTAGGAATGATAAGTTTTATTAAAAAACCAATATTTTTTAATCGGTTAAAACATTTGAAAGAGTCAATCTCACTACCAATCTAACTATAGCATGATATTACATATGTATACTAACAGTGTATAAATTAGAAGTAAATAGAGCTTGGTTGGATTTTTCTATACGTAAGGGAAACTACACTGTTGTTGGCATCCTCCCAGTCAGTGACACCCTGTCCTTGTTATTTTGTAATATAATGATATAGTTAACTCTATATTAATGTTTAAAATTGTTTACTCATAACTACATAGTATATCGTAAACGATTTAAAAAACTAGCTGCTGAACTCAGAGTGGAATAATTGCACATTAAATTAATCTTAAATAATCGAGATTGTAATTCTAGTTTTACTTTTCTATTTACTTATTTTATATTAGCTGTCAAAGTAAAGAATACGTACTGATCATCACTTGCAATAATATTTAACTTTAATTATAGTTAATCGTCTTTTAAGCTCTTTGGGTGCGAGAGTAAATGAATGCTTTCCAACTGGTACACACTGTTACATGCTCCGTGTCACATCGTAAAGCAAAAAAATAAAAACAGAAGCACAGTGAACCCACGTGCAAACATTGATAATTAAAAAAAACTGAAATGCCAATGGGTAGTGTATGTCTCGAAACAGGGTTGCATTTAATTTTGTTATTATGGTTTGTCACACGAGTATGTTAGGTAGGGTTCTGCGGTGTTGTAAAGCGTCCGTCGACACCAACTGTCGCGATAGCCGGCATTTTTGACATTTTTCACTCTGAGCTTGTGGATATTTTTGACAAAGAAATAAAAATAACACAAAACGATAAACTTAAATAACATTCTATACACTAGTAGTACTAAGATTTAGTTCATTTTGAGAGTAAGAATTCAACATAGGTTACGTTGGGTTAATTTTTTTAAAATCTAGGATAGGATTTTTTCGTCTAAAAAACTCCGACACAAACATACCCAAAAATAAAATAAAAAATATTTAAAGAAGATGCGGTCGAAATTTCTCAAAAATTACTAAAAAAGTAAATGACTCGAAAAGTAAACATTTTGGTAAAACATAAATAAGGGTAATTCGGGTACCCCTTCATGTAGACGTTCTTTTTTTGGACGTTACTGTTTAAGCCATCCTGTATAATATGATTTAAAATTTATATCCGTATCAAGACAGAGTGTACAGATCCTCTTTTAAATGACACACTATATTTTGTATAATGCAAGGTAAAACTTGAACGGATGTGCGCAAACATACAGAACTAACTTCTCTCAAAGTGCATTAAGTTTTGCGCCTCCCATGCATTTATTAAAAAATATATATATACACCAAAAAGTATTCGAATATGTGCATCATTTAATCTAAAACACTTAAAATAAAGCTTATGAACATGACTCGAAAAAATTCTGACTTGACTTGAAAAAATGGCTCTGACTTGACTTGAAAAATGCAACTGTCAAAAATGACCACAACCACTCAACGTATGTTATTGGATACTCCAGACATTTTACAACATTAGTCTTTGCAGTAGGTTATGTCAAACGAAGCTAAGCGTATCTCTGAGGGTGTTCTACCTTCTATCGGTGGCTTCGTTTGACCACTGTTACTTTCAGTGTGAGCTAGTAACGTCGTCTTGGCCTTCTCTAAAGGTCTCCGTACTTTTATTGGTGACTCGTTGGGTTTTTTGTCACTTCTTTCCGGTTCGCTGTCAACTCCCAACTTACTCAGGGCGACAAGGTTCGCTACATTGGGCAGATAGTGTTCAATTGTGAATAACATTGTTTCTTTTTTGCTGTCAAAAACGTACGAGTAGTAGGCGAGGTATTTGAATTTGGCATAAAGGTAGATGAAGTGCACTACATAACTATATTGAAAGCTGATGTTTACGAAGAAAATGATGATAAACTGTCAACGAGTCACAAAGTATAGAAATGTTAGATATTGTTTTCCAGTCCTGTCTAAATTGTAGACTGCATTAAAACATTAGAGTTAAGAATTTATATGTACATATTTATTAATATTGTTATTATTGTATTTCTCTAAAGACTAAGGGCCATGAAAATGGCCTGGACTTTTAGAGGGCTTGCGTGGGGCCATGGAAAAGCCAACACGTAGAGGCCCCTTGACAAATTTAATGTAAATGTGGCGTGACACTGACCGGCGATTATCCCTGTCTATCCCTGTCTACACCATATAATAATGCACCCAAGGACAAGCCCCGACCAGTGTAGAACTATATTATTATATAATAACTAGCGGCACTGGCAGACGTTGTCCTGCTCTGAAAAAATAAAATCTAGGACCCGATCCTAGCGCCACCTACCGGTTCCAATTATGGATTTTAATCATCCGGGGACCCACTCAAACACAGAAAAACAAAATCACCAAAATCGCTCCCGGTGGTTAGGAGGATTCTAGAACCCGATCTCAGCGCCACCTACCGGTTCCAACGGTATAAAAAGTATCCTATCTTTCAAGTTGGATCAAACTGCACACCGCAACACCGTGTGGAAATTTGATTGAAATTTAATAGAATTTACAACTGGGGCTCTTAATGACTTAACATAAAATACTTTCACTACACAACGAGTTTGGTTTTTCAAATGTACTATATTTTAAGTTCACCTAGAAAGATAATGAAATGAAAAGATAAGAGCTTGTTTTGGAACTAGATTATTTTGTAAACTACATAATAATGATTTCTTTTAAGTACCTGTATAGTCTGCGATATTAAACGGTCTTTTTAGATAAGATACAGACGGCTGCGTATTTATTTTTTTGTACGAAAAACTGCAGAGCTATCTATTGCCAAGTAAAAACGGTGATAAAGATTGGGAGTCGGGCGTGTACTATATATACTAATAGTTTTTAGCATGGAATTTAAAAATTGATTTATTTCTAATGTATTCAACTTAAAATCTTATAGATATAATTATATAGTGAAAATTTTATAGAGATGATTATATTTTTTTACTGCTAGAGTAAAGAAGAGTGGCGGCCCTATTGATGTAAGCCGTTAATGGCTTTAATTTTTCAATTATGAAGTATGCTAGGAAGAATGGATTTATTTTATTTAATTAAGTGGGCGCATAGATCAATTAGTATCATATTGTATACCTACTAAGACAAAGAAAAGTATAGATGGAGCCTACATGATCAAAAATGTCAAATGAAACTAAGCATTTTTTTTAAACTTGTGTGTATAAACTTATGTAATATACACGTGTTTTGCGTCTGTGTGGTCAATACTAGTGTATCCACTGGAAGCGATTCTACCTACTCCTTTATACCTACTAATTCGATTATTTAATACTATGTTCTCGTAACAGTGCGGCGGGATCGGCTTCCTATTGCAAAATCGGCTTCCTTTAGCCGAATTCGCTCTCAGAACTCGTAGTTCGCTCTATCTGTTGTTCGTCTGAGATTGTGTACAAATAAAAAACAAAATTTTAACAGTTTTATTATGCGACTTGAATTGTTTTAGTCAAACCAAAGTTAAGTACCTATACCAAACAATCTACATCTATCTAGACCATCTACCTTTATACCATACTACTTTCACCTACTACTCTTTGTATAGGGTCTTAAAAATAAAACAAATAAGCTAGCATGCATACACCCAGCCAATCTTAAAATTAAACAAAAAATAATAGCAATAGCTTAACACTGTTCAAACCGATCAGAAATAACAGCAGTGAGTATGAAGACTTCAGGGATAGTAGAACATTTTAACTGTGCATGTAGATTGTAGATAATAGACAAAATCTTATTGCTGTTCAGTTTATTACATTTAGTTTAGATATTAAAATATGTATTTTGTTGCTTTGTTGTAGATGTTTCACTTCTGCATAAACTTTCTGTTACAAGATTAACTTAGGACGTTTCTTTTGAGAAATCAAAACAATTACTTTCGGCAAGTCATATATGTATAATAAATATGACAGGTATCATATAACTTAGTATAGGTAAATTAACTTCGAGAATTTTTTGCGTTCGTAGAAGTATTTGTATATTTATAGGATTTCTAAACTTAAAATTTTTAGTTACATTTTGAAGAAGAAAATATATTTACAATCAAAAGTCAATGGTGAAAGTCAAATAAATAATAATTATTTACATCGCTAACACAGAGTATAATTGGTACTTTTTGTGAGGTCTGACTATTTGGTTTTAGTTGATAATTAATTAATTAATTGATCTTGAATATAAGGCAACATGTAGTCCACAAGATAGACGAAATATTACGACTGCACGGTCATACTGTTCTCCATTTACCGCTATATCACTTTCAGTTTAATCCAATTGAAAACATATGGGGGATAGTGACTTACGTCGCAATCAAAATGTCACAATGAACCAAGAATGCTATTATGACCAATGATGCATCCCCTCTTTCCCATTACTCCAGTCCCACCTCCTATATCATCCTCCCTCCCTATCACATCATAGTGGCTGGTAAAGCATTCATGGAGGATAGAGGTAAGGAGAACCATCTCAGCATATTAAAAAGTGTCCACTGAAGGGCAGCAAATTAAGATGGCGCCATAATAGCAAGTGGAAAGTATTTAAAAATAGCGCCACAAATAATTAGAGTAGGATACTATATTAAAGAAGGAAAGAAAGACTTCCTCTTTGTCACCGCGCATTTTACGAAATGATTTCATGATGATCATGAATTGATGAATGAATTTTCAGATAATTTAGTTAGTTATCTTAATTAGTGAAATAGGTTTCAAAATTCAATTGATTAAGAATTTATATACATACATCTCAATACGAGAAAGTCTCAATACTTTTCCAAATTATAATTTTTAAATTTTTCAACCCAGCAGCACACTTCACTTCGTTTATAACTGCTAAATTCATATAATTTCCTTTTCCTACACTAGCGCTATTTTGACGAGTTTTCGAACCATAATGTGCTGTTTACAGGTGGACACTTTTTCAACTGATCCCCCATACTAGATGGTCCTCCTTACCTCTATTCTCCATGAACGCGTTGACATCGCACTGGTATTGTCCAATGTACATAAGTGACGGTAAATACTCTCCTCCAAGTGGGCCGTTTGTCTGTCTGCCAGCTTGGCAATAAAAAAAAAAACGAAAGAAGTGGATGTTGTTTATACTGATCGCGTCGAATTACATAATGTATCTAATGGATGTGTTAATTTAATTTTAATTTCTTTAATTATGTTAAGTTTAAATTGCGCTAACGCGTAAAGATTATTATCGAGTAAATGGACCGAATTAAGTAATTTGCATGTAAACGAATTATTATCAACGGTTTAAAATAAGAATTGCACGTATACCGTACTCATTGAATTTAAATAGTATTTGAGTATAATAGCGGCTAAGTGCGTCGCTGTCCACGTACAATGGGGGGTTCAGTAGAGGGGGCTAATATACACTTTTTTTGTGATTTCACCACAGAACCCTGAAGAAATATTTAATCGCAACTACTCATATGTTAAAACTAGTCAACGGATCTCCAGATTAATTTTCGTTGAAAGTACTTTTAAATTCTATACTTCTTTGAATATTCTTAGAAGTTTAATATTAAGAGGGGATAGATTTACTTTAAACAGTCTCTATTTAATAATTAATATACCTATGGTTTGCAACCAAGATTTCAAATAGTGGTTGAAAACCTTATTGAAACACATATTGCGTTTGTTCTAGAAAATACTTATTTAAATAGTTTTTTTACACTAAACTACAGTTAAGTATAATGCTTCAATTCTCAGAACTCAAAAATTTGTAAGGACATAGCAATTTTCTTAAAAATAACGATTGCTTAATTGGCCACTTGAATAACTTTAATGTGCAAACTTATTGCCCATTTTCCTCTAATTTTGTTGCATATGGATTTTTCGCATGCAATTGGACCTTGGCTTTCAGTGCGTGTATCGCCTTATGCTTGTAATTTGAAGCAAGGTGTATGATTTAAATCCAAAGGAATAGTTTCTATATATTTCTATAAATAAAAAAATCAGAAAAAATCACACGTCCGAATTTAAAAACCCGGCGCGGAATTAATTCCGTGGTTCGCGCGTTTCCATGGAATTCCATTATGTTGTAAATTTTGTGGGGGGAAAAATAGCACTGAAATATTAGTAGTGTGCGCTCGGCCTAAATACAAATTTCACCAATGTATACTAACTTTAATAAATATATTTTTATATTTCCCACTACAATCAATTCGACTACTGTAACGTGGCAATGGCGTGCCGTTTCATGTAATTCACATACCAAGTTATTATTTCGGTCTTGAATTTCATTCCTTTCTAAATCCAAAAGTCTTAAACTTCAAACTTTACGGCTAACAGTCATAGCACACGTCGTAATGTAGTCACGCAAATGTTCCGAAACGTTCCCCGAGATTCATAAACTAGACTCAAATTCTGACACATGGTGCGTGCAAAATATTTAATTTATGACGCTCGAAGACGTGAAGATATGGGTAACGCCTCATTCACTTTAAAAGGATAATTTACGAGTTGAAAGCGTGTCCCAGAAAATCTAGAATAATAATCAATTCCATCTTGCTCATGAGTTTATCCGCTATGTGGCGTCTGGAGTAAACGATCACTGTGCCGATAGTTGTCACCGTCCAACGGTCTTATAGCGAAGAGCCTCGACCGTCACCTAGAGTGGCTCTCGCTAGGAGGCTGGGTGAAGGGCCTGATACAGAAGGCAGGAATCTCGGACACCCAGTGGCACGAATTGCCTGGAGGTATCTGCCCCTGGAGCGCTAACCACCGGTAAATTGGACCCCAGGCTGGAGCAGCCGGAGCGGTTTCGGCTGCTTCAGTATTTGATTTTTTTTGTCAATTCCAAAAACATCAACAGTTAGTGTAAGACAACCCTAGTGAATGTTTTCTAAAGTCTCCAAGTAAATTATATTTTTATCTAGTTCATTAAAATTTGATTTAATCCAATTTTTGACGTTATAATAAAACACTGTAAGGTTTCTGGGACACCGTGGGGTGCATCCCCCAAGGGCATTGTTGTCAGCAACGTTTAAGACTAAATCTTAAATTTTCTTTTTTTATTCGTTTCAAGAGTCTTGTTGATGCGAATAATGAACACGAATCAGTGATCTTGTAGTAAAAAATTTAGTATCTTGAACGAGTTTCATAAAAACGTGATTATGAACAATGATTTTGATCGCTTTGGAGATTCACTGATAAACGGAATACGCGAGCTGTGGTCCACAAAATTTTAGGGTAAAATTTTCATGATCGGTAAGATCAGTGGTTCAAGAGATTCCTGCTTACTCATACCAAATACAAGTGACTAGGTATCATTAGACGGCGGAGTCCGCTCATATTGTGCGCTAAATCCTGCACCGTACGTTTATATGTCGTGTCCAAAGAGTGGCACTCAAAAGTCGTATTCGAGTCCTGACACTCCGCATGCTTTAATATCGACCTATAAACTTCATTGGTCATTACGGAAAATACTACCCGAGCGCAGAAGGTTTGCCGATAACCTCATCATGTCACGCGTTGTTGCAATGAATTCATTATTTTAATCTATTACATAAGTATTACAATAATAGTAAGTAGTCATCGGCAAACCTTCTGCGAACACGGTTTATACTAAAATATGGTGTAAATACACATTATACATTCAAGACTTTCGTCAGTTATTATCTCACCTAGGGGGACGATATCATGATTTGTTGTGTGATGGAAGACGTATGTCAGAATAGAGTAGTGTGGAAGGAAAATACATATTGTGCCGACCCCAAATAATTGAGATACGATGAAAGAAAAAAGAGAGAGGACCTTGCATGCTAGTAAAATATACCGACTAAGGTATATGGTTCAAGTGGTATGGACTTATCGCTAAGTAGCACTCCATTTCATATAAGTTATTAATATATTAATACGTGAAGGAAAAACTTTATACCCCTTTTTACGAAAATAGCGCGGGCCCTCCGCCCGCGCTATTTTCGTAAGTATGAAATTTCGCACACTTAATAGTTTATATAGAGGAGTGCAGATTGCTATTTTTTAAAAATTATGCACAAAAAAATACATTAAATCAATTAAAAAAACATTACACACACACTACCATGTTCATGACACACACACGCATATATACTCTTTTGTTTATTGTTAAAGTCAAATTAACAATGTAACCTTAGCGAAGTCTGTGATTATAGAAGTATAGTCTTTGAAAACAGAACCTTAATTAATGTTCAAACTTATAATTTAAATTAATTATGGTCGAATTTCGACCACTAGTAGAATTAAATAGATTAAAATATACAAAATAGACCAATAAAGTTTACTAGAAGTGAATTATTTCAAAGTCAATTGTAGACTTCACGTAAAACAGAAAGTTCAACAGTCTAGAGTCTAGACGAAATGTGAGGTGGATTCCTCTAGTCTAGACTCCTCATTAATAATTGAGAATTTGAAAGAACAAAGGTAATGCAATTGAATAAAATTTTACTTCTAGGAAAAGTCAATGAACTATATTTGCTACCTCAGTAAATACATGTTCACCTTGACTTGTAGTAATAGAACAGTTCCTCTTTAATATCTATACGTATAATGCATTCGTAAATGGATTTTCGTCCGCGCCGTTAATACCTATTATTGTTATTTACATTGATGTGTTTTTGCTGGAGTTCAGCAAACAAGCTGACAGCCCATCAGATGGAAAGTGGTTTCCGTCGCCTATGGACATTTGAAACTACTAGTAATATGCCGTCGGCCGCGAAAGTGGGGCTGGAACCTGGCTATTAATGCCGGAACACAACTCAAGGTTGTAATCGGTATACTCTAGACCTGGGGCCCAATTCTGTAATTACTATCTCATCAAAATCGCCGGTTATTATCGTTGCAATCGTAGGTTAGTCCGATTTGTGTATTCTGTTAATTATAACGGCAAGCCTGTGACACGCCACTCTAAATATTTATAAGCGAAATCTAGCGAATACGTGTTAAAATTTTTGGTAGCTTTTCAACATTAATTTCGACTGACTTAATCTCTGCTAATAAGTAAGTAATATCATATTTTTTCTACTTTTATTCCGCTGCGACGAAATCGAGAATATATTGTGGATATAATAGAATACGAATTTTTACTCTATCGCAATGGAATCGTACTATGAATGTCTTTGCAACGCCAAGATATTGAAATAGCAGAATTGGGCCCCTAAATAGCCAACCTGTTGTAAAACCTCATGAGTGCTAATAGCATAGACTAAATATTATTGTATAATATACAATTCAAACGCACTTCGATAAAAAAAATGTCAAGCCTTTAGCACAATCTTTTACTTAAAAGATTTTCCAACACAACCACCTGACTGAGTTGTCTTGTCACCTCTTACGACAGGCTGCTGATTCATCAACGCAAGGGATTCAGCCCCCGTTTCGAAGTGGGGTGTGTTCTCCCAGGGCACACTCCAGGCACTTTATTGCGCTGGATCGACTGTTGCGTAACTATGTTCTATATCTCAGTCTTTCCTTCACAACAAAGCGCAGGGTCGACGGGAGGAGAGGTTTTTTAGTGGGTATTGAGGTTGCTCGCCCGTGCGGCATCGCTCTGAGTCTTCCACACTCCTCAGTGTCAAGCCATCGCGGACGAAGCGCAAACAAAGCATACTATTGCTAGCGTTATCGCCCCCGATGGATGCGCGCCGTTTCCTAGTGACGGCCCTGAGAGTGCGTAAATCGATCAGCATTTTTCCTCGCCTCAAACAAAAAAAAAAAAAAAAAAAGGCTGCTGATTCATGTAGCTAGCGCAAGAATTAGTATGTAGTTATTTCTGTTTAAATAAATTGATACGTTTATAATTATATGATTAGTAGGATGCTTTAATAATACGACGTATGTATTTGCGTGTATGACATTGCGGCCACGCTAGTATAACCTAGGTTCCACGTATTAAATATATTACTATGCAAAAGTGAAACATCAAAAGTAATAAAGACAAAATAGAAATTTATGCAATTTACATCTTCCTAATGAAGATTTTGTTGTAAAAATACTTATTGTTGAATACTCATATTTGATTTTATCATATAGAGATGAATTCTAATAAAGCTCATTTACGATTTTATACATAGTGTAAAATTAAAACAAGACCGTATAGTATAATTATTATTTTAACCATTATCATTCAGGAAAAATATTTTTAAAAACTCTTCAGAAATTGTATTTGTATTTAGTTTAAAACACACACGGACTTTATAAAACAGCCTATAAGAATTTTACAACTATATAAGTAAAGAGTTTATAGCCTTCGACACGAAATCTACGAATGTCATTAATTTCATTTTTTTTCTTGCTTCCTGCGAACAGTGTCAACATTTTAAGCACCAGTGGTTATACGATTTGACTGATCGAAAGATTTAAACAATATTTAGATAAAACTCCTGTAACATATAAACTGACTTTACTGCCACCACCTAAAATTTCCACCTAGTAGTATACAGTAACTCCTTCCAACTACGTTTATTATTAATGTAAAGATAGTATAAAATATAAATTGTTTACTACATAAATTAATATTAATATTGATTTTATTATTAATGTAAAGATAGTGTAAATTATAAATCGTTTACTACATATATTCATAATACATACTATTGTTTTTATTAGTAATGTAAAGATAGTATAATATTTAAATCGTTTACTACGTAAATTCATAATACTATTGTTTTTATTATTAATGTAGATAGTATAAAATATAAACCGTTTACTACGTAAATTCATAATACTATTGTTTTTATTATTAATGTAATGATTATTAAAATATAAATTGTTTACTACGCAAATTCATAATACTATTGTTTTTATTATTAATGTAAAGATAGTATAAAATATAAACCGTTTACTACGTAAACTCATAACACTATGGTTTTTATTATTAATGTAAAGATAGTGTAAAATATAAACCGTTTACCACGTAAATTCATAATAACATTGTTTTTATTATTAATGTAAATATAGTATAAAATATAAATCAATTAAATCCTGTATTGTTAGGTGTATTTATAATTGACCGGCCGTTACTTCGAATGTTTAATGACACTACTTTTACATGCACAGTTAACGTGTTCCTAAATATAATAGTATAAATCATACCAAGGAAGTGCAAGCGGTCCTTGGCCATTCCAAGGTTCGTTTTCATCTTATCGTGAAGCCTCTGGGCCCTCTGCCAGGCGTCTCCACGCCCGCCCCAGCAGTCGACAGCAATGCCTCGCTCCAACTCATATATTCCCTTCTTGTATAACTCTATTGCAAGCTCTTTTTGACCTGTTAAAAAATAAGCCTACATAAAGCAAAGCCACACTGCACATTTTATACAAATAAATATATTTGTATAAAGCTTAGCCAGCTTTGCAATAACAATTTGTCGATTAGGCCATGGCCACACTACAATACTACAGTGGTTTTGTTAAAGAAACACCCATTCCATTGACCTTCTGGTAGCAATGTGAAAACCAATAAAGCACCTTATTGATTTTGTAAATAATAAAAACATTTCAATACAATTTGGAAAAAATAAATGATAAAGAAAACTCATATTATCAACTATTTTTCTATCATTCCTGAAAAAGGGGCCATAGTATTAGTACTCTTTTTCCATGGCCTACCTAACTTCTAAAATCTATAAGGCATCTTTGGCTCCTGTGTGCCATGCACACATTGCACAAGGAGGTGGTTCAGCCCTGTCTGATAGTGACAGTAGTAAGTAACACCTGTATCAATAGGAGATAATCTTTCAATTTTGATAAGGACCAAGGTGTCTTGACCTTGATAAATATATGGAATTTTTGAGTTATGATTGTTATTGCAGTTTATTGTTTTTTTAGACAGATAGTCCACCTGATAACAAGTAATTACCATCGCCTGGAAATCACCTATAGTAAGGTGCCAATGTGTTGCCTCTATTGTCAATACTTCCAATATTGATTTTTTTGAAGAGGTTTAATCATTTTTATTAGCAGGTAATACCTGCACTTGACTGGAGCACTTTTATGACTCTTTTATGAACAGCCAGAAAGTATCAACACTGATGTATGGTAGTGAAAGTTGGGTTGGCAGAAGAACCATGAAAGTAGGATAAACGCAGTTGAAATGAGAAAGATATCTGCGGTTAGCTTGCAGCATTTTGGATTAAAAGACGCAATAACAAGAGCTGAAAAAAGTATGTTACCGTGGTTTGGACATGTAGAGAGAATGTATAAAAGTATAATCACAAAACAAATGTATGACAGCATTGTGAAAGGTAAAGTTGCTGCTGGTAGACTGAGAAATAGTACACACCATTTTTTTGCTTTTGGTCCTTGTATCTGCGATCGGAAATTGTTCTATAAGCAGATGATTAGGTTGTTTTGATGATGTGTGTTTTGTGGCTATATTTAATTTAAAGGTCTGTTGCGATCTTTTATGTTTCTACAGGTTTTATACGTATTATATGTGGTTTTAGAGTTTATATAGCAATTATTGTGTTGATGTTTAGATGTATGTAAGGCGAGTGACATGAGTGATTTATAATAAAATTATGAGGTAATGAAATGAGGTTTTATGAAATGAAGTTGCGTTAATAGCAAACAATGTGTAAGAAGGCAATATCCAATGATTTGCTTTCTGTGATTTAATTGGAGCTATATTTCGCATCCAGGTCGAAAAAGTGCACTTGTTTTAGCTTTTGGGCAAGCTCATTTGGGTGAACCATTAGACGTTCCTTATATTGGATGCTGGCAATCTCCTCCCTTATTGTGGGAACTGCAGAGAACTTGTGGGCTTCGGCATTGCTTGTGAACCAGGGTGCCTTTATTATTGACTTTAATATGGTATTCTGGAACCATTGGAGGATTTCTATGTTGGAGTGCTATAAGTCCAAATTGGCTAAAGCTATAAATAGCTATTTTATAAACAAGTAGCTTATTTTCAACTGATAGCTTCGATGAACTTCCTAGAAGCCACTACAGATTCCATAGTATACACCATGATGAATTAGCAGAAGTGTTAAAGAGAGTACAGCTATAAAGAATCTCAAATAAACATAGATGAAGCGAAAGTTGTTTCTCAGGATCATCACAAGTGGTGATCCACAGTCTCTGCCTACATGGGAAATAGACGTGATATATTGTATATCTATGTATTGGAGAGGTTTATATTACAATGCTCTGATTTTTCCAGCTTCTAGTTACAAATCATATGCCAAGATACTTATAAGATATTACAAAATTTATTTTACTATGTATACATATTCAGCTTTACAGCCTAGATTTGCCAACTGGCAGGAAGGGAATCCAAGATCCAAGCCGGTAGGTAAACTTTCCTGCCACAGCTACTGTAACAGCCTTGCAGAGATTTGGGTAAGAAAGTACCAAATATTAACTATTTAGGCAGGGTTTCCCCTTTTTTGTTCACTCTTTGATGTGACTATTCACACCGCACAGTAAGCAATGAACCACCGTCTACAAACCACTCCGCCTTTTATACGAAAATGCTATCCTACAAAACAATAACATTGCATCATTGCTAAAAATAGCAATTACATTATAGTTTGCCTGTTATAAATACAATTATAATAATTAGTTACTGATGCACTAAATTATCCAGAAGATAATTTAGTGGGCTTATAAAATTGACTAATCACTAACTGGTAGAAATAGTAATTTCATTATAAATTGAATTATCTGATAAATCGACTAACAATACTATTATCTATGACAATTGCCTATGTGATATTAATATACCCTATGGTTCATATGACTACTGTGGTGGACATTGTGTAACACTAAACACACACACACAACAACTGGTTTAGAAATTACATTAACCAAAGCATAAGCAAGGGTACTGCATCAATAACTATAAACCCGCATTTGAGGGTTTGTATTCAAAACAAGAGAAGAGAGCCCAGTTTGTATTAACAATTTAATTTTTAATTGTTTTCTGTAAATCACAAATTGTATTCCTTTATAGGAATGACAACAATTTGTGATTTACAGAAACAGTGAGTCAATATTCTCAAAATCTCAAAAAGATCTGTTTTACTTTGTCTAAACTTATGGATTGTAAAAATTTCCTATGGTCATCTTACAATGACTATAGGATATTTTATTTTATGGAAAATAAGATATTTGTGTAGATTTTAAGTGTATGCAAGTTTCAAGAAAAGCTTTGTTAATTTTATAAAGCTAAGCTGTATTATTCTTATTAAAAAGAGCCAATATATAATTGATATTGCAGGTGAAATTATATTAAAGTATTTTTAAATTATGTTTCATACACTTTAGGAAAAAAAAAAGATTTTTAACCACTATTTTAATTTACATTAACATTTATCATATTGTCAATTTCATAAAATATTTGAACTGTGTGTGATTATTATTTTGATATATTTATCATCACAAATATTTTTTTTTTTTTCTAATAAGATATAAAAAAAAAATTATTATTTATTTCACATAAATAATAATAGGTGACCTGAAGTCTAAATTTTTGATAAAATATTATGTACTTCTTCAATATTATTAAGTGTACAATATTTTAAATACAAATACAGCCAAGTTTCATGTCCAATAAATTATCTGTGTAATACCAGAAGTTTGAAAATAGAACTCAGATGTTTTGTTTGTTTTGCAAACAAATTCTATTTTCAATATTATACCTATGCACTGAGTGAAACAAGCACTGGCTATTTATGCATATTGTGAATCATCAAAACACTTGAAACTTAATGAATCACTCACCCTCATTCTCCTCATCTATCTTGAGAGCTTTGGAAATATATTCAAATGCTTTTCGATGATGGTGTTTCTGCTTTGCCAACAAAGGGTCCCCAGGACCTACATTGTGTACGTGAGACATTTCTTCTTGTGCTAGTTCTGTGGATACCACGCCGTCTTTAACCACTACTTCTAAGTTACACTCGCCGCTCTTTCGCGGTTTATTCATAAAACGATGCGACGCCGTGTATAAATATTTAAAAATTATAAACAACTGATACAATATTGATCTGAGTATATTAAACAAAATAATAATGGGGAAAGAGACAACGTAAAGGTTCCTTTTGTGGACAGAAGGTTGGGAGGCATTTCGCAACGTTGACCCCTTCGCTAGATCCGCATCTGCCTTCTTCTTGCGGTTCGGGGACCTCGTAGTTTTCCGCGACAAACGACCACCATTTGAATCGTCCCCCGACACCATCAAGAACGATGACCCCCAGACCTTTTTAAAACCAAATATCCATACAACGTTTTTTGAAACAAAGAAACGCACGATACTACTCGCTATCACTATGAAAATAGCAAAAAAAGAATCGGTGAACCGAACGTGTTATTGACAAAATTTGACGTTTGTTTTGTGCACAGCAGTGTTGCCAGATGACCATGACAATTAACCCCCAATTTTTTTTCAAAAACCCCAAAAATAAGCTTTTTGAGAAAAAAACCCCCAAAATAGTTTTTACTTATTTTAAAGGAGAAAGAAAAAATCAAAACCACCGTCGTAGCGAAAACGTCACTAATGACGTCATCATTTTCCCTCACGGGGCGCTCACAACGACCCGTGTCAATAGGTGCGTTAAATAACCATCCCACTTGAGTTTACGATTGTGACGCCAGCAAATAAGTGAAACGGGAAAACCGCAGTTGTGAACGTGATCATTGTTAGTCTCTAACGGAAAGTAGCCTATGGGATACGACGCATACGAGTAGAGACGGCATAATAAATAAATAACGTAAATGAACGAACGAATGAATTGGATTATTAAAATGAACTATTGAATTGAAGTATGATTCACTAGTAGAGTATAATTCTAAGATAAAGTAATAATACCGTATTGTGACTTAGATATAATAATTAAAGTGATGAGAATTGTGTTTGTAGATGAATTATTGATACTTAAAATATCTCTCCAAAATTTCTCACAACAAAATATTTCCCCCCGAAAGTCCCCCCAAAGAATCTTTACCCCCGAATCTCCCCCCAGACGTCAAAAAAAGCCCCGAATTTGCAGGGTATCCCCCCCATCTGGCAACACTGGTGCACAGAATCTGACAAGCGTTGGTTTTTTAATACATTGTTGGTAATTTTACCTAGAGAACTAAGTTTGTTTATATTTGATCTTTACTAGTTGGTACAAAAAAATAGCATCTTATTCAGTGTATAAATTTATAAATGAGATTTTATTATTTATCGAATACAACTATAACTGATTATAAAATATGTAGTATGAAGTTTTGTTAGAGCATATCAGTACGAAATTTGGTAAGTCTTTAGAACGGTATGCTGGCGACACTGAGGTGATTTTACGTTTTGTTTTCGCATACGTTTTTTTCAATAAATAAAGCTATGCTAAATAATATACTAATTATATTGTACTATAATTATATAATACATTATGCAATATAAAACAAGCAAAAAACCTAAACTAAACCTCATCCAGTCCCATTAGACTTACAACGTGGTGTCTTTTTTTATTACAAAATATTTTTACTTTTTTAGTGAGCTAGAAAAAAAAGTTTTGTATTAAATAAAACTCGAAGTTAAAATAAAGCGTAGCTTTGACAGTTGTGGTACATTAACAACCGAAAAGTTCGTTTTAGAAATAGGTAGGTAACATTTCGATAATTGGTTGGATTGGAAATAAAATATGAGTATCTCTTTTACACCTACGTGTCACTCCATTTAATAACATCTTTGGTCAATTATTTTCAAATATAACTCAATGTTAATACGGTTAACTTCAAACATGGAATTGGAACGTAGTGGTAGAAAATGTCCAGCGATAGCGATCGTGGCATGGATAGAAATTTGAAATCGATTGATTTTTATTAAATGTTGATTTGAAAGTTGCATCAACTTTTTGATAATAATACAGTAAAGTTGATAAGTATTTATTTTTAAAGTTTTAAGTTAAAGGTAAGTTCCAATTAGTTCCAAAAATGTAATCTATTCTATTGAATTATTATGAGAGGTTAGCAAGTTGGGCTGCAATATTTTAAATTTATAAAAAGTAAAGGACTAAATAAATCGGACAAAAGCAGATCATGGTAGCATCATGATCATGAGTCTTTAACTTTATAATACATTACTGGCGGTTCTTTCAGGTAATTACATGTTACATCAAGTTGGTTGAAAAATATTTAATTCTTTTACTCAATTCGTTTTGGTAAATGTATAGCTTTCCGGTACACGAATTTTAAGTAGCGGGGTGGTGAAATGGGGAGGGGGAGAGGCATACTTAACTTTACTACAACCCCTAAGGTCCGGAGACCTTGTTTTTTTTTTATAAACATAACCTCACTTATTTTTTCGCTAATATTGCACTTCTATCATAAGTCCAAAGTTGAAAAATCTTCAAAGTCCGAAAAAAAGCCAGTAATCAACATAAAAAGAACCAAAAACCAGCTTAATTGGATAAAAGTGCAGATTTTTCTTTGTGTTTTCACAATAGAGCACATTCACATATACGACAAAGTAACCATTCAAAATGGCGACCAATAAAGACATTTTTTTAAAGTAATCGCATTTATTTACATTTAACCAATATTAAAGAAAAAATGTTCTGCAATGTACTTAAAAATTGATATCATTAATATATTGATTTATTGTGATAATAAAAATGCAACGTGATAGTCGTAGTAAATTGATAAATAAAACAAATGTTTCATATGAGACTTTTAAGGCTTCGTACTGTTTGTGTGTATAAAATAAATAGTAAATGGTAACCAGTCGGTTCTGGCTTTGGTCTGCAAATAACCTAACCTAAGCGACTGTTCGTGTGTATAAAATAAATAGTAAATGGTTACAGCGGCCGGCGTATCATTTCTACATTAAAAAGTTTTAGTTTTACAAAAAGTTCTGGTGGTATATGTAATTCGTGAGTATATTCATAAACAATTCGTGAGTACATTCAGAAACTCAAATCACGCTTTTTTATTATCAAAAGTGACACAATTTTATAACAAAAATAAGTGAGGTTATGTTTATAAATTTAAAAAAAATTAATCCTCCGGACCTTAGGGGTTGTAGTGGGGGTAAGTATACCTCCCCCCTACCCACTACGCCCACCCTCTACTTAAAATTTGTGTACCGTATTGTTAAGTTGCAGCCTTCGTTTTGTTTAGGCTTTTCTTTCGCAACCATTTGTGGACCAATTTTAAAAATATTCTTTTAATCGAATGGTTATACTCCCTAATTGGTCCTATTAGCACCGTGTCAGGATCTGATAAGTGTATTCCAAGGAATTAGAGAGTCACAAAAATTGTTAACCAACTTCTCCGTAACACAATATCTCCATTAATTGTAAATCATTTTCAAATATTTCTTTACTCATAAGTGTATACTCCTAACATAGTCCTAAAGTCACCAAATCAGGATCTGAGGAGTGGATCGTATCCCAGGGCTATCAAGCATAATCCTTATTAAAGAACACTGTGCCTTAATTCTTAGAAAAAATCTTGTATATCCATTGCACAGATTTCAAAATGTGGTACAAAGATTAAATATTTATTTTTTGGTTTTTAGTGTGAAGTAGTGAAGTCTGTTTTAAGTTGTGGGACTTGAGTCCCACACAGAGTTGCAGTTTATTAAGCTGTAACTATTTTAGGCGAAAATAATACATTTGTTTGAGCCAGATGCAATTTTATATGTATTTCATAATACAGTGACAGAAGGAATAATAATTAAGTCAAGTCAATATTTGAATACTTTTCCAAAAGTCGCCAGTGCTTTAATTATAAGAAAACATAGGTTTTAACATAATGTTTTTTTTTTTAACTTAACAGTTTTTTACTGTTAATTTTATTTTCAGTCACAAAATATGGCTGAAGAACAAATTAGCAACCTGACTATCAATGATGATGATGACATTGTGGATCCGTGGAATGTAGCTGGAAAGTCTGAGACAGGAATTGACTATGATAAATTGATTAGTAAGTTTGTAAATAATCAGGTAGAAGAAGACACATCTCGGGTGGGGTATAGTTATATGGCACATTTATTTATTATGAACAGATCAGATCTTTTTTAATATAGGTTAGAAGGCTAAGGTGGGTGTGAAGCAAAGTGGAGCTCCTTGCCTTTGTGGTTATTTTTTTATTACCACCCAAAGCTAATTTTGTATCTCAAATAATAAATAAATATATGGTATGTCATATCTAATCTTGTATTATGGGTAACATAATGTAAGAGAAAAATCAATCATAAATTGAAAGTCTTAATTGGCTACTTTTCAATTTTACTAAATTGATAAGGAACTAACTAGAACTATCAATTTATGACTGAATAAGAAATATGTTTCATTAGTAATTTTGTGAGTATTCTTTGTAAGTTTAATGCTGAAAAATATATATAATAATGTAATGTAGTTAGTAATTAAAAGTTTGTGTTGTCCCCAGATTAATAAAAACTTGTATAAATCACTGATCAAAGATATGTTTTTTTATTGCAGGACTGAATAGGTAGGTAGATGGCCCACTTGATGGAAAGCAGTTACCATCGCCCATGGACATTTACAAACCCTAAGGTGCTACAAATGTGCCATTGCTCTCTTAAGGGAGACTGGAACCTTGTCACTAATGCCGGAACACAATTCAAGGTTGTTATGGCGGCATACTCTAGACCAGGAGTGGTAGCCATCCAGACGGGCAAATTTGCATTTAACTAAGTGCCTGTGCTGTTATTACTCTGAAATTGGCAAAATCAATGCCAAAGGCGTTGGAGCCATAATTAAAATAAAATGTTGATTAAAAGTTTCAATTGAAATTTTCTATAGAAGCAAGGATAGGCTAGTAGTGCCAACTGTGATTGCAAAGTGTGTTAAGAGTTATATTTTTTACTGGGCACTTCCTTATGTTACTTTTTACAGACTAGTAATATAAATGTGAGTTTATAACATTTTCAAAACCACATATATGAATGGAATCTAATGAAACTTGGCAAGGTTGTAGGTAATACCTTGAGATAGGACATAGGCTAATTTTTGTCTCTGAAACAATTTTGAAAGAGGTGAAATAGACATGAAAATTTGTATTGTATCCCCTAACTCTCCAAATTGACTTGATATAATTAATATTATGGGAGTAGTCATGAGTCACACACAGTTAATGTATTATTCATTATAGTTATATGAGGTTTATTAGCTTGTTTGATTATGAGAATTGTTTATTTTGAATTTATGAGAAGGGGTTTGTTTTAGACATAAACCAAATTAATATGATGCCTTCTGTAAATATTTATCAAATAACAAATTTAATATAATATAAAATTTTCTATGATATACCGTCACTGGATATAGTTTATCAATAATCAGTGTATTTAATTTATTTTCTCACTCTTACAGTTAAAATAGTCATCCTAAATTGATATGGTGTGCTTATAATATGTTTCCATTTATTCCAGAAAGGTTTGGGAGTCAAAAGATAGATAATGAACTTATAGCAAAATTTGAAAAGGTTACAGGAAAGAAAGGTAGGAATGCCCACTATTTACTGGGCTAAGACTTTTCACTTCACATAGTATATTTTTTTTGTTTACTTATATATCCACAATCAGTTGCAGCCCGACTTGAAATGAATGGCTTGTGCTTATTTTTTATTATTTTATTAATGAGTGTGTTCTCCACTGAAAACACTACTCTTTGTTTTATGGAGAAGTCCTCTCTTGTAACTTTTGGATATCATGCCTCTTCAGCCGAGATGGATATGTACACTGCATTAACTTGGCTGCCAATTTATTTACATGCATGGCCAATCGAAATTGATAGCTTTTTGAGAGTTCACAGATTTCTTCTTTTGCTGTTTTCACTTCGAGATGTTCGTGAATCTTGCTATTTCTTATATACTTCGCATTGTATACATTAACTATAAATCTATCTATAGACATGCATAGAACCCCACATTTTTCCAAGAAACCTTCTAGACGAACCATACTCCACCTTATTCAATAGACATTAGATGAGGTACCAGGGGCTGCTACATAATTTACAGCCTGCCTGATGGAAAGTGGTAATATTTTCTATAAACATCTGCAACACCAGAGATGTTACCAATGTAAACTATATTATATTACTATGTAGTAAGCCAGGCAGACTACTTGCTGAAGCTTGGTGGTCTACATGTGACCTGCAGTCTGCAGGTTTAGTACAGCAGAATAATATAATACAGTGGTATAGAAAATAAATATTATGGTATCTTTCAACTTACAAATAAATAATATAATGTACTCTATAATAGACTCTTTATTACAAACACATTTTTTTATTGCATAAGTTTAGCAGATAGGTAGAGCCCACCTGATGCAAAGCGGTCGCCATTGCATATGGACATATCTAACACTCTCTAATGGGACACTGAAACCTGGCCACGCATGCACGCTAGAACACAACTGAAGTTTGTTATAGCAGCATCCATAGCATAGCCACCCAGACAGGTAAATACCCTACCATCTGGCTGAGGGTTGTTTTTTCGCCTCTTATAACATTCTCTCCAGCTGCAGGAAATGGTATTCTTTCTCTGTTCTCACCATCCTTAACAATATAAAAAACATGTACAGACAGATGTGAGTTACAATAATGATATCTAGTAAAAAATAATGTTGGTTGGATGACATGTAATTACTTCTGGTGAAGTCATTAATTGTCTATCATATCTACAGCACATCATTTCCTTAGACGGGGCATATTCTTCTCTCATCGAGATCTCCACACCATCCTCAATTTGTTTGAAGCTGGGAAGAAGTTCTATCTTTACACTGGCAGAGGCCCATCTTCAGAAAGTATGCACATTGGACACATGATACCTTTTATGTTCACAAAGTTAGTATGTTAGAGTTGAAATTAACATATTTTTTATTCTTGACTAGTGGTTCCGGCAGATCCTGTCCTGCCCTGAATAAATAGAATTCTAGAACTCGATCCCAGCGCCACCTACCGGGTCTAATTGTGCATCTAAACCATCCTTGGACCCACTCAAACAGTATTTTTTTTACACCTAATTTTTTCTAATAATAAATATAGCCTATATTAATCTGGGATAATGTAGCATTCTAATGGTGAAATAATGATTGAAATTTTAGTAGAATTTGAATTTACAAACATACTAAAATACAAATCTTTCTTCTTTATAATATTATTATAGTATATAGATTGAATATAAGTTGATTTTGATTGGAATTGTTTTAAATATTGAATATTAGTGCTGTAATTTTGTTACTGTAAGGCATCCATGAATTGAAATACCTAATAAGTTCTTTTTTTATTTCTTAAATACAGTTTATACAATTTAAAAAAAAAAGTGTTCATTATTATTTTTTGAAGAAATAAATAACCCTTCATATAAATTATACCCTAAAATAAACTATATATACATACAAATTAATATAAAACTAATACATAGAAATAAAAACATGTAACAAATATAAAACTATAAACTAAAGTCATCTAGCTTGAAATTGAATAGAAACTTATGAGGACAGTCAATTTATGATGACTATAGTTCTTTAATTTTCTTTTTTCATGTAATTGGAATACATACTATTACAATTAATTATTTAAATGTACAGACAACTTGATCCAAATATTGTTAGTAGTGCTTTAAAATATATGTTAGTAATTTATAATGAATGTTGATTTGGTTCTCTGCATGAGTGTCAATATCAGAGGACTGCCTTTGCAAGTTTATTTAGTCTTAATACATATTTCTTCTTGATTCTATTTTAGGTGGCTGCAGGAAGTGTTTGATGTACCATTAATAATACAACTGACGGATGATGAAAAAGCCCTGTGGAAGGACATAAAAGTAGAGGATGCCAGACAAATGGCATACAACAACGCAAAAGATATAATTGCAGTTGGTTTCGATCCTGAAAACACGTTTATTTTTAATGACTTGGATTTTATTGGGTGAGCAATTTTGTGTTGGTAGAAATTTTCATCATCATTATCAATGACCAAACCAATGCTCTGTGGTGGTCTGGTGTGCTGAGCCTTTGCTCACCTATCTCACTGGAATGTAAAGGCTCCAGATTCAATTCCTGGGATGATAAATTTTGTTAATAAACTTTCGATTATTTACTATGGTCTGGGATGGATGGGCATTAGTGGTTAGCTAGTCTGCACTAAAAAAATAATGGTTCATTTTTTTCTGCTACCATTTTATAACACATGGAATAATCTGTAGATGTCCGCACAGGCAAACACTTTGACAATAGAAGGAAGAAGAAAACTTTTATCCAAGGGCTCCTTAGTTACTGCATAAGTAGTTGCCTCAGTTATGGAATCCTAAAAAGTCTAGGTACAATGAACTCAGTTTTTTTTTTGGAGTTATACACTTTGATAATCGATTTTGATATAAGGCTGCTTTAGATATTTTATGAAGAGTAAAATAATACAATTATTTTAACTCAAATCATTATTCTTAATTTTATTCCTTTTAAACACCGTTGTATTAGAGTGAAAAAAACAAAAAAAAAGTATATTGTTCAAGCTGTTTTTGTCAATTAAAGTAATTTAAGTGTTAATCTGTTATGTTAATGTTTACCTCTCCTACGTTCAGTTTGCTTTCTAAGATGAATTTTAACAAAACTACTATAATGTTTCTGTCAGGCACTCAATATTACTTATACAATTTATTATATCCATGCAGGAACGGAAAAAGAATGCAATTCAATTTCCTGCCACTCAGAGCCAGATGGTAAGGCATTTGCCCGACTGGATGGCTACCACCCCTGGACTCCCTCTAGACTATGTCGCCATAACAACCGTGAGTTGTGGTACGGCATTAGTGACCAGGTTCCAGTCTCCCTTAAGAGGACAGCAGCGCATTTGGAGCACCTTTGGTGTTGCAAACGTCCATAGGCGATGGTAACAGTTTTCTATCAAGTCTGCCGTCTGCCTGTCTGCTGAACTCCTGCAATATAAAATAATAAATAATAAGATTAATCTTTAATTAATATTAATTTAACATATGTTTGTCAGTGTTTTGCATTTATATGTGTATGTTTGTATGTTTTTTTTTTACAATCGCCTTTATTCGGCTGCTGTTTTTTTACTGTAGAAGTAAACTCCAGCCGTGCATCGGAGCTGACTCAAACAAGTTTTTTTTTTTTAATAATTGTGATCTGTTTCAGTCAGTGTCCAGAATTCTATCAGAACATGTTAAGGATACAGAAATGTGTGACATTCAATCAAGTGAAGGGCATATTCGGGTTCGGAGATTCCGATGTGATTGGAAAGATCACATTCCCCTCGATAGAGGCCGCGCCGGCCTTCTCGACGACTTTTCCATTTATATTTGATAATAAAGTTGTAAGTTTAATTTTCGTTTGTTGTATAAAGCAAAAGACTTCCCCGTGACTTTTTTAAAAAGCAGCATTTCCTCCTTTGGAAATTCTTTTGCTGTACAGCATTGATATATAAAAAATTATATATCAATGCTGTACAGGTTGTTCGACTGTGAATTCCCAGCCGTTACCAATCAGACAAGCTAAATCAATTAAATTAATCTAAATGACTTAAACATATGATCACTGACCATTATTGGTCTATTAAATGAAAATTGTTGCATTAAAAGAATTTATATATTGTTCGTATGTTGATATATCTAATTTATAATATCATCATATACCTAATTATATATGTATAATATATACATTGTATATATAAGTATATAGTAGTTTATTTATATTTCATTTTTAATGCTAGTTGATGATTGTGATTATATTATTTTTAACCCTTTTTAGGGTACAAAGTTAATATTATTTTTGTCCAAAGCTGCAAGCTGCTATTAAAATAGCCGCGCCAAAACCAAGATAATTGTATTCTCTATTACTCTAATACAACTTCTATGTAGTTAGAGGGAGAAAGCATCAGTTCAATGTTCGTTTCAATTATCTGTATTTTACTACAAATTTGTGGTGCTTCTGTGACACTCGAGAACAAAGTGGTGGTTCCATTATATTATTTTATGATGATATTATTTTATATTATTCCATAATTTAGTTTAGTACACCACCAAAAATAGTATATTTAAATTTCCTTTAAAACCTCCTTTTTCATAGATTGTTATTTCCTTTTAATTAGTAATGTCTGAGCTATCTCTTGCACTATATAACATTAATATGTGATTTCTCAATGGCAAAACTTTCAATTGCCCCTCTATTGAGGGGTGAATAATTGTTGACTAACAACTTATTTATCTGCTGTTTATTATGTTACACTGTCTTAACCGGTTTCGATTACAGCGACCGCAAAGTTCTTTGACATTTTTACAATTCACAGGTGCCATGTCTGGTCCCATGCGCTATCGACCAAGACCCGTACTTCAGGATGACCAGGGACGTCGCCGCCAGGCTGAAGATGCCGAAGCCAGCCCTCATTCACTCCACGTTCCTGCCCGCCCTTCAAGGAGCCCAGCATAAGATGTCTGCCAGTGACCCTAACGCTTCAATATTCCTCAATGATTCCGTTAAGCAAATTAAGAATAAGGTACCAACCTTACATTACTTGACATTTTTATCCGTGCAGGAGAAAGATTACAATCTCGTCAAAATCGCCCGACATTATCGTCTCAATCGTAGGATTGCCTAATTTCGGTATTCTGTTAATGCCAATAGCGTGCCTGAGGCACACAACTTATAGATATTTGAAAGTGAAAACTTGCGAAATAAATGTTTAAAATTTTGGTAGCTTTTCAACGTTCATTTCGGCTAAACGCCACTTCTGCTAATGGTAATAACAACTGTTTTCTATTATTATTCCGCCGCGACGCCGTCGAGAAGATATTGTAGATTTAGTTGAATTTGCACACTATTGCAATGGAATCGTAATTTGAATATCTTCGCAACGGCAAGATATTTTATTTTATCCGTACAGGAATGGAGAATACAATTTCCTGCGGCCGGGCGTCCTTTCGTAAGAGGCGACAAAACAACCCACAGCCAGGTGGTAGGGCATTTGCCCGACTGGATGTCTACCACCCCTCGTCTAAAGTATGCCGCCATAACAACCTTGAGTTGTGTTCCGGCATTAGTGACCAGGTTCCAGTCTCCCTTAAGAGAGCAGCAGCGCATTTGTAGCAACTTTGGTGTTGCAAGTGTCCATGGGCGATGGTAACCGCTTTCCATCAAGTGGGCCGTCTGCCTGTCGGCTGAACTCCTGCGATAAAAAAGAATAAAAAAATTCGTGCTCACATTTCAAAAGAAATGTTTGGTTTTAATCCTGGCCTGGAAGTATACAACACTTAAGTCAGTTTTTTGACGTAATGTGCGTATACAATACGGTACATGACAGTATGAAAAATATAGGCTGATTTTAATATATATCGTAGATTACGATCTAAATATGACAAAAATAAATTGTTTTAACTTAAATATTAAATAATAATTGATATTTTTGAGAAATAAAATTGTTATATTGCAGCCGTTAGCCACGTGACAATGAACGCCGATCAGAGCGCGTGACGTCATAGTGTGCAAAACACACGAAGTTATCAATGACGTCTCAGATAACACTTCAACGAAACAGATGTTTGTTTTGCACACTGTGACGTCATGCGAGACGCCATGACAGCTTGACGCGTTTTTGTGACGAAATGTCAAAATATTTATAAAATTGCTAAATTAAATATGTTAATGTTGTTTTTTTGTTAATATTTTGGCTAAAATAGACCATAAGGTTTTTTTTATTACTGTTGAAGTTCGCGTTTGGCCATTATCTCGCTCGAGTTTGAGCGGAGGTATGGTCTAAGATCAAGCACGCTTACCCAAAAGGTACCTATTTATACGGGCCTCGAAGACACCCTGGTTGTAGGTTTCGGGAAAACAGACTCCACTCCTTTGCGGTGCGCATAATGAAGGTGGACTCAAAGCGCTTTCGTATAGGTGGTATGTCTACCATAATGGTGCCGCATGCCAGTACGTCTGTGTGTTCGATGATGGAAGGGAGACGGTGGGATAAGATTGAACAGCTCCAATGCACACTCTCAAAATTGTATCCGATAGAAATCCGATAAGCTGGCAACCCTGCGTCGATGTTCGAGACTTTGTATTTGTTTGTTTGTGATGAAACTTGCACATCGAGATATGAGATAACTGATGTGCTTAACTCGCCGATCCATCTTGGGCAAGCGTGCCGGGTATGCTGTTCGGTTTACCTAAAAATTGGGAGTTAAGCCCAGCAATGAGATATCATGACCTATTATTATTATCATAATAGTTAATTTTTCGATTTTATTGTTTTTTTTTTCTATTCCAATATATGAATACTTTTAATTTTAGATAAATAAATATGCATTCTCTGGTGGTCAAGCGACAGTTGAAGAGCACAGAATGAAAGGTGGCAACACTGACGTGGATATATCATATAAATATTTGACGTACTTCTTAGAAGACGATGAACACCTAGCTGAGGTTTGTTATATATTTTTATTAATTAACTAGTTGTGCACGCGACTTTGTTCGTGCGAGACCTCAATATTTATAACCATATCTTCTGAATCTTACAAGACACTGAAATGTAATTTTTTTTTTTTAATATATAGTGTTAAAAAAAATTAAATTTTCATTGAAACCAATCGAACCAATTCATAGCCTGTCTATGAAAATTTTTCAGAAGACTGACTGAGAAGACTGTTGTATCCATACCTATAAATAGCAGTTTTTACTTGAATTTTCGTGTTTAAACTGGAAACATCCAGCCCAAAAGTGGGATGTTTATGGTCTGTTTTTATATATTGAAATTACAGGCATCTTAATTTTGTTTATTAATAGCTGTGCCTGCGACGTCGTCCGCGTAGAAACTTTTCACGGAACGCAAAAAAGTAACCAAAGTTATTCCTTATAACATCGGCTATCTGCCAGTGAAAGTCTCGTGGAAATCGGTCCAGCCGTTTCAGAGATTAGCTGCAACATCCAGACAGGCAGACAGACAAAAATCTAAAAATGTCATTTTCGGTTTTTCACATTTTTATTTTGACGTTACTAACAGACACTTCAATCTGTATAGATTGGAAGATAAGAGATAGGTTAATGGCGCATCTGATGGAAAGTAGTTATCTTCATTATTATCTATAATAACTTTTTGATACGTTATTTTAGACAGACCCTCGAATTTTGCAAGCTGTGCATATTATTTAACAGAGGCATGATTTTTGAACTAAAGATGTTTCTTTAAATTTTGTTATAGATTAAAAAATCCTACGAATCTGGTGAGATGTTAACTGGCGAGCTTAAGAAGCTGGCAATTGAGACGATCACGAAATATGTGCAAGAGTACCAAGTGCGACGCGCGAAGGTCACCGACGAAGTTATGCAGTCTTTCTTTAAAATAAGAAAAATAAAATTTTAAACAATTCAAAACCCGAAGTTTTCAAACTTTTTAGCCTAATGATTGCTGCATAAAGCCCCAAGGGCAAAACCTAACTCGTTCATCAATTTAACCATGCATAACAATATTATTTATTACCGTATTTCATGTTACACACTGTGTGATACAGTGTACATATACATATTTTGAGTCAGTAAAAGGACTAACTAGTAAGCTGTATATTAGAAGTCGAATTTAGCTGTGACATTTTCAAAAGAACATAAATATTATATTAAATTATAAGCCGCGCGCAGGTTTGCTGATGACTGTATATACGATATATGACTATATACAATAATAAATTTATTGCAACAAGTATTTATGTAACCTATTTTTGTCAACCCTACCATCGACATGAGGCTACCGGCAAAGCTACGCACCGATAGTACTAAATATTTGCAGTTCCTAGTATCCGATGAGCATTTCAAGTTTCTTATAATTACCAAAATTAATACAAGCGGCCCTTAATGTGGAAATGTCATTTCTAGTATTTATTCTTCCAACATACAAGGCTAGATCATGTACGTACTATTGCGGCCACGTTCTATTAGGTACTCACAACGACCACGTTCACGGCCGCGATTTATCCCGTTTCATTTGCCGGCTTTACAATCTTAAATCCAAGTGGAACTATTCGACCCACCTCTTGACATGGATCGTTGTGAGCGTTGTGGGATCGAAAATGATGACGTCATTCGTGATAAAAACGTCACGACCACAGCGATCGCGGTTGCCTTGTGGAACGGTTAACTGAGCATTTTGAGCGTTGTGAGCTACTAATGGAACGTCCTGTAAATAGTAAGTATTAAACAATATCATCCAACTATTCCTTACCATTGTTTCTTTCATATATGTGTAAATAAATTATTTCATATAATTTAATGGCTGTGCTCTAAGCATAACATTATTTATTGTTTTTTAAATAAAAAAATTAATTATTTGAAATTTGATTTTTTGTACAGAATTCTTAAATAATTACAACTTTATTCACAAAACAATTATAAAATTACATACAATCGAATACAATAAAAGAAAATTTAACTTACTTGTATTGTATTCTACCCATAGAATAGACTATAAGTAGAATACTGAGCCTAGATCAGTTTTCTATGGGTAAGGTGCCCAGAAGGTTGCTTACGTTTTCTTGCTGGGTGCCATACTGGTCCGTTGCCCGAGGTAAGCACCAGCCCTCTGATCACCTGAAGAGTCAATGAGTCGTCTTAATAAATTTTTGCAGAGGCTGATGGCCTCAGGACCTCACGGCCCAAGCGTCTCGACAACAAACGGAACAAATATACAAACTCTCACTGAGGGTTGCATATTTACGCCGCTTGAGTGATTCAGCTGTTTCCGCCGCCGAGACGGCTGATCTATTTTTTATATTATTGCAGGAGTTCAGCAGACAGGCAGACGGCCCCCTTGATTGAAAGCGGTTACCATCGCCTATGGACATTTGCAACAACAAAGGTGCTACAAAATCGCTGCTGCTCTCTTAAGGGAGACTGGAACCTGATCACCAATGCCGGAACACAACTCTTGGTTGTTATGGCGACATACTTTAGACCATGGGTGGTAGCCATCCAGTCGGACAAATGCCCTACCACCTAGAATGACATATCATGACATGATCTAGACATGTTTGGTAAATGGGATTCTAAAATTAGTTATAAATATATCAAAAGTTAGAAGCACTCCTCCATCTGTAACTTTCAAACTATGGAATGGATGGTCTTGAAAATATAACATAAGAGTTTATTAAATACAACTAAAATGAACGTGAACAAGATCCGTTGAGAACTTTTCGGAAAAAAGTAATGATTATTTTTTTCTGGATTTCTAGTCAGATGACTAAAAATAGTTCTCTTTGGTACCCTTCATTGTACGTAGACTAATACGTTATTATTATTTACCATTCATTGGTACCATTTGGTTACCATCGCCTATGGACATTTGCAACACCAAAGGTGCTACAAATGCGCTGCTGCTCTCTTAAGGGAGACTGGAACCTGGTCACTAATGACGGAACACAACTCAAGGTTGTTATGGCGACATACTTTAGATCAGGGGTGGTAGCCATCCAGTCGGGCAAATACCCTACCAGCTGGCTGTGAGTTGTTTTGTCGCCTCTTACGACAGGCCGCCCGGCCGCAGGAAATTTTATTCTTTCTCCGTTCCTGCATGGATAATAACGGATATTAACTGCATTTGTTACATCTTAAATATATACTTCATCTGTACGTGTGTACACTGAACTTCACCTAAACCACTGGACCGATTTTGATAAAATTTTGTGTGTATTTGAGTTGTGCCTGGGATGGTATGGATTCGCAATTGGACCCTTCGGGTGGCGCTGTGGCGAATAGGGTTCTAAGATTTTATTTATTTCAGGCCAAGCCTGCTAGCATTCATTCCCCATAAATTCATTTCTTAATTAACAGTTATACGTATAAGTGTCAGTATGACAAGGTTGTAAAATGTATACATACACGTGTATGTATACAGTTTACAACCTTTCCAAAGTTGTAAAAAAATATTTTCAAGAATTGTAAAGCAACATTTATATATTCACATGCATGAATATGGTAACTAACAGAGGACAATAGACCTCTAAACAAAGGCGTGTGGAGGGTCCACGTTGGAAATTTAAAATTGTGGCACACACTTGTGTACATAAAACATCTTTGATCGAATATACATTACAATAGAGCAGAAAATATGTATGTGACAGTCTTAATGAGTAACAGGTAGCGGTGACACGGCTTTCGGTCGAATAGTGCCTTATTTTTTGGTCTACAAATATAATTTTGTGGATGACGTATTTAATAAAGTGCAATACATACAGTGTAACAGTGTCTGTATCTAGCGAGTGCAATTAGCGTAAAAATATTTCAAAATATAAGTATGAAACATGATTCAAGTGAATAAATAATACGTCATTACTGAGTCGAAGCTGAAATGTAAAGGTGAAAAATATTGTTGCTACCAAAACTCAAACTGAAGGAAAGTGGTCAACAGTACTGGTGCTGCCAATACGTTACAGGCCACGAAGGATTTAGTTGTATTAAGTGAGCCCATGTGTTGCGTGGAAGCAATATTTCGGCGGGAATTTCCTTTTAAGTTTGTCTACGTGGAATAAAAGTTAAATAGCTTGTAAAGTTATTAAGCATCTGGTTTAATACTAATACATCGTTTGGTCTTCGGGGCAACTTTACTTCGATCTGAATACTGTCTGTACAACAGGAAGCGTATCGAGGAACTGTTTTCGTTTAAACGCCTTACTTCCACAACTGCACCGCTCGCCATCTTAGGGAGGTTCATCCTCATTTCCTTACATACACTGATCAAATGCTCTTTACAACACTACAACAACAACGATCGTAAAATTCCCGCCCAAGTTTTCTCTCTGCTTTGAATAGGGTTGCTTAAGAAAGGTGTCATAATTTTTTTTTGGGGCCGCCAGCTCATTGCCCCTGTCATTGGCACTACAAACACCCGTAGACGGTAGTTCCCACCTTCCATCAGGACTGTATTTGCCTGCGTGAGGCAATTAAAAGTAGTGAAGATTGTAATTATGATTGTTAATACTCATTAATACAATAAATACAGTGTCTAATATAGACGTAAAACCAGGCAAGCATATTCCACAATATTAAATTATAGTAATAATAAAACAAGAATGTATCATCAAACATATGAGGAAGAAGCTCCTTTACCACTAATAGCAAATTACACAGAAATCAAAGAAGACGAAGAAGAAAAGACAGAGGAACGCGTCCTTCTTGAAATCGGCCGACAAGACGACAAACCAAAAGAAGAGCATACTTTCTCACATAAGAAGTATGACAAGACGATATCGCACCACAGATCATATGTTTTGGATGATTATGAGCCTAGGAGGATCACGTATTTCAGACCACACGAGCTTGACCATGGGAGTGATGGTATTAACTTATTTTACTAACCTAATATAATACTAACTTTATTGAGATAAAAATAGTACAAAAATTAGATTAACTACGATAGGCTAATTAATAATTACTAATTTATATTGGTATCTGTAACCGAAATTAAGAATAAATCTTGTTTTTTTCGGTTTGCACATTCCCATAGTTATATTCAAATACTTTACCTACCTAGAAAATATTTCACAAAATATTGTATACAATAATAAACTTTATAAGGGCTAAGAGGTGGCATCTCCTTGTGTGTAGTCTTTGTGTGATTAAGTATATGAGAGAAAGTAAAATAAATATTAATATATACATGTATATACTTTTCCAATATAAAATTTAGGATAGGTTAACACGCATCCGAGTCAACCATCAACAACCACAACCACGCTACAAGACTCCTCTAAGTTACAAAGGAACAATCGTCAATTCAGGCTTATATTATGGGGCCAATCTCAGACACCCAAACCATAGTAAATAACGAAATTTTCATGTGGATCTTTTCGTTATAGTAAGTTACACAGACAAAGACTTAGATCACTTAACCACAGAGATAGTCGAAATATATAATAGTCCAAAAAAAGATTTATTTTAAACTAGCTGTAGTCGGCAAACATTGTCCTGCCCTTAAAAAATAAAAATGTAGAATCCGATTGGAGCGTAACTTACCCCGTTCAATTGTGCATAACCATCCCGAGACCCACCAGAAAACACACAAAACATTTCATCATAGTTAGTCCCACTGTTTAGGAGCAGTCCAGTGGCGCCACTTTCAGGGTCTAATGATCGCCGACCATACAATAGGTATACGTCATTTCCCGTAATGGTTTCAGCAATCAGGTTTCTGGGATACATAAACGCATTCTGTTTGACAGGTACAAACGATTTGTATGGAAAAATAAAATAGTTACAATTTTTTTTAAGTTCTATTTATTTTATTTCGCCTTTTAAACTTTCCTTGGACTTCTACAAATATTTCAAAACCAAAATTAGGCAAATCGGTTCAGCCGAGTTTTTGTGAGACTAACAAACGTCAATTCATTTTTATATATGAAATATAGATTGAATACGTATACGTGTCATGTATGTGCGTGAGAATATATTATATATTCTCTCTATAAGAATATATTACAATCATTTCAGGCGCAGTACATCAGAGGTTCTACGAGCAGGAATATCCGAGAGATTCCTCGGTGATTGGTGAAACGGCGAACTCTGAATCATCGTTGGATTTCTCCCACGAATCCCAGGATAACAGCAAATATGGGACCGATGACCCGAGCCAAGAGGGTATCTTGAACTGGAAGGAAAGGGCTTTGCAGCTTGAAAGGGGTGCGTATTATTTATCCTATAACATATTTGAAAGTGACTTTGTTTGGAAATTGAGGTTTCTCGTGTAAAGAAAATGGACGGCGTAGGATATGCCGTTTATCCTAAAGATGTCATAATTACAATATGCCGCTCTATCCTTAGGTCACTGTGCCAGCGAACCATTATTCACTCCTGCCCTTAGTGCTGATGTATACCGACTGATTATCTATCTACATTGTACTGATGACTCCTTGGTCTGGTGGGTTTAATAAAATCTCGACGTGCAAGTTTTGTCACAAAGTTTTCTTTTGTCTTTATACAGTAATTATAACATGCATATTAAGTATGAAAAACTTTAACAGTGCACGATTTACGGTTCGGAATCGAAATCATGTCATTGAAATGTGTCTTCCTTCCCTCCCTTCCTTTGTAAAATAATACCTATTTTCTTATTAAGTATACTCTTAACTGTCGGGAAGATTTTCGCTTTAATTCTTCTCTTTAATCAATAATTAAACTTTCTTTAGAAGTGACATTCCATCGTGTATAAGTTCCTATAGTGTCACTATTACGATGTAAGTAACTTACATCGTAATTAACGTATTAACATTTTCCGCGTGATCCTGGTAGAGGGAAGGGAGAAGAGAGAGTCGTAATATATGACATGCGTATCTACCGATGCTCTCACAACGAGGGTTGCTAAAGATCGTGCGAAGTGGAGAAGAAAAAGTAGGAAACCGGACTCCAGGCTTTAAAGCGAACGTTCCGAACACTCGGATTTAACGCTTGGATAATGATGATCAAGATTTTGATGATCAACAATGCGAAGTTGGTCGGCTAAAATTGCATCTCATCATAGGTCTAAGAAATGATAAATTTGATTTTAGAATACAAGAAAACTGCATGCGATCGAGAACGAACGCGAATGCGCGACATGAACCGAGCGTTCGATTTGCTTCGCTCCAAACTACCCGTTACGAAGCCATCCAAGAAGAAATACTCTAAGATCGAATGTTTGAGGTGATGATCATTTTTTCCTGTAAATTTAATCATTATGATCAGCGTTAAAAATACTGGTACAGGCTAGTGGCAAAGGCCACGGAATATCTGATTTTATATGAAAAATCGGTTACGTGTCAAACCACGCACAGGAAAGAGTTACTTAATGGGAACGATCGTCTACTCATTTTTTTACGTGTTCACGAAACCTTATAAATTGATAATTTAAAAATATCTCGTATCTCAAAAACTATTTATTTATTTGTTTATTTTTTTTATCACACGTACATACAGACGGATGTGAAGAAAGTATAAGGGTCCCGTTTCATGAACCCTAAAAACTGTATTTTTAATGTAGTGTATGTGCGCGTTTGACCATGATCTCTGATACTAGGTAGAGATATGATCTGAGGTGGAGCACGCTTACCCAGAAGGTACCAATTCACACGAGACTTGAAGACACCCAGGTTGTAGATATCGGGAAAAACATATTTTGCTCAGTCGTCTGTTATTAAACAAGACCGGCTATGACAATAACTATAGTATCTATATTAACCCCTCGACAGTTTGACTATTTCGTATACGACTTTGTGTGTTTTTTGATCTAGATCCTCAAATTAACCATCATATAATTTTATAACTATAATTATATACATGTTAATTTTGGTATAGTTATGTTTTACGTTAAATTTGTAAACTCGAGAAAGTTATAAATGCACCAAAAATATTTACATTTATGTAAAACAATCAAATCAATGTTGAGGTCCGGGGTCTTTAAATTTGCCGCCAACATTTCGTGCCATTTTTTTATTGCAAGAGTTCAGCAGATAGAAACCCACATGATAGAAAGCGGTTACCATCGCCTATGGACATTTGCAACACCAAAGGCACTTCAAGTGCGCTGCTGCTTTCTTAAGGGAGACTGGAACCTGGTCACTAATGCCGGAACACTACTCAAGGTTTCTATTCTTTCTCCGTTTCTGCGCGAATAGATCCATTTCGCCCCGTTGTACAAATCCACTTGAAAATGATTTACAGATTGTGACAGACACAATGAAGCACTTAACATATTTACCCCTTACAATTTCAGAATAGCAATATGTTACATCAGGCACTTAGAGTACATGCTGGCTGGAGGCGCCTCCGACGAAAATCCGGCCTTCTTCGAGCTACATGCATCAGATATAAGGAAGCGACAACCAAGATTTTAGATTTATAGTTTCAGTTGCTAAATCCTATTATTAATACAAAGTTTGTGAGGATGTTTTTTTTTACCTCTTCAAACAAAAAGTACTGGGGAGTTAAAATAACCCCTTTCGCAGATTCGTATTACAAAAATGCGTGCCAATATGATGTGGAATTAGCAGCAATCAGGAAAATAGCGAAACAAGTTTCAATTAGACAAAATATCAGTCCTACGCGAATGCAGATGTAGTCATGGACAATGTTAGTTCTATATTGTAATTTATTAACTTGTAGTTTCTTTATGTTGGAATTAAATCAATAAGTTTCCAAGAATATTTTTTACATTTTCATACGATGAGACGATGATAGTGGCATCTAGCGAATAACGTGAAAATAACAAAGGCAACACATCAAAGTAATTGGGATTGTGATTTGTAGTGTTGAAATATGAGCTCAATTTCAAGTGCGAGGTGTAATCCGTCCAATGTTTCTAGCTAACTTTGAATCTTCGAAAAAATATAAATAAGTAGATGGTTCTTATTAGGATAAGTTTTATATAAGGTATGTCAAAGCCAGAAAGACTATTCTAAACTTTTACTGTTAATAAAAGAGTGCAATAAATAGGTTTTTACATAAATGCTGTTTTTATTACATGAAAAAGAACTTATTTCCAAATGTGGGCCGCTGTGTAGCCAGGCCCAGTGGGAAGAGCCCCTTGGGAAATTAAACCGATTCAAATAATAAACTATGGGAGAGATATTTGACCTAGATACTTGCACTAGAAAAGCAGAAGCTCGATTAACAAAACTCCACTCTTGCCAGACTCGGTTCAGGTTGCACACAGAAGAACACTTTAGACAGACTTTAAGATGTTTTAGATAATATATATTAATAATAATAGCTTAAGAAATAAGTTATTTTATACATTTTAGTTTTTGAAGTCGGTTTTTTTAAACGAAGTTTTTAAATTTTATTTAAAGTACATAAATATATTCTAAAAGTGAATGGTGTAGCAAACTGCATAGCATGTAGTAGCGGCATATATGTAGAACAGTTTCCTGCTAAGTTTTACCTACGTAGACACAATAAAAACGAAGTGTAGGACTCCCAGTGGACGGACGATGTGCACAAGTTCACCAAGGGGTCTGAATGAGGACAGTGGAAGACGGGGATATGTGGCGCAAACGTGAGGAGGCCAACGTCCAGCTGTGGACAGCTGTTGGCTGACAACGAAGAGAGTGGTTTTGTAATAAAATGCCATGTCATACATACACAGATGGCCGGAAATCAAAATTGTATGAGGGTCCAGTATATACATATAACTACGGTACCGAAATAAAGAGCTTTGAATTATAAGCGTACATTATTAACATTTTTAATGACATTAACAAAGACAGTTTTACAAAAATTTTAGGCAGATCAAATTGTTTTTGTAATCATGTCTTGTAAATTTATCCTCTCTTTCTAATTTTCCTTTCCTTATCTTCGTCTTCTCGTTTCTTCGCTAAAGCCTTGAGGTAGTCGACGTAAGCACATTTGATTAGTAAAGGCACTTTCACCACACCTGAAACGAAATACTTGTTTAAGTATTCCAGTATGAGCTTTTATTAAGCCTAGATTAGACGGTTCATTTTTAATTTTTTAATTTGGATGAATCACTCAAAGTAACATCAACTTTAATGGACGGCCTCTGTGGTTGAGCAGGCTAAGCCTTTGCCGGCCAACTTACTAGAACGCAGAGGCTCCAGGTTCAATTGCTGGCGTGGTAAATTTCGTAAAAAGAATTATCCGTTATTTACTATGGTCTGGGTGTCCGGGATCGGCCCCAGAATGGTCCGTTGTATATATTTTTTATTACATGAGTTCATCAGACTGAGGTGGTAACCGTTTACACCATCGCCTAAGGACATTTGCAACACCAAATTTGCTAGAATTGAACTGCTGCTCTCCAAAGGAAGACAAGAAGAGCCTGGCCATTAATGCCGTAACACAACTCAAGGTTGTTATGGCTACATACTTTAAACCAGGGGTGGTAGCCATCCAGTCGGACAAACACCCTACCACCTGGCCATATTACCATATTACATACAACACAACTTTAATAGTTTGGGGACATACAATGTGTGTGTGTAGCGGATATACATATATTTAATTTAATTACTTAATTAATGTCATTGAATGTCAATGTCAACCAAACTGAATTAACAAATAATTCATAAGAATTTTATTCAATTGTACCTGCACAGCATGTAGTCACTACGCCCTTATACAGCGCGTACATTGGAGCCAATAGACTTTCAGTTGAGTCCTTTTTCTGAAATAAAAATTTTGCTAATTTTCATGTAAAACTTGCTATAAATTGTTTATTGTAATATACTGTTTCAAATCTACTATAGAGCAACTCCCTTATATTTATCCTTGTACACGTAACAGTGTCAGAGTGTGGCCCCGTTTCTACCCATTCACTTATCTGTGTCGTCCTACGCTGCTTCCGTTCTGTATTAATGTACATATTCTATATTAAACTAATTTAAATTAACTAATATTACGTTGCTTGTTCTTTTGCGGTTTGGAATTACGCGTTTGTGTTGGTAAGGCTTCTTCACTTCATCACGACAATTTTAACTTAGTTTTAATTTTACCCAAGACTTTCGGCTTAGATACTATAGAAGTTAGAGATAGATAACTCTTTATTGTATATCAATACAGAAATAATAATTAACTATCTCCGTTCGCTCAGCGACCAACAATGTGTCTTAGCCTCCGAAACTAGAACACGCCTCCTGTCCTGTGCGATTTCTTGCCAGTTGAGGGCTTGAAGCTCACACAGGTCAGCCTCTACTGGTACTTAGTACGACCGACCGGATGTCGCCCATAAGATTGTTCCAATAGACCTTCTTCACGCTTCGATCCTCTCCCATCCATTTCACGTGACCGAGGCAATGGAGGCGGTTAGATTTTTATCTCTCCTAGTATGTTAGGCTCGCCCACGAGGTTACAGAAATGATAGACTAACGTTATTCTTCACATTGCGTTAGAGTAAGTTTGAAAGATATCCTTTGTGGGTCTTAAGAAGCCTTCAGTCTCTAATTCAATATGAATAAGACCGTAAAATTATATCTAATTGGACACAAAAGGCGGTCTAATCGCTAAACAGCGATCTCTTCCAGGAAATTCGAGGAATGAAAATTGAGATTATAACAGCGACGCATGGTGTTATATATAATACATAGTATGACTACTTAGATCTTAGTAATTTAAATACATAAATGTTACATATACAGAAGTTTTATACATGAAACAGAATAGATATATACTTAATAAATTTATATATTTATTTAATTTGCACACCACCGTCAGACACTTGCAAACCTATCGTTCATGAAATCCACAGCCCGGGTTGTCTGGATGAGATCGCTGTCAAGCGATAAGGCCGCCCATTGTTCCTACTTTTTACACGCTTTATATTAGCTTCACTTGTATGTCAGTCAGTATGTCTGTAACCGACCCCTAAATTTGACCGACTTCCCGTTTTCCGATTGAGCTGAAATTTTGCACGTATGTGTATATCGCGTGACAATGCAATAATATGGTACCATGGAGCTGATCTGATGATGGAGTCGGAAGGTGGCCATAGGAACTCCTGTACTAAACAAGATAGACCCTTCGTGTTTGGGCCCGTATGTTTATATCGCGTGACAATGCAATAATATGGTACCATGGAGCTGATCTGATGATGGAGTCGGAAGGTGGCCATAGGAACTCCTGTACTAAACAAGATAGACCCTTCGTGTTTGGGCTCGTATGTTTATATCGCGTGACAATGCAATAATATGGTACCATGGAGCTGATCTGATGATGGAGTCGGAAGGTGGCCATAGGAACTCCTGTACTAAACAAGATAGACCCGTCGTGTTTGGGCTCGTTTTACTTGTCTTGGCTAGCACTCTGCTGCTACATGATATGCAGGATCTCAAAAGCTTGTATTTAAAAACATTTAAACAAAAATCAACTAAAAAATGAAAAATAAATAATAGTTTAAAAAAACTAAAAAAAACACGCTTTTATAAAAAATCCAACTAAAAAAACAAAAAATAAAATTTAATATAATATAAAAAAGCGTGGGGTGTATTCAATTAATAATATAATATCTTAAAAAGCGCTTTGAATACACCCCACGCTTTTTTATATTATATTAAATTTTATTTTTTGTTTTTTTAGTTGGATTTTTTATAAAAGCGTGTATTTTTTAGTTTTTTTAAACTATTATTTATACTGTTTAGCGTGACTACTGTAAATTGTTTATTTCATGTGTATGTGGTGAAAAATTAATTGCATTCTATCTATTCTATTCTATTAATACACACTATATAAATATATATCTACAAATAATTCCATGTTTGTTGTGAGGAAATAACTAGATCAATATTAGCTGCTAAATGGAATTCTTTGCATTGTTGTTCTTGTGTTATGGGTAACATACATAGACATAGACAACTCTGAAGACGATTGCAGTCAACCAGACTAAAGTTAAATTTATCTTGCCAGCAATCGAACCTAAGCACTTTATGTTCCAGTGAACTCACTAGGCGTGATCATTACGTGACCACTATTGGCCGGCTCCTATATTTTACCTAACGATCATTTGCCCTACTATCAGTTAAAATTTGATATAACCCATCCATACAATGTATAATATCCATACAAGTAATATCAAAATTCAACTGATATTGTAAGATAAAGGAACTGGCCATAGTGGACATAAATAATACTAGCGGACCCTGCAGATGTTGTCGTGCTTTGGAAAGTAAAAACCTAGATCCCAATTGCAGCAAGCACCACCTACTGGGTCCAATTGTGGATTAATACCACGGAGGGACCCACTCAAATAAACGCAAAAAATGTCGTTAAAATTCTGGAACTCGATTCTAGCGCCACTCACCGGGGAAAATTATGAATCTAAACCTGCTATACTCGACATGTGGCCCGCCGAGCTTTTGTAAGTGGCCCATCTGATATATTATGATAGTTATACAATTGCATTGCTAACACCTCTGGTATTGGAAAAGTCCATACATAGATGAAGGTACTTACTTTCCTAGAGTATAAAAGAGGCTTGCGATCCATCGAAGTCGCAAGCCTTTTTTATACTCTAGGAATAAAAATACACCTAAATAAATTTATGTTGTTTCTATGTTACCTTTATGTGAAAAAGGTTGAGTATCGCTTATAAGAACCACCCTAGGACCCACTTGGACAAAAAATGTTTCTTTAAAATCGGTCCAACCGTTTAGGATGGCAGTGACACACAGGAAGAGAAGAATTTTATATATAGGATTTGATACTTAATATAATTTTATACTTTGGACACTGATAATGATATCTTAGCAACGTATGATAAAAATTCAGCTTCACTTGTTGCGAGTATGATAAAAAATTACTTGTCGCACTTTTAATCCAGCCTTTGACTGACTGACAAAAGAGGGAGATGACGGACGTGACAGGCGTAAGAAACCGAGCGCGAAGAACGGCGTCCCTCGTATGCGATTGACGTGCAGGTACTAGGTTGTCACAACTATTGAAGAGGTTGAACGAAATTCTCTCACGTATACTAATAACTAGTGTCGTCTACTGTCTTGTCTCGACTTCGACTCGAGCTTCGGTTTTCCGTAGTAGCAAAAATATAGGTATGTAGATAGTAATTCATGTGTTTTTCAAGGGAGTATTGCCGAGGTATATTTCAGTAGGTAATAACCCTTATTGTTTTGCTACCATTTGCTACATTTTTGGTAAATTAGGTTTTGATCACATTAATGTAATTAATAAAATCGAGATGTGTTAGATTAGATTGTTAATGTACTTGTCCAATTTGAAAACCTGCGCGTAAAACTTCAAGTTAAAATTTTGTTGCGATTCATATTCATTTTGTCACTTGTCAGTTGAAGTTTTTCCACTTATCCGTTGCCATTCGTTTTTCCACTTGTCCGTTGCGATTCGTTTTTCCACTTGTCCGTTGAAGTTTCACTTCTAATGTGTCCCAGCACACATTTCGATTTTTCGCAGCTTTACTGCAAATTATGATTTGGTTAGGTTGGGTACGTTTTAATGAATGCATGTTTTATTTAAACATATTTGACGGTGACCACGTGACCGTGACACCTTTTCGTGAGCGAAAAATCGTAAGACCCCCTCTATATAGAAGTTTCACTTCAAAAATATTACCTATTATATACCCTATCTTTTCCACTCAAGCACTACATACAATATATAATTCCTAATTAAAATATAATTAATAGTTAAGTATATATAACTTTTTCTTCATGAATTATATCGAAAATCGTTTCTTTTTTTACTTTACATATATGCTTATTACTTTAGATGTATGGTTATAAGTAGGTTTATCTCACTCATAACGACTCACTCACTTATCTTGAGTTTAGAAACGCTGGGGCAAGTTGGCGAAGTTTTTATTTAACAAAACGACTGACTTAAGATGGCTGACAGTCTGCCGAGTGGGGCAAAAGTATACTAGGCTTGCATAAAAACGAACAGGTGAGATATAGTCTTGCTTGTGTAGAATTTGTGATTGCGTATTTGTGAGACGAGTGACGACGAGTAGGCAGGCAATCGAAACAAAATATTATATATCAATCACACCACAATCTTCACTGTCCTCAGTCATCATGCCAGTCCCAACCTCAGCTCAGCCGCCACCGGCGCCACTGCTCGGACGATACTCACTGCGGGTGGACGTTACAAAATTTTGCGTATTTCCGATTCGAAAGGCTGATGTTTCTTAGACATTGTCTTGTATTTACCAGGAGAACAAAAACGAATGGAGCATTTAAAGCCATTTCGCTATATAACGACAGTTTAACAAGATGATTAATTCTCACCAATCAATGGCATTAAAGCAATTAAGATTGATAAGAAAATATGCAAAAAATATAAACAATTATTAACATATTTCATTCCAATTCACGGTCATGTTTCTTTCCTCCATGCTTTTCCTTCATAACCACAACCAGTCTTGAGAACTCGTTTTACTTGTGATAAATAATAATTATAATGTTTCGAAATACGTTTTTCTTTATGTCTTCGCACCAATTATATTTACACGTTTGTATTTAAGTTCTTAATTTAAAATCTTATGTCAGCAGTTTAAAATCATTTACTTGTCACACATTGACTTGATTTTTTTAAAAGTAGGCGCGCTCGGCCCCGTCGACTGGTTCAATGTTACGACTGATGACGTAACCACTTACACTAGGATCACACGACACAATCGCAGGTAACATTATCTACATTCCTACTTTAAAAAGAAACTGTCGATGCATTCGAATTTCTACTGTACTCGAAAGTAGTAAGAAACTATTTGGAATGTATACAGGCGTTTAATACGTACGATGACGTTACCACATTGGTCGAAGGTGGGTGGGCGTCTTGTGTTGATACTACGGACGTATTCTTGCCAACGACGAATGCATTCTGTGACGTCCTGTTGGTCTCCCCATACTCCTTGTGTGTACGTGAAATAAACAGAGCCTACTAGGATACCAGCCTGCGAAGGAAAGTAGCGACACTCGTACAAACAGTTTCGATTAGTACTAATGACGCTCAAATTACAAGGAGGTTTTAATACATTTTGATAGATACATATTTAAAAATATTGCTTATTCAAATTCAAAAGTTTTTATTCAAAATAAGTTCCACTGGTGAACACTTTTTGAAGGTCATACATATAGGTTAAAATTAATTTTACTTCCTAGTCTATGTACACCGCTTCGCAACGTGTTATTGCTGTTAAGGAGAAGAAGCGGCAAGAAACTCCCCAGCAACACGTCTAGCTAAAAATTGTTTTTCTTTATATTTGTTGTTCTATTTATATTTAATTTCTTTTTTTTAAATTTTATACAGAATTGTGTTACAGAATGACTTTTGAAGAATTAATGGAGTTGTAGCAAACAGTGCATATTCAATAAGACAGAGCGCAATAAAAGGATAGAACATATTATTATAGTATTAAATATAAAGACGTAGCGTACAATTTTTTTTTGCAACATATCTCCATATATTCCTTACAAGTACGGCAAGACAAAAACGTTATACTCGTACAAAACACAGTATAAGAGGTTGGAGCGAACTGCTATGTAAATGAAGTTTTGTCATTTAAATATTCTTCAATAGTGTAGTATCCCTTTTTAAGCAAGATACTTTTTAATTTGGGTTTGAATTTAGTGAAGGGCAGATCTAACATTTCACTCGGAATCTTATTGAAGAAGCGTATACCAACCCCCAAGAAAGAAGACAATACTTTTTGTAATCTAAAAGATGGCAATTTCAGTTTATTACAATGCCAGGTGTTGAAATTGTGAACATCCTTATACTGCTTGTAGGCACTCAAATTATTACGAATATAATTTATATTATTGAAAATATATTGGCAGGCCACCGTCATAATACCGATTTCCTTAAAGCGTTCCCTAGAGACACCCGAGGGCCGAGGTTGTAAATTGACCTTACGGCTCTTTTTTGTAAAACAAAAATAGTCTCTAAGTCAACAGCGTTGCCCCAAAGTAAAATACCATTAATTTGTTTTTTTAAGTTATTTTTTTAGTTAATTTGACTTTAACAATGAACAAAAGAGTATGTATATATATGTGTGTGTGTGTGTCAAATACACGGTAGTGTGTGTAATGTTTTTATTTATTGATTTAATGTTTTTTTATGTATTATAAAAAAAAAAATTGTATTCTGCACTCCTGTATATAAATTATACGTGTGAGAAATTTCATACTCCTCCGTCCGCACGTGTTTTTGCTTCACGTAATTATATAGTTATTGTGATCATATTAATAAAATAACTGTTGGGTTTTTTGTATATTAGTTTTTTCATCACTTGGGAACGAACTGATTGTGATTATAATTAAACTAAAAATAAATCAATTTTTATCCTCAATAACTTAATTTCCACGGATTATGAGTCCAAAGTGCCACAGGTGACGCCGCTTATAAAATTATATCCATTAGGTAATTGATCGATAAAATGGGAGGAAAATTGGAAACTTGAAAGATCATGTTTTAAAAGCATCTTCTAATAAACGCGCATGTTTGAAAAGATTAATTGTAAGATGTCTATTTGCTTGCAGACGCCCCACCTGATGGAAAGATGTTGTGCAAACGTCTACAACTTTATACTGTCGCGGATAGACGTTTGGAACGCCAGGGGCGAAACCAGGGCGTTGCCAACTTTCAGGATCGGGACATGGGGAGGGAAAATTGACCATGCCACTCCTACGAAACACAATTACCTCAAGGCTAACCGTTTCACGCCGTTATTCTGTAAGAGCGTGGACAGTGTCGTATAACTCCAATCGCAGCGGCAGAAAAATTCCCGCGGGATTCTCACGACAAAAAGTAGCGTAGATTTTTATTCCAGGAATTTGCTGTCAACCAGTGAAAACCGCATCGATATCGACCCAGTAGTTTTTTACGTGAATTCCGAAGAAACAGACAGATTAAACAGCCAAGAAATCTAAAAGAATAGGATCGTGTTCTCCGATCTATATATGTATATAGTGTATTCCTGTTGTTTTTAAAGCTATCTTCAATGTACAGACACAGCACGTTTAACGTAGAATAATAAGGCTAGCCAAAACACCTTTTTCAAACATCCCGCGATTAACAAATGCAACCCCACCAACCAACCAACCGGTTTTATTGAGCGAGTATCAAGATGATATGGCCGTTTTGTATCAAATCACAGTTTGATAGGTACTAGGACAACACAAATAGTAAGAGGTAAATCGAAACTTACTTTGACAGCGTACATAAGTTTACCGTGAGCATAATACGGCAGTCGCGGCACTATTGGTTTGCTTCTTTTCATTTTGTACTCCTCTCTGGTGCACACCTTTATGCATGTTGGGTTTAGAGGAAGTTCTGTAGACAAAAAGTAATTGCTAAATATTAAAAATGTTTTAAATACTTTATTTTATTTTAGCTTACTTGTATTAAATTATGTCAGCCATTTAAATATTACTTTACCACCCAGGGGCGTTTTTACCCGGGGGTGCAAGGGGTGCGTGGCATCCTGGAGCAGGGATTTAGGAGGCACAAATTGCTTGATTTTATCAAAATAGTCACTAAAGAACATCGTCATGATTTTGAAATATTTGACTCACTTTTCTTTCACCTTCTATTATTATTCGCCAATTATTTGGGTTCGCCACAGTATATCTTTTCCTTCCACGCTCCTCCATTCGTCAGAATGGACGTATGTTAATACGTTCTCTGTTACACCACCAGTCATCATACCATCCTTCACACAATCCATTCATCTTTTTTTGGTCTACCTTTACATTTGTGCTCTTTCTTGTCGTTTAACATTTTTTTGCCACGTGACTCTCATCCCTCCCATTACATGTCCATATTTTCTTCCTCTCAATTTTTCAATCACTGGTGAATCTTTCAAATGTACTCATTTCTCACCTTAACTATTCTTGTAACACCAGATTGGCGTTAGTCAGATTTAAAAACTAACGACCATGTTCTGTCAAATTTCATCCATAAACACAGTAGTTTCTGACAAAAATAACTGAAATACAAAGAAGGATGGGCGGATATGATAAATGTATAAGTATATCGTTTTTGCCAAAATGACTAGGCAGTCAATGATATTATAAGATATATAATATCATTGTAGGCAGTCCTAAAAATTAGCATAAAAATTGATTGGTATTTTTAATTGTTGATAAGGGAGGCGACAGCTGATTTCATTTCTTACATTAATTTAAGAGGCGTACCTAGACCATAAATGTACAACGCAAGAGAACTTACAGATTTACAGTCAGCGTCTTAGTTCTTGGCCACCTTGTCTGCTTAGATACATTTGACGAGGTGGTAGTTAATGTAATATGGATGATTTGAATGCACTCATGTATTTGGCGTTCTTGGTGTGCCGATGTTTTTGGATAAGAATGCACTTTCGATGTTGTTATCTATTTGACCATCTTGGCCGCTTCTTTCTATAAGACGCTGACTGTACAGTACAGTGTAGATGTAAAATCCTTCTTTCAAAGACATTTTACTAGCCTTTTACCATGGTAATAATGTCTTTGATCGTTAAAGAGTATGCTAGAAGTGAAACGTAAAGTAAACTTATTTGTGTAATAATTGTGAATGACCCGCTAGAACACAATCTCATTGGTGGCGATAACAACCAAATGGCAAAGCTATCAATTAAAGTCATAGTATCTTCTGACAGGACGTTAATATATGAGAGCAAGGTCTACGTATCTAGCTACAATAACAACGATATTAGGTATTTATAATTTATTGATCGTCATTAGTTAGAACTAGAATGCCAGCGAAACTTTGTTCGCGTTGACATAATTATGTGGTAGTTAAGCTAACTGCAAGTGCGCGGCACGAAATAAATGCAACGTAGCGCCATCATTTTAGCTATATCTTATATATAAAAATGAATGTTTGTCTGTATGTCCTTTATAGAATCGTAAATTATACATTTGATCATTTAATGATCTTTAGCAAAGTTGTTGTGCATGAGTCAGAGAAGGTCTGAGTTGGTTCAGAATTGGACCCGGTAGGTGGCGCTGCGGCATATCGATTGAAGCTTTTCCGGGAAGGACGACGTCTGCCGGGACAGTTAGTTCGTTTATAAAACTATGCTTTGATTAATATATATATTAATGACGGTTTGAACTTTGTTTTTTTTTATTTCGACGATCCAGTCACTTTTCAGTAGCCATGATCACGGCTAGGCGGTTGTCATTCTTAAATATACTTCTTTTTTTTATTGCATGAGTTCAGCAGACAGGCAGACGGCCGACTTGATGTAAAGCGTTTACCATCGCCTATGGACATTTGCAGCATCAACAAATGCGCTGCTGCTCTCTTGGGTGACTGAAATCTGGCCACTAATGCCGGAACACAACTGAAGGTTGTTATGGCGGCATACTCTAGACCAGGGGTGGTAGCCATCCAGTCGGGAAAATACCCTAGCTGTGTGGTCTTTTGTCGCCTTTTACGACAGGCCGCCCGGCCGCAGGAAATTGTATTCCTTCTCCGTTCCTGCATGGATAAAACTTCTACAATGCGAATACTTTAAATTTTATTCTAAAAGAGCAACATTCTAGTCTCAGTGAAAAAAATAAACACATGGAAACTTAAAGTATATTTAAACTAAATTCTGTGCCAAGTATACAAGAAAAGCTCAGGTATTCAATAAAACGGTTCGAATGTTTATTTTTATTGTTAAATGTACTCTTTTCACAGGAAATGTTGTTCCACTTTGGAATTAAATCGATAATTATCACGTATGCTTACATTGATTACAACTTCCGAACGAGCGAGGTAGATAATGCGCCAGTGTTGTTTCTGAACGTGTTTTAGGTCTGTTTTCCATTAAAGCGGAGGAGAGATGTGCGGAGAGGAAAAGCGCACGTTTTCCTCATGTATTCTTTTGTCCCGTCATGTCTGCCGTCAATTGTGTACCATTAAATTGATTAAATGCCTTTATATATATTATTTATAATTCACACATTCAATAACACACTACCAATTGTAACCATCTATTCAAAAACACACACACGGTACATTTTTTTTCATCTGAATGTAGCTAGGCAATTTTTGCTTGGTGCTTGTTGTTGTAATAAACAAATTAATTATTAACAAATCTGTGTAATAAGAAGAAAGAAGAAAGATACTTTGTTTTCGCCTCCTTCTTTTATCACACAGAGAGCGTTACATAATTTGTAAAAGAGACTAGGGCGAAAAGAACGTAAGGAGATTGCAAAATTTACAAATGTTTGATAAATGTGACTTTGTATGATGCGGTATGCTTGCTTTGCAATGCGACTACGTTTGTCATATCAAACCACGAAATAGATTAATTTACTTTTCACGTTTCTTTATAACAAACCACACTGATTATAATTGATAATGATAAAGTTCCGTATTAAATACCTAAAGTATGATACTTTTAGGTATTCAAATTTTTTGTAGTAAGATTATGTTGCAAGAAACTTGTAATACCTATCTATTCCAAATATACATATTAATTTTATATTACAATAAAGTACTCTATTTTATTCTAATCTTGCACATATTTTAAATAAAACAGCAAATATCTGTAATATCTCAAACATTTGACTCGTTGCTGCGAATGAACAAAAGTTTTCTTTTGTCATAGTAATCAAAAACATTTCTTCGAATCTATGCGCTCCTAATAAAACTGTTCACAACTCCCTTCTTTTTTTGCAATCGAAACAAAAAATCAGAATTTATTTTTGAACCCGTTTTGTATGTTATGTATGTTATTTGTTAGAACGAAACGCTTTATGCTCGTTTTTAATGTAAATAGCGAATATGTAGAGTTTAATGTATTATTTATTGCGTGTGGAATGAAAGGCATGGCGAGTCACTGACACTCGCGTTATCTATCGGAACTAAAATAGATTTCACGTAAGATGCTATATACGAGTAGATTGATTGGATACATTGTTGGATGACTCATGAAAAGCACCAGTCAACACATGAAATTAGTTAACCCAAAAAGTAGACCTAGGCACTTTGTATTAAATTTTATTTTATGTAGTGAGCGAAAAAGTTGTTGACCGCGTCTGTGTATGTCATCATCTTATTGGATGCCTATTTCGCACTAGGCACGGGCTATGCGAGTAACAAACATTACGCACACTTGAGAGGGAAACACAATATAACAATTTGTAGTTTTATAGTCCTGGTAGAGTTCCGTATAATTTTATGTAACCAATCTCCCATTTTGGCCAAAAAATCGTGGAGATCACAACTGTCCAGACGGTTTTTAATTTTTGAAGTGTATGTGTAAACTTCTATATAGACGGGGTCTTCCGATTTTTCGCTCACGAAAAAGCGTCACGGCCGCGTGGTCAAATACTTACATTTTTAAACTCGTGATATCTTTCGAATGGGATGTCCGAATTGAATACTTCAAAAAGTTATATAAAGGTATTGAAGCAGTCTTGAATATGAAGTAATTTATTTTGATAAGGATGAATGCCAAGATACAAATAAAGAGCCTTTTCTAGCGGCGGCATTTTAATTATTTAAAAAGAATAAAAGAACACTTATTGTAGCATAATAGGTAGACATGTGCTGTCGCGACACTTTTTGTAAATAATGATGTATTCTGTAAAGTCGTAGCACATTATTTTATTCTATCATCAATAGTTTTCGCATACACCTTGGGTTACATTATTGGAGTTTTATTAAGGATCCCTAATTTATTTGTAAATGTAATATACCCTATTTCACCCGGGGATAGTGTAGCTTGCTAACAGTGAAAGAATTTTTCAAATCGGTTTAGTAGTTTCGGAGCCTCTTCATCAAAACATGAGCAAACGAAATTTTATTGATTTTTTTTATTAAATATTTTTCTGTTAACATAATTTGATGTCCGAATGAAGATTGATGACGAAAGATGCGCATTTGTCAATGTTCCGTTGTATGTGTATAATTTTAGAGTAGACTATGGATGTTTCTTTGGTTCCGGATCGAATTCAGTTTTTGTTTGATAAAATAAAATATGTTTAAATATAAAATGCGTTCATTAAAATGTACCTAACCTAACCAAATCATAATTTTCAGTAAACCTGCGAAAAATCGAAATGTGTGCTGGGACACGTATCAGAAGTGAAACTTCAACGGACAAGTGGAAAAACGAATCGAAACGGACAAGTGGAAAAATGAATCGCAACGGACAAGTGAAAAAACGAATCGCAACGTACAAGTGGAAAAATGAATGGCAACGGATAAGTGGAAAAATGAATCGCAACGGACAAGTGGAAAAATGCATGGCAACGTACAAGTGGAAAAACGAATCGCAACGTACAAGTGGAAAAACGAATGGCAACTGATAAGTGGATAAGTGAATCTTAATAATGTTCAAACTTATAATTTAAATTAATTATTATGGTCGAATTGCGACCACTAGTTTATCTAAACAAGTGGAAAAACGAATCGCAACGTACAAGTGGAAAAACGAATGGCAACGGATAAGTGGCAAAATGAATCGCAACGGACAAGTGGAAAAATGAATCGCAACGGACAAGTGAAAAAACGAATCGCAACGTACAAGTGGAAAAACTTCAACTGACATGTGACAAAATGAATCGCAACAAAAGTTTAACTTGAAGTTTTACGCGCAGGTTTTCAAATTGGACAAGTACATTAACAATCTGCCCGTAAAACTGTGAGTTAAAATTTTGTTGCGATTCATTTTGTCACTTGTCAGTTGAAGTTTTTCCACTTGTACGTTGCGATTCGTTTTTCCACTTGTTTAGATAAACTAGTGGTCGCAATTCGACCATAATAATTAATTTAAATTATAAGTTTGAACATTATTAAGATTCACTTATCCACTTATCAGTTGCCATTCGTTTTTCCACTTGTCCATTTTTTGTATACATATATAATAATACTAGCATATGCTCGCGATTTCGTCCACGCTTGACTTGAAATTTCCGAGGGTTTCCTGGTACAGAAAGTACCGCAGCATTAGAAAATAATGTATAAGTTATCGTTTTAGTGAAAGCTGTGTCGCAATAAGCAAATTTTTATACATTCGAACAACTTCAAACCGTTCCCGGGAACATTCCCGCTGGATTCCCGGGATAAATATATATATAACACATTTTATTTATTTTATCGATCAATGATAATTTCAAGTTCAAGCATGAGCTGTGAAACAGTTAAAACCGCATCAAAGTACTTTGTACAGGAATCCCGAACAAAATAGACAATCAGATAAAAAATCTAAAAAAAATTGCATCCTGTTCTTCATCGTTTATATAATTTATTCCTTTTATTTTTTTTAAATTAGCTTCAATGTCATCCCTAGAATGTTTAGAATTTTGTAATATTATATGTAGATAGATTATACATTGTATTTATTGTTCTTGAATAAAAGTCAAAAATATGGCCGTTCTCTGTTACGGATAACTGAGAAATAACCTTTTTTAATATCAAATGAAGACATGAGTGGATGAAGGTGATAAGTCGCATAATTCCAATTCTGAGTAAATTGAGATAAAAGTTTTACTTTTATTTGAAACTGAACTGAACTTAACACCTTTAGCAACTTTTTATTTTTTAAATATACCTTATATCTATGGTCTAAGGTCTGTAGTCATTTGGTATCGACTTATAACATTCATCTACCCAAAAAAAAGCAAAAAACCGAATATGCGACATATCACCTTCATCCACTCACGTCTTCAAATCAGATATTGCACAACTTTCTTTAGCTAATATGAATAGACCATATTTATTAAGTATGGCACGCACAATAACATTAATTTGGAAAGATAGCACTGTACTATATTTATTATTTTAGATAAAAGCCTCTTCCGAAGGAAATACCAAACTCCTCATAAAAGAGCTACACAAGGGATACGTAGGACATCAAGAATAAAAGAATAGTAACCATGCAGCTGTGACTCCTCGGCTTAAGAACATTAGTTTTATTTTACACAAAAACGCAAGCAGTAAACAAGTCTTGTATATTCTTAAAAACATCTGCTCTTCTTTATTAAGAGTTAAAATATATTGAGCCTCTATTTTTCTAAAAAAATCTAGATTTTTAACCGGAACTTTAGTCACGAGACGTAACGCAGATCACGTCTAAAAATAAACGATGTAAACTTGCAAGTTCCATTGATGTCGACAGAGTAGGTGAATGTGGGCTAAGCAAACAGACAAACGAATTCTTATAGTGGGTAAGCTGGCGAATTGCTTTGTGTAGGCGATTTTATTTCTTAATCGGAATTAGATATCGCGACTGGTAAATTAGACTCGCACGCGTAGCTCTATTCTGTTGCTGGGCTGGTAATTTTAGATATGGATTATGTTAAGAACGAACTCCTTCATTTATGTGTTCCTAGTAATCTGGGGCGATCGGTGCCTTGTTTTAAAAGGTCCATAAAAGTTAATTTTCGTTCTCAATAGCCCAAATAGGGACATCCCAGACAAACATTTCTGGATTGGTTTAAACTTTAAAGCAATTCTACATTTTTTTTTATCCCAAGTTCCCAGCTTATCTCAAGGAACGCTTTCAGTTCCTTAATTACAGTGATTCAAGATTCTTTAGATTGTCAGAGATTATTGTACGAGTAAATTATTGTACGAGTGCTGGTTTAGCAACTACCGAGTTTTGTTGTCCTTCCTATACTCCATCCAAAGGTTGTCTCTGGAATAAATCGCCATGGGCGATAAGACCGCCGATTGTACTTGTATTTAATGTTCTTGATTTTATGTAGCATTTTTGTACAATAAAGTATATTCTATTATATTATACAATAAATACTACTTTGAACTCTAAAAATCAAACCTTCGTTTCTGTCATCGCCATTATTTCCGAATCGACTAAAGCGATTCCAACAAAATATATTGATTTATGGGAAAAATCTTGTGAAAACGTTGAATGATGAAAATGTTTTGTTTTACTTCGTGTAGAAACGTTACAATGGTAAACTTCTGGTGGTAAAATACATACATACATACATACATAACTTCACGCCAGGTCCCTTGCGGGGTAGGCACGAACAACAGAGCGCCATACAGGCTTATTCTTACACACCTCACTTGCTTCTTTGACATTCATAGCTCTTGTCATGCACGCTCGTCTGTTCTTAAGGCTCCTGACATCACCTTCTGCTAATACACGATCAATTTGATCATGGAAGGTGTGTCGTGGCCTTCCGCGACTTCTGCATCCATCCACTTTTGCATTGTATATCTGTTTAGTCATTCTTTCATCATACATTCTTTCCACATGCCCGAACCACCGGAGCATTCCTTTCCTTACCTTCACCCCGACACTCTCTTTCTTACTACGGTATTACGAACGCGGTCCGCGAGCGTCACTCCGCAGATTTTGCGCAGTGCTCGCATCTCGACCGCGTTTACTCTACTTTCATGCTCTCTGTTCCATACCCAACTCTCGCTTCCATACGTGAGCGTAGGTACCAGCACCGCGTTGTGTATGGCAAGCTGGGCTTTCTGGCTGAGGTTGTTAGCGCCTAGAAGTTTTCCTAACGCTCCATTCACACTATTCCCCAAATTTACTCTTCTTTCTATGTCAGCGGTGTACCTTCCATCCCTGCTAAAAGCACATCCAAGATATACAAACTCATTCACTTGTTCCAGCATAACATCATCGACCATTATCCTTGCATTCGTTCTGGTTTCTTCTCTTTCAAACACCATACCTTTGTTTTCTTCGAGTTCAAATGTAAAATAATAACGAATAAATCGACGAAGTACGTGTCAGTCATTGACGGGGTCCGTAGAGGTGATGAACGTTCGTTCACTGTTTTGGTTACGAATATTGTTATAATTATTTAGTAGCATACCTAGTTGTTATTGTCATGTTGCTTTTTAAAGTAAATAATTAATTTTGTTATGTACCCTCTTATTTCTGAACTATACAATCGGGAATTTCCTTAATTGAATATAATAAAGTTATGTTTTTATTTATTCTGCGATTAGTGCCTATTTTAAATACAGTAAGTAGTTCTCTATAATTTAACATAACTTTATATATTAACGGTTGTCTCTAATATGTGATAATTGTGTATAGATTACTTATAATTCAAAATCCGGTATTCACTACATTTTATTTTCATGTTGGCAGACGCGATAGATTTATACTGTGTTCGGTTTATTTTATTATATGTAAAACTTTAAATATAACATTTTCTACAATATTTTATCTATTATATATATTTTATCTAAAATTTCCAAACAATAATGTATTAAATTCTTGTCATGCAAAACCTTTTAATTAAAATAGTTTATCAATGACTTCATTCCGCTATCGGTTGTGCCAATATGCAAAGTTTCTTATACTGTTAAATTGTTGAAGGGATGGCGAGGTGTTCTAAAAATGCTTGTCGAGTGTTCAAAGTCAGTGTATAATATATGTTAAAACCGTAAGGTTCTCTGATTATAAATGTAGTGACCAGTTGCTGTTCTTTTATTACCATAAACCATTCTGAGTTGTTGCAAGTAGTACATTATTTTGCTGCGAAGTCCCAAAAAAGGATTTAATCGTAACCACCCCAATATCCTAGAAACTATTCAACTGTGTTCTTTGAACATTTTTTGTTAAAAATAAGTATGTTTTTAAACTCTATATGTAGTATATGCCTTGGATTTGATGAATTTACCATTTAAAGCTAGCTAGCTAGAAAGATCTATCTTATATAGAATCTCTTCTCTATAAGAATAGAGGGCAATGCAATTTCACTAAGGCCTATATCTTACCAATCGTTCGTTTGCCTTAGTATCGGTTAAAAATTGACATTTATAAGTATATGGGACAAGTAATGTCGAAATTCAACCGATGGTAGGGTAAGTGAAAAAATAGTAAAACATAGGAACCGGTTATAACAAAATAAAGAAAGCCATCTAGAAATATCGTAATGAATTGCGATTTTCTCCTCTTATTTTAGAAAAACATTACAAAATTCAAAATTATACTGTATGCTGTACATGGAAGCTATTTAAAAAACAACTGGAATGTATCTTTTTTGGATATCTTGTCTGATTGTCGATTTGTCTGTTTGTTCGGGATTCACGTACTTCAGTCCAAGCAGTTCGTCCTTGGAATGCGTTGCCTGTTAGTATCAAATTAGCCAAGTCACTGCCTATTTTTAATAGACTTGTCAAGGATTATTATTACAAATACAAATAGCACAATTTAAGGATGCAGCAGAAGTTTTTTTCTCGTTTAAAAATATTTTTTTTGCAGAAGTTCAGCAGACAGGCAAACGGCCCACTTGATGGAAAGCAGTTACCATCGCCTATGGACATTTGCAACACCAAAGGTGCTACAAATGCGCTGCTGCTCTCTTAAGGGAGACTGAAACCTGGTGACTAAAGCTGGAAGACAACTCAAGGTTGTTATGGCGACATACTTGAGACCAGGGGTGGTAGCCACTAGCCATGCAGTCGGGCATATACCACCTGGCTGTGGGTTGTTTTGTCTCCTCTTACGAAAGGTCGCCCGGCCGCAGGAAATTGTATTCTTTCTCCGTTCCAGCACGGATCTTTAATTCTACTCTCCTATTTAAGTATCGACATTTTATTTACATATATATATCTTATTAGTATCATTTTTATATTTCATTAATATATGTACTATTATATACATACATACATACATAAGTTCACGCCAGGTCCCTTGCGGGATACGCACGAACAACACTACGTGCCTACTATTATATAATGTATGTATATATTTCTAAAATACTGATTCGGTAGTGAGAATAATGCAACATCAAATTTCCTGTCCATCCAAAGGTTGTCGGACGAAATAGCTAATAGCGATGAAACTACCTGTAGTATTGTTAAATTTTATTTCTTTTAACTGTATATATATACACAATAAAACATATTCATTCATTCATTCAAGAGAGTCAGAATGTATAGCTGGGTCACATCCACCCTCTCTACTGGGTCCTAAAATTAGGATACTGTATTAAACGTAGAGTGAGTGATGGCCATTACGCTTGGCTATAAGCGCATGGACGGAACACGGGGTAACCACTTGGTGGGTACCCCGTGTCAATGATAACTTACCTCCACCAGGGTACGACCAGTTAGGCGAGTCTCACACACCCTCACTGTCATCAACACACTACAACAAATCCGTAGACGGCTTCCTTGTCGTCAAAAAAAGGATAGTGCAAGGGATTCACCTGCAACTCGGCTACATGGCATTTTCTCAACTGGACTGCATTTCTCGTACATCTGCATGTCTGGCTTCGGTTGTTTCACGTGTTTCGCTAGATTTATCGTACGGCAAACATTGCACCTTACACGGTTTTGATTTTCACACATTTTCAATTTATTCACTTTTATAAAATTAATATAAAAAATAAACGGTAAATTTTGATAGAATGATAATTCTTTAATGGCGTTGTCAATGAAATATTTGACAGAGGATCATTTTGAAGTTAATGGAGTTCAAAGTTCAAATAATAAGTTTCTTAAGTTCATAATTAGTAAGTTATGGTAGCGCATTTATAAGGTGTCTCGTTATTAATGGCAATAGTTCGAACCCTAAACGTGCAAAATGCACCGCTTATGCATTTTTTTTGAGGCAGGGAGAAATACATTTCGTACACTACCGGGTATTTTACTAGATGGTAATGGTACAATGAGAGTTATCCACTGAAGATGGCGCAGACACAAGCCGGCAGTTAATTGCCGGCTCGTGTGGAGACTCAGAAAGGTAACCCATGGGCTAATACTCTACTAAAACCCCCTTCCTCCCATGTGCCCCGCGCTTATGGTAGGAAAAGCGTGAGACTTAGAATGTAGTTACGCCCACGTTGATCCTACCCATTAGTGCTTGAGAATGCCCCGGGAGAGGCAAACTCACTTCGTCAACAGGGGTTTGATCCTCCGCTCCCCAAAAACTGGAGGACCCCTGTAGCGAAATTAAGGGAGGAAATCTTGCATATATACATACGACTGATGTCGGTACCCGCGGGGACCTAACACTGAGTGTATTTATCGTTACAGTTACCAAGCGCTGAGGGTGAACAATCGCGAATAAACCGGCGTGGCTACGTTTATATGAAACCCGCTAAGCGATGTTACACAATTGTGGTAAATTGTCTATCCGCCGCCATCCAGTCGGGAAAATGCCCTACCACCTGGCCCTACCACCAAAATCTTTTTATAGTGGTAGGACCCAGCAGTTTGTGTCACGAAATGTTAATTTAAAACGCACTTATATACTGACTGAGTGTATTTCTTTTACTTTGTGCTCGTTGGACGCAAGTATTGAATTTTATTTTTATTTATTTCACACAATAGAATACAACCATAAATAAATCTAAATATTTTTAAAACAATTTTAAAATCTTCGTATTTCTAAACATTTGAAAACAGGAAATTTAAAATACAGATATAGCGTTACATAATATTAAAGTACTCATGGAAAGCTGGGCCTACCCAGCCGAATCCGCGAATTTGGAGTCGCAGGCAGAGCACATGCGCAAGACCCTGACGAGGGCTTGCGACGCGGCGATGCCTCGCGTCTCCAAGCGGCAGTCTCCGTGCAAGCAATCGGTCCACTGGTGGGCCGAGGAGCTGGGCGAGATGCGAAAGGCAGTTCGCATCATCAGGCACAGGCTCAAACGCTGCAGGGCGCGCCGTTCTTTGGACTTCGTCGCGGAAAATGGACTCGTGGGCGAGTTTAGGGAGGCCAGAAAGGCCCTTTCGATTGCAATATGGCGATCGAAAGCCCGGGCTCTGGCCGAGCTCCTCGAGACGCTCGATCGGGACCCTTGGGGGCGTCCGTACCGTGGGGCCCGCAACACGTTGCGGCCTTGCACATCCACGGTCACGGAAACGCTTGAATCTGAGGTGCTCCGGTCGGTTATCGATGGGCTCTTCCCGGATCCGGGGAACTTCACTCCCCCCAGTATGGGTCCACCCATTCCCGACACCCCCACGGACGAGGAGCCTCACTCCATCTGCGAGGGGGAACTAGACGTTGCCCTGGACCGGCTCCGGGCCAGGAAGACGGCACCGGGACCCGACGGGGTTCCAGGTCGACTCCTCTTCCTAGCTGCAAAACATCTACGCAGCCAGCTGCGGGACCTTTTCGAAGCCTGTATTCGCGCAGGTAGGTTCCCGTCGCAATGGAAAGAGGGGCGTTTGTGCCTTATTCCCAAGGGAGGTCGGCCTCCCAACGATCCGTCCGCCTTCAGGCCCATAGTGCTGCTGAACGAGGTCGCTAAGGTCTTCGAAAAGATCTTGGCGGAACGGCTCGTGAAGCATCTCGACGCTATGGAGCCGGGGCTCTCAAATACGCAGTTCGGGTTTCGGCGGAGGCGCTCCACGATGGAAGCCTTCGAGACGTTGCGAACGTTGACGGACGAAGCCGTCCAAGCGAAGGATGTCGTCCTTGCAGTGTCGCTAGACATAGCGAACGCCTTCAACAGCCTCCCTCATGAGACGATCAGGGAGGGGCTCCGCGCGCATGGACGAGGCTGTTGGGCGAGTACCTGCGGGATCGGCATACCCTTTGGGAGGGCGGTGAGTCCGGCAATCCCGTGTTAGGTCGGCGACGCGTCGCGTGCGGCGTTCCACAGGGGTCCTCGGGGCGATTCTTTGGAACGTAGGTTATGACTGGATCCTTCGGGTTTCGGTCCGGCCCGGGGTAGGGCTGATCTGCTTTGCGCACGACACCCTACTCACGGCACGCGCTGCGTCATTCGCGGAATCCGTGGACGTCGCCAACGACAGGTTGGCGATTGTCGTAGATCGAATAGCTAGGCTGGGCTTGAGGGTCTCCCCCGCGAAAACGGAGGCCATCATGTTCCATAGGAAATTCCGTAATCCCCCCCCGGACTTGTCCGTTACAGTCCAGGGGGTGGCAATCAGAGTAGGGCCCAAGATGAAATATCTGGAGCTAGTTCTTGATGGGAAATGGCTGTTCAAAGCGCACTTTGAGCAGCTAGTTCCCAAACTCATCAAATCCGCGGGCGCACTCTCGAGGCTCCTTCCCAACGTGGGGGGGCCGGGGGGTGCGACGCGGAAACTTTACTCTGGCATCCTGAGGAGTATGGCGCTGTACGGTGCGCCCGTCTGGTCCATTGGACTTCACCGCCACAACAGAACCCTGCTGCACCGGGCGCAGCGGTTTCTTGCCGTGAGGACCATACGGGGGTATCGCAGTGTCGTGGACGGCGGCGACTCTTCTGGCAGGCGAGCTGCCCTGGCATCTCCAGGCAGACGTCATGTCCGAAGTTCGTCGTACCCGGCAGGATGCCCTAGCTAGAGGCCTGACCTTCTGTCAGGTCGAGATAGAGACGATCGGGAAGCGGGAAACCGCTTCCTGCATAGTCAAATGGTCTCGAGACCTCGAGAACCCTGCGGCCGGCGGCTTTACGGTGGACGCAATCAGGCCACAGCTGGAGAGATGGGTCACCCGCACCAGCGGAACCTTGACCTTCAGGACGACGCAGATACTGACCGGACACGGGTGTATCGATCAGTATCTGTGGCGCATTGTGGGCTGCTTGCCTTCTCCGGACTGTCGCCACTGCGGCGCAACCGACACGGCACTTCATACGCTAGTCGAGTGCGCCGCATGGGCGCCGCAGCGTCTCGAACTCGAGGCGCACATAGGAGCGGTCGATTCGCTCGGTGACTTGGGAACGGCCATGTTGCAGAGCGACGATTGCTGGGGAGCTGCGGTTACTTTTTGTGAGGCAGTAATGTCTCTCAAGGAGGCCGCAGAGCGGGACAGGGAGCGATGTCCTTCGGCGCGTGCTACGGTCTCTTCTCGAGGTCGCCGGCCTTCAGCTGGCACCCGGAGAGGCAGGTACGCGCATTACTTCCCTCCCTGAATTAGGTTCCGTTACGGGGGGCCCTTAGCTGCTAGGAAAGCAAGGGACTCATCGACCCCCGTCTCGAAGTGGGGTGTGTTCTCCCAGGGCACACTCCAGGCACTTTATTGCGCTGGATAGACTGTTGCGTAACTATGTTCTATATCTCAGTCTTTCCATCACAAACAAAAGCGCAGGGTCGACAGGGAGGAGGGGGTTTTTAGTGGGTATTGAGGTTGCTCGCTCGTGTAGCATCGCTCGGAGTCTCCACACTACTCTGTGTCATCGATCGCGGACGGAGCACAAACAAAGCATACTATTGCTAGTGATGTCGCCCCCGATCGACGCGTGCCGTTTCCTAGCAGCGGCCCAGAGTGTGCGTAAATCGGTTAAGCATTTTCCCTAGCCACAAAAAAAAAAAATACTATACAGTATAGTTTAGATTCTATGAAATGTGTTGTGTTGTGTGTTGATAATGTTACGAGTCGCGAGACTTGAATTAAAATGCCGTTAGAATGAATATAGAGTTTATTAGAACTATACAAACACGTATAACACAGGTACAAATATAACCGAACACAACAAGTCCAAACGTAATGGAGAAAGTCTTAATTCCATAAAACGCGCAAGTCCGTCACTAAAAGATTCCCGATTGTAGTACACACGTCTTGCTTCGCTCGTGGTTATCGCTCGACTGACTACCCCCTCCATCAGGTCATCGTTTTGTACTGCGCAACTGCAATGTCCCCATATCTTTATCCGACACATCTGGCTAATGACTGCCATAAAAGATTACAATACAACAATGGGCTGTTTTCTAATCACAAAGTTTAAACACAAAGTAAACAAAAGAAGATCATAAAAGAATCTAAATAATATTTTCTTAAGTTAAGAATCTAAACGTTATTAGTTCAAATGCCGAAAGGTAATAAAATGTGTTTTTACAGGTATGCAGGTGTTATTTTGTTTTTATCAGCGTCTAGGTCGTAACACTAATAACAAAAAATTAATATATGCCAGAGAAATTTGTTGCTCTGATCATCACTTAAACTCTCTAGTGTTACCATTAAATATATCTAAAACTGAATTATCGCTGACCAGCTCATTATATAGACGACACATTCTGCTAAGTGGGTTGTAATAAAATGTATTGTTTTTGTAGGTTCGCAAGGCGTGGTGGATTCCGTCTTCTGTAATTCGTATGTACTATGTACGAGTGAATAATTTTATGTTTATTACTACTAATAATTATATATTTATTAATACTATTTGTATTTTATTTAATACCACGAAATCGTCTTAGTGGGGTACACAGACTATGGTATACGAGTATAAGGCGTTCTACGATCTTTACATTGAAGTTTTTATAAAAAAATCCAATCTAAGTTCTAAAACCTAATTAACAGGTGTTTTTCAGACATTCCAATAGTTGACTGAACTTAGGTGATTGACATAACAAGGCCTGGTTAATTACATCTTAATTAGCATCTAGTTTTTAGGCAAGCTAGAATGAAGTCTTTATTGGTTTTGAATAAAGAACAACGTTTATTATGGCTCGATCACTGCCTCGGGTCCTGTGGATAGTATCTCCATATATTAAATGTACTCTGTGGGTTAGTATTTTATATATCGATGGGTGAAAGGCTATTAGTTTTATACGACTTTTAAAAATTGTCGGGAGAAAAGTTTGAAGTTTCAAATGACCCAAAAACACATAACTAACGAACTATGTACCATACTTTAAAAAAAAACTAGATAGATTGTAACTAGACATCAGGTTTTTTATATTTCTTTAAGTTGAGACATTAGAATAAAAAAACCCACCCTGTTAAGTCTCACACAAAATGTCGCTTAAAACACATAGCCTTTCAACCCTTGATATGGACTTCTGTGGATATGCGTTCACTTATCAACTCCGTATCATCATCGTATTGCCTCCCTCTCTCGCAAACCGTCAACGTGTGAGCAGCGACTGAACCATTCGTTGACAATCAGCTGCTAGTAGGCTTTGCCTTACGTTGACCACCCATTGCCAACGCAGGTCCCCAGTCAACTGCGTCAAGTCACTTTATTGACCACGCTATGTTCACTGTTGACTAGTGAATGACGCAGCAATGCTTGTCGGGCACCCAAACTCGAAAGGTTTTATTCAAATAAGTTTCACTGTAGAACGTCCTTTTAAGGTCAAAGTTAAAATTTAAATCTACTTCTTTTACGTACAACGCTTCTTAACATGTCATCGCTGTTTAAGGAGAAGAACCGACAAGAAACTCACAGTAACACGTTTAGTAAAAAAAAATCTTCATATCTACCTAGCTAAGCGTTTTTTAAATAAATACAGAAGTACACTACACACTTACTTTTCGAAGAATTAATGGACATAACCCATAACACAAGCGTAACTTGCTTAATTTGGGGATATACAATATGTGTATTTGTCTGCAGATAAAAAAACACAGCACATAGGTAGGTACTCAAAAAGACGTCGTAATAAGAGAACAATGTATGCGCGCGCTATGACCCTTAAACCATGCTGCAAGTAACCTACTATTATTATACGTCATAAAGGTTTTTCGACCTCAGCAAAACTCCTTGGAACTAAATATGGCGTCCTTCATAGAAAACTTTATCAAACGGATTTTAATGCACTTTCATCTAAACACAAATATGATATTGTCGCTATAATATTATGGCTGTATCAGAAACACTGTATACATGTGTATAATCTAATAACGTTATATCAAAAACACGTCACACCGTCATCCGGTATTATTACGTTAAATATTATAATTCGAGGGTAATCCCGCAATTCGCGGCTTTTTATTGCCTGTACAGGAAAACAGGCAACCTGTTCAGTGGATGGAGGAAATTGGTCACCTTTGCCTATGATGTTTGCAACACTAGGAAGCATCGTCGACGACTTGCTTGCTCCCAAATTGTATGACACCCTACCTTTTTCATCTCCTGATAAATAAATTAACAAGGTTGGGGAAGAGGGGATTCATACGCTTACTAATTTAGAAGCAAATATCTCATCAACTTTTGACTTAAATAAAAAAGTAATTAAGGTTTCTATATCCTACCAACCGTTCATTTGCCTTACTATAGTTTAAAATTTGACAAAAGCTGTATTCATTTTATTACATAAGACAGGCAGACTACCCACGTAATGGTAAGCTTTTACCATCGCCAAAGGACATTTGCAACACCAAAGCTGCTAGAATTACGTTGCTGCTCTCTTAAGGGAGACTGGAATCTGGTCACTAATGCCGGAACACAACTGAAGGTTGTCATGGCGGCATACTATAAGACCAGGAGTGGTAGCTATCCAGACGGGCAATTACCCTTCCGCCTGGCTGTGGGTTGTTTTGTCAATCCATACATCAAATGTCAAAATTCAACCGACGGTAGGGAAAGTGAATGAATAGTGTGATATAGAAACCGGCCATAAGAGACATCGTGATGATTTTTGAAGACTCGTTGAAGGGCTGACAACCCCTTTAAGTGATTTTTTTCATCTCTTATGCGTCCTTTATTTTTACATTTTGTGGCTGATCTCTCTATTTTTTTTCAAGCTTTACATACATAAGATGTACGTAAGTTCGGGTGGAATTTTGCAAGTTAAATTTGACCAACTTCCCGGTTTCCGATTGAGCTGAAATTTTGCACGCATATGTATATCGCGTGACAATGCAATAATATGGTACCATGGAGCTAATCTGATAATGGAGTCGGAAGGTGGTCATTGGAACTCCTGTACTAAACAAGATAGACCCGTCGTGTTTGGGCTCGTTTTACTTGTCTTAGTTTGCACTCTACATGATATCCAGGATCTCAAAAGCTTGTATTTAAAAACCTTTAAAAAAAAAGCTTATTTCACACCTTTTTGACAAATTAGAATAAATAAATTACCACATACATTTAGTATTTTTTGAGGACAGACACGACCACCTTGACAATCTTGGTTCAATTTTTTCGAAAATGGCTAAGAAACAAACAAGGAAGCGTTTAAAAATGCAAAAGAAGTTATATTTTGTTAAGCAATAAGGCCTGGGGAGTGGACATCCCAATCAACTGAAATACTTTTTATAAACTTACAGAGTGTCGCAGCCTCATAGATTTTATACAAGTACTTATGACTTCATAAGTAGGTACAGTATAACCTGAAACTTTATTACTAAATTATTATTTGAAAAGTAATTAAAATTGTTTTCATACTAATATTTGAAAAATTTGTTTTATATGATTTAATGTGGGGAGTAATAGTGGAACGATCTGGTTTAGTTAAGTTTTAGAAAAACGTATAATATTCTGGAAGAAAAAGACTAGGACAGATATATTTTAGAAAGGGTTAGACGATGAACAAAAAATCTACAATAGAAGGTTCAGGAAGGAAACGACAGAGATAGATAGATATTTAGAAAGGGATAGATAGTAAATAAAAGAATAACGAAAAGAAGATCGAAATTATGGGTTCCGAAGACTCTTCCGGATATATGAGCAGAGTAAGGCGCGCTTTCTGGGGTAATTCAGTTCAAGGCAGCAAAGCAACAGATACAATACGAAAGAGAAGTTTAATGGAAACAGACAGTGACGACTTTGTGGTGAATTTAGTGAGTAATCCAGTGAAGCAGGAGTGTAGCGTAGTTTAAGAGTCTTCTCTTCTCCAGAAGCGAGCTACACGCGGTAATTACAGAGGTGAGCACTGCAGTAGCAGGAGGTGGTCTACGCAATATCGACTACGGTATTGTGAGTGAGACAACTTATCGTCAAGACAGTGCGTCGTTAGTTATGCGTATAGGGGCAACCCTGCGGTGAAGAATCACGTACGGCTTAAAAGCGTGTAGTTAAAGAACTGGTGTTTCCTTCCGTACGTAAGAATATTTAAAAGTATTAAAATTTATTGTAATATAACTCCGCATCCCTATTCGCAGATACTGCACTTGAAATTAACCGTCATTTTCAGCGGTGCCCTATCGGCCTTTTCCTGCGCGAAACCAACGCCAAGGCTAGAGGCCCAGGGGTTTTGGGCGAATTTCGCAATTATATCGAGTTAACTAGGATAGAAACCACGGAAGTTTGTTACTTTTGCGCAACGTACTCATGTATGGCGGACGGTTGATGCGTGGGCGCATTATCTTTGCTCGCATCCGCACCGTCCCGATGTCACATTGTTATTGGCCTTTTAATTCACAGAGTATTCGTTAATTATGTTAGGTAATTGAGTGAATCGAAGGAGAATAGTGTGTTAAGACTGACATTCGTCCGGTAAAATCCGTTGTCCGTGCGGGAACGGAGAATTGAGAGAGAATCAAGATTGGGCCGTTAGCCTGTCTGCTGTGCTTCAACAATAATATACATACACACACACACACACACACACACACACACACACACACACATATATATATATATATATATATATACATACATACATATGTATGTATGTATGTACTCTAAAATATCTCAGAAAAAACTCGTCATAGGTCGAAGTAATTTTCGTGGAAGCTTTTTGACCTCGATTTTTTTAGAATTTTTCATTTCATAGTTTAACAGTTAGAAGGAATACAATTTTCACAGCTTTGGCTTATCGACTAGTAACGATTCCTAAAGTCGTAGGATGAACATATAAACTCATTTTAAAATTGTATCTGTAATACTAATTATAATAGACAATAATTGTTACACTGTTGGTCTCAGACCACCCAAATTAGGGGAACAGATAGTATACTTGCCACACTTCTTCAAGGCGGGTTTAACACGTCAGTTATCAGGTCAGCACGTGGAAATTGTAACAATATGCAAATAAGGTCAGAGTACTGCCTGGTGCACGCTTTTCTGGACACGATTCGAACTCGCATCTTGCGAGTTTGGAACTCGAGTGTATTAATCACTAAGCTACCACGGTTTCTTATTATATGCTAAACAGAAAGAGTAATCTGTAACATCCAACTTCTATACATTAGGTTTCCTGTTTAGACAATAAGTTTATCTAGTTTTACGAGCACCAATACACGTCAGCAGATCTTTTGTCTGTCAGATATTTCAATTTTACGCCGCCGATGAAAGAGCAGCAATAAGTGCTAGTTTTTGCAAAATACAATCTTCAAAAGAAAGTAAGTAGTTAAGATTATTGTTTATTACATTTAGTACTTTAAATAATATCAGATCAGATAGATCTTAGTACTTTAAAGATCGGTCAGATAAGACATATTCACGAAGATCAATAGAATTAAATTATATCTATAAGATTAGTGATGATAAAAGAGAACTATTTTATAGTCATAAATATCAAGGAGCTGTATAAACTGATGATGATGACTTTAGTTAGATGTGTTGCGGGGAGTTTCTTGCCGCGTCTTCTCCTTAACAGCAATAACACGTTGCGAAGAGGTGTACGTAGAATAGGAAGTAAAATTAAATTAATTCATATTTATGACCTCCAAAGAGTGTTCTCCAGTGGAACTTATTTTGAAAAAAACATTTGAATTTAAAAAATTGAAATTTGATTAAATTCATAAAGTCCCGGGATACCTATGTGCTTAGATTTGGTTTTTTACCCACATCGCCTTGTCTGTCTATTCGTTTCTCAGACAGACACGATGATCTCGTGAATATTCTGTTTTTACCAATCCAAAAAATGGAAGATAAACTGATAGTTGCCGCACATATAATTGGAAGATGATATTTATTAAACTATATTATAGGCGAATGGAGTATCATTAAATAAATCTTTAAAATACTAAAATCTTACGTGTATAATATGTCTTACGCCTGATATTATCACAAAGATTAATTTAAATAACTTGTTTTTAAAAAAGGTTTTTAAATACAAGCTTTGAGATCCTGGATATCATGTAGCAGCAGAGTGCTACCCAACACAAGTAAAACGAGCCCAAACACAACGGGTCTATCTCGTTTAGTACAGGAGTTCTACCACCTTCCGACTCCATCATCCGATCAGCTCTATGGTACCGTATTATTGCATTGTCACGCGATATACATATGCGTGCAAAATTTCAGCTCAATCGAAAACCGGGAAGTTGGTCAAATTTAACTTGCAAGATTCCAGCCGAACTTACATACATACATCCATTGCAAGTTAAATAAAAGCTTGTAAAAACGACCAAGTGCTTGTCTCTCCTTGCATTGTGAAGAGATCCAAATTGCTGATAAATGTCCACTGTTTTTGTCACTGTAAAAAAATATTCAAATACTTTATTTTGTGCGTGGTAATAATTACATTTATGTCCACATTCTATTTTAACCCGACCTCAAAAAAGAGGAAGTTCTCTCATCTATATTTTTTTTAAATATACATATAATCTTTAATTAAATCTAAACCATATGGAGTATCAATAGATAAATCTTTAAAATAATTGTTATTTCTTGTTTTTGTTAAATTAAATGATGGCGAAATATACGCTTTTGAAGCTCATATCTAACGAGCTTTCTGCAGTCAAACTCCATACTTTATATCAAAATACAAGAAATAATGACCCAATAAAATATTGTGAGTACGGTTCGAACAATATTGTTTTGGAATGTTTCGACATTGCGAGCAAGTCCAATGATCTTTTCGAATACTCCGCGGGATATTCAGCTCGAAAGTTCTCAAAGTCCGTAACTGGCCAAAAAGCTCCCGAAGCTCGCTTCATTCACGTTTCATGAATGGTGTCGTGGTGGGGATCGCTAGGAAGCGCGCGCGCATATGCCGATAGCTTCTAACTGCTTGAGGCTGTATACGCAGTCCAGTGGTTACCACCGGCGCGCCTACGTCCGCGATTTACGCGGGAATTTCAAATTTAGAACTTTTTCTTCTGACTTTTTATTTTTTTCTTTTGTGCCTGACTGTTCCTGTGCTGTGTTGAGTGTACTTTTTGGTGATTTGAGTTTTTTTTGGGCATGCTGCATTGATTACGATGCCGAGTAATTTAAGGTAGGTTTTATACAAATTTTACTGAAATTTCTGGACCTTGCAACATCAGCAACCTATGTATGCAGTATGATATATTTGTTTTGTGTTCTAATTTATACAAATAAGCCGTGTATTTATGAATGTTATAATTGCAAGTATTTTTAAAAAAGGATATCTCAAATTATTTTATAGAATAATAATTTAGTTAGTTATAAGCAGGAAGAGAAATGATGAATAATTAATTACAAATTGTTTCCACTATTATCTGAGTTAGAAAAAACTTCATATATTTTATTTAAGTATAATTGAAAGCAAATAAAGATATTAAAAGAAAGACATTGAAAAGTAACAATGTAAGTAAAATTTAAAGTTAATATCAGCTGAGAACTTTTTAGAATCCAGTAAGATTTTTAACTTGTTTTCGAAATTAAAAAAAGCGTTAAAACTTTTAAATTTCCTTGACGCATTAAACCATATTAGTTTACACAAGGGTGACAAATTGCGAACATTTTTAAACTAGGCGTGTTGTTGCTTGTAACTAATAATCTAATCGTACAATTTAATAATATGTCTTACGCCTGATATTATTATCATAAAGATTAATTTAAAGATCGACCAAGTGCTTGTCTCTCCTTGCATGGTGAAGAGATCCAAATATCTGTTAAAAATCCACTGGTTTTGTCACTTTATAAAATATATTTAAAATACTTTATGTGTGTGGTAATAATTACATTTATGTCCACATTTTATTTTTAACCAACTTCAAAAAGTAGGAAATTTTCAATTCGTTTGTATATTTTTTAAAATATACATATAATGTTAAATTAAATCTAAACATCTAAAAGTAAAGATTTAATCATTTTATTTTTCGTACTAATTATTTTTCACTGGAAATACCTCTTATTTTGGTTTATTTTTAAAAATTATTTTATGGTAATTTTTAATTCTAACAAAAAAAAATAAGAAATGGAAACTAACAAATACATTTCAAATGCGCTAAAAGAGCTCTTTCATTTATTTGCTAGCGCAATGATTTTTGTTTTTTTTTAAGTTTTAAATTTTGGTATTTAACACTAAAGACGATGTTGTAGATCTAACAGCTATATAATAGTTGCCTATCCAGATTATCTCAGGAACTAGTGCACTTGTTCTTGAGATAATCTGCTGTGAATGATACAATAAGGGTTTAGTATAGTATACCTTTAGGAATCATAACCCTAAAAACCCGTTAAAATTTCTAACCGTACATTCGCAAAAATCGAGAACTAAAAATTAAAGAAGGAAGACAGCACAGAAACAAAAACAAACGAATCAACAAACGCCGAAGCAGACGGCTTCCAAAAAAATGTCTTGCAAGCGAAAGACTTTCCTTGCAAAATTCAATTAATCAAGAATAAGGGAATTAGTGCTTTAATTTCGTTCATTATGGTTGAAATTTAAGCGATACTAGAATGGATTAAGACGTGAACACACGTGATAAATTTTATTATAATGTCAGCATATTCAAAGTAACTTTTAGTTAGTGCCTTCCCATTTCAGGATGGCAAACCCGTGACGTGTCCAACACGGTATACAGGGTGTCGTAGATCTGTAGTTTCACCGTGCAGAGCTGCTAACTGTTAGGCGTTTTATTATAGTGCAGTTTTATTAATCAAATATTATAAATCTACTTCGTTATTAATGAAGAGTAGTTGTAGAATGTTGGTTCTTTACGCAGTCATTGTATTTTCGACGGCCTTTGTGATTGAGCGGGCTAAGCCTTTGTTTTCCTACCTCACTGAAAGGCAGAGGCTCTGGGTTCGATTCCTGGTATAGTAAATTTCGGAAACATATTTTCTCCGTTATTTACTTTGGCCTGAGTGTCTGGCATCGGCCTCAGAGTAGTCCGTTATATATTACCCATAACACAAGCGTAACTTGCTTTATTTGGGGGTATACGAGTAAAATATGTGTGTTTGTCTGCCGATTGGCAAGCTATAGGCGTGTTTATTATTCGAGCTATCAGTTCTAACTCGCTCGTTTTAAACAGCAACTTGTAATTTGATATGTATCTGGGTTTTGCTTGGGCCCTGTCTCTTTTAGTTTCTGAAGGAGCGAAAGGCGTAGGTAAAGAAAGTTACGCGTGTGGGACGCCTAACATCAGAAAAATACAATGCACGAACGATTAGATAAACACAATTCCAACGACCGAGTTTACACTTAATTTTGACCTTTCCTCCAACATATATAATATTTATAAATGTCATGAAACTATAGTGTAGTAATTACTCATATAATTATGCCATAATTTAATAATTATATAAAAGGAACAGAGAAAATCATTTACCCAGGACAGATTACATTGGATAGGGTAGGTATGATTCTTAACAAATTTAAAACTAAAGTAACACTAAATCAGAAGTAAGACCAAGACGTCGCCAGCCCCGATAAATTTTAAAACAAGCTCATGTCCTAGGGTAGACTAATTCATAAATAATTGACTTTCATTGGTTACATAATTACAAATAATGCAACGCCATATTGAAAAAAGAATATGCATTTTATATGTTATCAAAATCAACTTGTTATTCTGGCTAAAACCCAAATACAGCTTGAACGATTTTGATGATTTTTTTTGTGTGTGTGTTCGAGTGCGTGGATGTATGGTTGGATGGATGGCTTAGATTCACAATTAAACCAGGTAGATGGCGTTGCAATCGGGTTCTCGATTTTTATTTGTTGTTTACAACGTAATCTGGCCTACTAGATTTTATTATATGTAACGTTATTATATCATACCATGTGCACCGCCCCTTGCTTTATCTAAGTTAAGCCTTTAATTATTCGGCTTGTGCCCACAAAACCGCGTTGAATTAATGCATGAACGGAGCGGGAATTTCTTCGGCAGGACAACGGATAAAAGGAACAATAGTCTTAGTTTTAATCTCGCATCTTTTTTTTCGACGGCGGCAGAGATCCTGTTCGTGTACGTCTGGATTTATTTTACAGCCTCTTTGGAGGAGGGCTGCCTGTCTTGTAATTCTATAAAACTAGTTTTAATTTTTAAAGCAGTTATATAAATTAAGCCATCGAAGATCGTAACAAGCCTATGTACCTTTGGAAACGCATATCTTCCCAACCGTTAGTTGCGCTACGACTGCGGTTTGGTATTTTAAACTTGATTTGCCTGTGTGAATTTTTTTATTGTCTTCATTAGCTTTTTTTTCGTTTTATATTTATTTATGTAAGTGTATTGTACATATAATATTTTATTTACATATGTATGTATTAAAAAAATATACTTAGATAATATCAGAACTAAATATTTTATATACACTTTGAAGTCCTTAAAAATAATTACATATAATCGAATACAATGCAAGAAAACTTAACTTATCTGTATTGTATTGTACACATAGTTCCTCAAGACTATAAGTAGAATACTGAGCCCAGATCACTGTCTTCTATGAGTAAGGTGCCCAGAAAGCTAGCTAAGTTTCCTTGCTGGATCGCCATACTGATCCGTTGGCCGAGGTAAGCACCTTCTGATCACAGCTGATGCCTTATTATTATTTAGTTGATATGAGATTTGATTTAATACAAATCTGAACCGTAACCTAAAAATTATATGAAAAATAATATTTTTTTAAGTTTTCGCGACTTGTATAATAAAACTACGTTTTTGTCGTTCGTGACCACGGCCACTGAAAAGTGGCCGAAACGTCGAATTAACTAAAATCAAATAAACTACCGCGCTTAAAACCGTTAAAACGTAGTTTTATTATATATAAAGAAATATTAAATACTTCGATCCTAAAGTAATGGTCAGCCCTAAGTTCATTCGCCTTCGCCGTCCGTCTCGCCCCACTGACTTGACATGCGCGCCAATTTGCGTGTGATTTTGATCGGTGCGTGTGCGCAAGTTTTGGACGTCAAACCGGCGCCAATGCAGTAACCAATTCAACTGCAACAGAAAAGGAATTGTGGACACGTTGTTAAGCGATGTCTTTATATTTATATACTAGGATATGCCCGCGACGTCGTCCACGCGTGACTTGAATTTCCCGCGGGATGTCCGGGACAAAAAGTACCGCAGCAATTAAAAAAGAAGATTAGCTATATTTAGTGAAAACTGTGTCGGAATAAGCTAACTTTTATGCACTCGAACGATTACAAATCGCCCGCGGGATTCCCGAGATAAAAAAATCACATATTTTATTACATAAAACTTTCTATTTTTCAGTGAAGAATCACATTGGAAGTCGATATTTTTTAATCTGGTCTAGTCATGTTTCGTGCGGCGATAAAGAGTTCCAATGTCTGTCTGTCTACTGTCTGTACCCTCCTCTTACCACACCCCTCCTTTTTTATAATGGTGGGGGAATGCGATGGGGCATCTCCTCGAGCCTTGGGGTAGGCAATGCTGAGGGATATGTGGGACCTCCGACGGCCGGCTCTGCACATTCCTTCTCCGAGAAAGGAGTTATGCGATACTGGCCTCCTAGCTAACCATTAAACCTACCACCTTCATCTCACTCCTCCTTTTTTTTGTAGATACAGGGGTATGTGTTTTCTTGCTACACCATGCTTGGGCCTGGGAGGAGGCTTCCAATCGAGGGCCGTGAGGGACTCTTGAACGTCCGCATTCCCACCATGGCCTCCGAGCGGAGGACAGGGCGATGTTGACCGTAAAAGTACTCACTAGACCTAACCTGCACCCCTGCCTTACGCTTCTTTATGAGGTGCCACAGGGACTACTAGTTCGACTGTCTGACTGACTCGGTAACATCCGCATAAAATCGCAAGAAAGTATTTTACTCTGGTACAGTCCCGTTTTATGGAGAACAAATGGTAAAAGAGGTGGCTTAAGAAATGTTGGTTTAACCTTGCGAGGGATGCCTCATGATGTCAAACATACTATAGACACTACACCTATGGGAATCCGCTTGGTTTCTCACTTAGGGTACCCTGCGGGGGAGGGTAGCCTCCCCCGCGTGGAAGTCAGCGGACTCCCCCGGTTACACGCGGCCCCCTGTGGATCGCATCCCTCCTATCCTAAACCCAAGCCCATCTAAAAGGCTGGCAAAGCGTTGTTTTCAGCTCTGGTGATACAGGTAGGTGACGTTAGCAACATTCGATTAGGTGGGCCGTGCATATCCATGCGTATATAGCACGCTCCGGCCAGTCTCCGTAAGCCGTGGCCGTACCGATGTGGCTCTCCTGAATTTACGTGAAATAAACCCAAGTGTATGTTGTAATTAGCCATTATTCAAGTAAATGAGGCCATCTACAAATACGATGTGCGTAATTCAGAATTTACTACCGCTGCCGCGATTAGGTAACCGTACCGAATTGTCGTCCACTGAACCGTTTCACATATCAATGGGTATGTTTTAATTGTTCAGTTTTGCTCTAAGTCCAATTCGCTATAATGGCAGGTAAAGTAGCTTAATCCATATAGTCTGATTGATTAAGTCTTCAGCTCCGCTGAATAAAAGTTTCAGTCTTCGACTGACAACAATCAACGGAATTCTTGTGAGATAATTCGAAAGGATACATTTGACTACACAGTTCACATTTATCACAAGAACACATAATTACTTATAGCTTAGGAGCCAGTGATCGGCTACCTGTATGTATTTGACCAGACCTGAGGTTGTGTACATTGAAGCACCTATACCTACCATGCATGGTACAGGGACTCACTAAGCTCTAAGTGGTGGACGCGACGAGCGCTGAGGTAAGACAGTATCGATTTTTGACGAATTTTAAATCCATTTGACCAGGGCTGCCGTTTTGATATTTGAAAATATAGGCTTATTATTATCGGAAAATAAGAATGGCAGACATATAAATACAGTGATAAAGTAAATCGCAAGTAAATTATATTGATGTAAAACAGCGAACGGAAAACATATACATCTGACTGGGTAGTAGCTAAGATTTTATTATTTATTGATGTGTATACGCAAAGTAGACGTCTGCCGCGATCAATATACATTTTTAAGACTATAATAAACAAATATATCAATGGCAGACCTGGTCAATTACTTTCAATTTTTTTTTAGTATATCCAAAATTGTCTGCCATAGGTAAATCCGCGCGATAATGGTCTGCCATTCTTATTTTCCGATAATAATAAGCCTATATTTTCAAATATCAAAACGGCAGCCCTGGTCAAATGGATTTAAAATTCGTCAAAAATCGATACTGTCTTACCTCAGCGCTCGTCGCGTCCACCACTTAGAGCTTAGTGAGTCCCCGTACCATGGATGGTAGGTATAGGTGCTTCAATGTACAAAACCTCAGGTCTGGTCAAATACATACAGGTAGCCGATTACTGGCTCTTAAACTATTAATATCCTACAACTTTTGTTCATTTTACGGGTTGTCTGGAAGAGATCGCTTCTTAGCGATAAGACCGCCCATTGTGCACATTTAGAATATTTTTAGGCTATAAATCATCTGTGTTTTCTGTAATGGTGTACAATAAAATGTTATCTATCTATCTATCTTTTACATATTTTAGAAAATGAAACTGCATAGCACAACCATACTCAATTCCCGCCAAAAACTCGTTTAAATAATAGCTTGACTGAGCTCCTACCTTTCCCTTTCGCCTTATTAAGGGCTAGCAACTCCTAAAAAATTAATATTAATTATATCACGTAATAAATAGGTTTTTATAAAAAATACTACAAAATGTAAATTGTTATTTGTTTTTTTAATAATTGTTGCGATTTGAGATGTTTTTGACTTTAGCTTACGGGTTAATCCACTTGCTTCCCGACGTTACAATCGTAAACCCAAGTGGAACGGCTATTCGACCAACCTCTTGACATGGGTCGTTGTGAGCGTTGTGGGATCGAAAATGATGACGTCATTAGTCCCGTTTTTGCCACGACCACAACGACGGCGGTCACCTTGTGGAACGGCTATCTGAGCATTTTAGGCGTTGTGAGCTACTAATGGAACGCGCTGATCATACACGCATCACTCACTTAAACTAACCCCAACACTATCCATACAGACTTAGTAATAGTGACATAAAAATACAGTGATAGGGTATAGGGTAGTGATCCAGGGTATGTACGATTATCGTTCAAGGTAACAGGAGTATCTGTTTAGTATTAGTTCAACCGCAGACAATGCTATTAATAATGATATTTGACGACCCAGCTTGTTGTCAAGTAGCTGGCAAACGACACGATTCATTGAACTCACAATTCTATGATCTAATCAACATACCATTGTTTAATCTATTAGAATCTTGGAGTCATAGTAATTTTGAAGTTGAATACACGACTATCGTTTAGCTATAACATTTTATATTTCAAAATCTACTGAACGGATCTTGTAGAAGATAATTTTGGTTTAAAGTTCACTTGATAAAGCCCTCTGAACTCTTAGGCCCGGCTCGACCGGTGGAATACCACGCTCTCGCAGAATATCACGGAGAAAGGATACAATTTCCTGCGGCCGGGCGGTCTGTCGTAAGAGGCGACAAAACAACTCACAGCCAGGTGGTAGAGTATTTGTTTGCCCGTCTGGATGGCTGAATGGATGAATTCAAATTTTGAACTGAAATTTTTAGAAACGTATTGTTTTTTGGTCTTTAAAATTATACCGTAACGAGAAAAAAAACGGATTTTGGCGACTTTATAAATCTTAAAAAATTTGGAGCAACCTGTTACTATTTTTTTGTGCTTTCCTTTAGATGGAGTTGTTATAACATGAAAAACTATTATTTTTTCACTCGAGACTAAAAAAAAGTCGTTTTACCACCCTATTAAATATATAAAAACAAGTAAAAGTTCTACAACGAAAACATAATGTCGATGCTCGGTTACAGTTACGGGTCGCAGATGAGTACGCGGCTTCAGAATCATTGGCCGGTCAACCCTAATTTTTAGTTATTTTATCGATTTCACTACAATATACTGTAACAGTATGTAGATTACACAATCTTACAATTATGTATGTATACCACCGTCGCTACTCCGAAACAGCAATATTCCTTGCTTGGAAGAGATCGCTTTTTAGCGATAAAACCACTCTTTGTACACAATTACAATAGTACTTTGTAAATTTTCTTTGATGGTGTATTACCTAAATTCACATACATTTATATACTATGTACAAATATGGCGATTGTATACGGGTTTCAATTTGCCAAAACGGCTACGAAAATAAAATAATGATAAAAAAACTAAGTACAATAAAAGCAAGAGGCCGAAAACGCAAAGAATGTAAAGCACAAAAATTTGAAGACAGCTTTATACTGCTTGCGTAACTTAGTAACTTAGTCACAGTTTAAATAAGCAAAGCGCTGCGAGAGAGAGACGTCACCGTGGGAATCGAACCCATGACCTCTTATCAAAACGTGTAGGAGTGTTTTACTTAACGACAGTGACATTTTTTGTACTTAACAGTAACTTGGCGTTTTTATACAAAAATGTTACGTGGGGTTGATTTTAATGATCCTATTGGTTGCTTACTGTTTGTTTTCTTTGTTACTGTTCTCTAAAACCACTATAAGGAATAAACAATTTTATTGATACAAAAACAATTGAATATTTGAATGAATGCTTTATTGTGTTTTAAAAGATACAGTTAATAGAAATAATTAAATTAGCAATTTCTTCCAGACAACCTTTGGATGGACAAATTTGATTAGAATAGATGTATGTTGCATTATTCTCACTGCCGAATCCGTATCTTATCAACATACATACATACATTAATAAAATTTAAAAATTACGCTAATAAGATATATGAAAATAAAATATTATACAATACACTTACATAAATAAATATAAAACGAGAAGAATCTGACAAGAACGGCTGCTGCGTCCTTAAATTGGACTATTTGATGATAGGTACTAAAATTTAAAAACTTCGTTTAAAAAAACCGACTTCAAAAACTAAAAAACTAAAATGTATAAAATAACTTATTTCTTAAGCTATTATTATTAATATATATTATCTAAAACATCTTAAAGTCGGTGCTTAGTAATTTTCAAAATATAGTAATTTTTATGTTTTACTTTGCACCGACTTCAAGATGTTTTAGATAATATATATTAATAATATAGCTTTAGAAATAAGTTATTTTATACATTTTAGTTTTTTAGTTTTTTAAGTCGGTTTTTTTAAACGAAGTTTTTAAATTTTATTTGTTACTTTTTAGTATGTATGTAGTGCTATGTATGGGTGGACCCACGAATGGTGCCGCGCTTCTTAAAAAATATAGGTCCCAAGAACCGGGAACAAAAAAATATTCGTAAAATAAAAACTACTGGGCCAAACTATGTCAAATTTTTAGGGGACCACATGGCAGCTACTCCGCGTCGAACAAAAAAAGAATCACGTAAATCGGATCATAAATCACGGAGTTATCGGCGAACATACATAAAAAAAAGCAAAAAAAAAAAAAGATCCCGATGAATTGAGAACCTCCTCCTTTTTTCAAAGTCGGTTAATAACAACATTCACAAGTCTATTCAAAATAGGCAGTAACTTGATGATAAGATCGCTAATATCGCCTAGAAAGTCTTGTATTTTTTTTTATCGTTTATTTTGGTGTGCAATAAAGTATCTATTTAAATCAGTTAACTCCTTTATTAGGACGGATATTTTATAGCTGGAGTAGAACAGATACGCCGACGAGCTGATGGAAAGTGGTCACCGTTGCCCATGCATATTTGCAACACTAGAGGTGTTGCTAACGTGTTGCCGGCTTCACAGGAATTTTATGACACATTCTTTGAAAAACCCATATCATAACGCTGTGGGAAAACTTCATTAGGGAATATATTGAAGTCAAACTTCTATTCTTCTAAGCGTTACGGCCGCGTTGAGAGGCGGCATAATTTTAGAGTAGACTATGGATATTTTTTTGGTTCCGGATCGAATTCAGTTTTTTTGTTTGATAAAATAAAATATGTTTAAATAAAAAATAAATAAAAAAACCTAACCAAACCATAATTTGAGTAAACCTGCGAAAAATCGAAATGTGTGCTGGAATTCCTAGTCGAAGTGAAAACTTCAACAGACAAGTGGAAAAACGAATCGCAACGGACAAATGGAAAAACGAATGGCAACTGACTAGTGGCAAAACGAATCGCAACTAAATTTTAACTTGAAGTTTAACGGGCAGATTGTTAATGTACTTGCCCAATTTGAAAACCTGGTCCCCTACCCCTGATCTAAAGTATGCCGTTATAAAAGCCTTGATTTGTGTACCGGCATTAGTGGCTAGGTGACCAGCCTCATTTATGGGTCCGGCAGCACACCTTTAGTAAGTAACTTTCCATCACGTTTGGGCCATCAGTCTGTCTACTGTACTCCAGCAATAGGAAATAATAATAAAAAATTAAAATAAATCAATCGATCACAAATTCGTATAATATTTAATCGATTTCTCGTGATAATCGGGTAACTTGGGTAAGGATGTGGAGGTTTCAATCCTTAAATATATTATAATGAGAATTGTCAAATCGGGCTTCTTATTTTGTGATTATTATAACACAATACTCTTAACAAAACCAAAAGCTAGTGGAAACTATCTATAATAAATAAATATAAAAAATACTGGAGTTTTGCTGATAAATGAATATCAAGTAGACCAGGAAATGTAAACAATATGTATATTAGGTCAGATTTTTCGGCCAAGATTCAAACTCGCGTCCTTCGAGCGTCAGACGCGAGTACGTCAACCCCTGAGCTACGGCTTGTATACAATCGATATGTATGTATGAGACATGTATTGTATATAATTGGCATAAATAACCACAGTTCACACTTCACACAGTGGATATCACGTTATATTAAGGTATAAAGCTTTTTTAGAAACTAAAATAAAGTGGCCAATAGGTAGAAACTAATTACATATTTATGTATACAGTAACAAATTAAAATAATTATGTAAACATTTGTAAAATAAAATTACAACAGTCTATTAAAATACTATTTTGTTTACATAAACAGCTTGTTGAATGTTTCTTTGGTGGAACGAGTTGAATTGGCAAACTGGTCTAGCACGTGTTAGGTACAGAACAAATCTAGTGTTTAAACAGCTCTTTATACTTATGTCAGCCTAGTACTTCTAGGTACAAACGTGAGATGATCTAGACTGAATATTAGGCGTCTGGCTTGTCTAGGATCCTGAAAATAGACTAGTAATAATTATTGTCTTTTTAATTTTCTACATATCAAACCATTTTTTTCTTGCTATGTATTACAAGATAATTAGTATTATTTTACTATTCCTAGGAAAAGTATTCAATTCAAAGGTAGAATCTAGATCTAAACTAGTAAGGACCAATTTTTCAATCATCAGATAAAACTTTTCAGTCAAATAAAGTATAATCTGAATTGACTAGATTCAAAAATGCAAGAATTCATCTGTTTTATTCATGCAAAACTATCTATCATTTACCATTTCTCATGAATAAATTTACCTTTATTTAGTGATTAAAAAACCGATCCTAAAAGAATTATACGATAGAATAAATGTTTGTGAAGATAACAAAATATCTATTTATTTGCGAAACGTATTATTTTAAGTAATACATTTTAATTAGATGTTACTTTTTATGTGTATAAATTGGGTTTCGATTAATTTGTAATTGAGTTGAGAAAATATTCCACAGTTTAATGATTTATTGCTATTATAACTATAATATAAATTACATACTATTGAATACAATGTAAGAACACTTAACTTATTTGTATTGTATTCTACCCATAGTCCCTCAAGACTATAAGTAGAATACTGAGCCCAGATCACCGTCTTCTATGGGTAAGGTGCCCAGAAGGCTGGCTACGTTTCCTATTTGTAATTTAATTTCTTATTTGAATTTTATTGGGTTTGATCTACATTTTGCTTTGACTCAGAACTTTTCGTGTTCTTTATTATTAGAATTTCAGTAAGACGATCTAACACATAGACGAATTATTATCCAGATTTTACTTATTTAATTAGGTCTAATTGACACAATTCAGTGACAAAATAAATTTTATATTGCGAACATCATTTATGGCCGGTTCTTATGTCTGACGAACCGGTTATTAGCCTTACTATCGTTATTTCGTTTGTTTGACATAAAAGTTCATTACAAGTAATGCCAATTTTCTACCGATAGTATGGCAAGTGAATAAGTATTTATAGTAAGATATAGAAACCGACCATTAAACAATATAAATCACGCTTAAGACTATCTATCTATATATAAAACAAATATGTAAAACATGAAACTATACCTACAAACATTTGACTTCTTTAGGCGTGTTAGGGAAAAATGATGAGAGTTAGTTTTTTACGATGCGCGCGCACACCGTCACACGAAAAACCTACACCATGAAGTTAGCTATAGTCAACATTTTAGTTTTGAAGTTATACTTTTGCGATGCGCGCGCACACTGTCACGAAAAACCGACACCCTGAAGTTAGCTATAGTCAACCGACACCCTGAAGTTAGCTATAGTCAACCGACACCTTGAAGTTAGCTATAGTCAACATTTTAGTTTTTCTATTGCTAGTGTCGTTTTTTCTACAAACGTAGAATAAGGCGAAAGATAAAATTTTTGAAAAGATTTTTATCTTGATACGCCAAAGTATAACTTCTAACGCGTGTACATATAAGTACACACGCACACTTTTTTTTTTTAATTCTGAGCCGGTACGAAGTTTGCAGGGTCAGCTAGTTGAATTATAAACGAATGCTGTGTACCAATTATGATTTTAAGACTTGGGTGGTAATCTTGCGGAGATACAGACAACACGTATTTATTATGATGTTTCTTATATTTGCTTACTGGCTGAAATATGATTTCATAACAACAATCAAAGATTCACGACCTACCATATGCATCGGTAACTGATTTTGAATAGGACTGAGACTTTTACCACAGTTTAAGGCTTATTTTATATATAACTACTTTTGCCCGCGTGGATTTTTGTTTTCATAAAGAGTATCCTATGTTACTTCTAATATGTGTACAAAGTTTCATGATGATCGGTTCAGTAGTTTTCGCGTGAAAGCGTAACCAACAAACTTACATTTACATTAATAATATTATATAGGTAGGATGAATAGGTTCGCGTTTGACTACCACTGTGCCTGATGTCAGGCAGAAATGCAGTCTAAGCACGTTTACCTAGAAGATACCTGTTCACGAGAGACTTGAAGACACCTAGATTGTATTCTTCAAGAAGACTTGTAGCAATGCCAACGTCCCTGAGGAGTTTTTGAGCGATAACGGGGATTTAATAGACGCGGTCGCTGTTCAGTTACATTATTATTTTGTTGTGAATAAAATACAAGTAGTATGTAAAAAAAACAAATTTATCTCTCTTTTATAAAGTCGTAGATATTTCTTTATCCTGTTTTGATAAATAACAAAGAAGTAAAATAGTTTCATAATAATACGTTGATTTGATGAAGCAAAAACTTTGTACCCCTTACGAAGATTGCGCGGACGGAGTAGTATGAAAATTCACACACGTTATAATGAGAAGAACCGACGACGAATGCTAATATTTTTGTAATTATTCATAATAAATACATTAAATCAATAAAAAAACATTACACACACTACCATGAATTGACACACACACTCTTTTGTTTATTGTTCAAGTCAAACGTGTTAGTTTGACTTGAACAATAAACGTAGCCTTGACTTGACTTGTTAGCGGCACTAGGAGCCTTAACTTGCATTTTTTTATAGAAAATAACTTAGCCTACATTGCGAGACTAGCTAATTTGCTTTACTTTACTTACTTTATTTACTTTTTTATTATTATTTCCTTTTTATATTATTACCAAAGAATTTAAAAAAAAATCAAAAAAAGCTTAGCTATTTTTAAAGACTGTCTCTTAGGTTGAGCGGGCTGAGCCTTTGTCAGCCTAGGTCACTGATAAGCAGACGAACCGGATTCGATTCCTTTTGTTGTAATTTTGATTTTGTAAACAGATTTTTCGTTATTTACTATAGTCTGGGTGTCTGGGATCGGCTCCATAGTGGTTACGACACAAGAGTTGCTCAGCTTGTACATGCATGTATGGTTACAATGTCTGCGTTTCCCTGTCAATTATTACACAAGAAGAATTTTCATTATATTAATACGTGAAGCAAAAACTTTGTACCCCTTTTTACGAAAATTGCGCGTACTAATGAGTATGAAAGTTCGCTTATAGTTCACACTTATAGAAATAGATTAAATCAATAAAAAATATATTACACACACTACCATGTATTTGACACACACAAGTATATATACTCCTTTGTTTATTGTTAAAGTCAAATTAACTGTGTAGCCTTGGTGAAGTCTTTGACAACAGAACCTTAATAATATTTAAACTTATAATTTAAATTAATTACGGCAAAGTTTCGACCACTGGGCGACCACTAGTATGTATTATTTTACTTTTTTAAAAACGAACGTTGCCAATTGAGTTTACATCTCAAAAAAATTATGAACCATAATCGAATTTAGATCAATTTATATTTCTTAGTTATTATAAAATCTTGGCAGTAAACATCTAATAAGATTTTCAGCGAAATGGTAACACGATGTGTTCTGGTCAAGTTATTTCTTAGTAAAGTCCAATGATTATGATCAAAGATTATCCGGTTAAGTTCTAAGTATACAACTAAACATATTCTAGGAAACGTTTGCACATCACTCGTTAACTACGTTTATATTTTTTTCTTTAAATAGAAAATTATATATACATCTTTTTAGTATTGCTCTTCTTTTTTTAATAAGGTCTTCCACGATGTGTCTATGTATATCTTTACAACGTTAAATAGACAGGATTATAATCCAAAGGAGACGGATACACTTTCATTAACTCTTGGGCCCAGACTGTAAAAAGATGAGTGATTTTAAGATTCCTTTTCACTATGATAGATACCAATTTATTGTACACCAATACAAAAATTAACTTACAGACTAAAACTAAATTTTCTTCGTTTAGTTATTTTCACTGGTCAATTAGTTCTTTTTTCTATAATAAAACTAAAAGTTAATTTTAAAATTAAATAAACTAAACTATACTATAAACAAAAACTATAATTACAAAAAATCATAAATCTATAAGTAAAAAATTTACTCCAAATCGCTGTTGCGACGAGCGTGCCCAAAATGCTGGCAGCATTTTCGCGTTGGATGGCAGCGCTGATCCGTTACCCTAGGTGCAAGCCAGCCTTTTGGTAATGCGAGACCTCAAACTATATCTTATTATGCACAAAGGGCGGTCTAATCGCTAAAAACGCGTGCTCTACAAACCGCTTTTTGTGTAAAGCGAATCTCTTTTATAGTGCTGTGCTACACTGCGGAACAGTGGACGGGATTGCTACCCCGTCGTCAAGTGTTGAATTGGCCGCGAAAATGTTTCCCAGAAGTTTGGCTTTTGTCTGTTGCGGCATGTGTCTGTTGGTAGTCTGCTGTGTACAATGATGGAATGGACAGTCGACAGAAATTGCCCTCGACTGGTAGACTTATTTATGACTTTTAGTAAGTAAGTAATCTGTTGGAAATTAGAATCCATTTTGAAATTAATACAGTCATTTTATTTTTTTAATTAATAAATACTACTACGTCGTTCTTTTTTCAAATTTTATCCGTTACTCTTGTTACGCAACATCTAAACTACCGGCCAAATCTTGATAAAATGTTTCCTTAATTTTAGCATTATCTCCGCATAGTTGTTGCTATGCCTCTAGTCACGTTCGTACATTAAATAGTTTTAGGGATAAAAAAAATTACGTTCCAAATATTAAGTATTGTTATGTCGTAGAGTTCCGTCGTTTTTGTGTTTCACGAATGAGATTTTGCATCCTGTTAAAAGTGATATCATGGAAGTAAAAGAATATTCTTCTTAAACCGACTGAGACTTAATTTGTAATCTACGTGTATATGTATGACAATAAGACCATTAATAGAAAGACGGAATCTTGGACTCGAAAAGTGAGATCAGCTAAAGGATGCCAATGCGCAACACAAGTTCAGAACACATGTTTGTAATAAAATACTTCACTTCTTTTGACGTGTTTCTTTACGTAGACTCCGTCTCTACGTTAATGGTCTAAGGATCTTAGTGTGAACAAAAGCATTTTTGTATGAAAAATCTGAAGCATAGGTACCTTTTTTTGCATTTACTTTATTATAAATGAAGAATCATTGCACAACATTTCATCCGTGCAAGAAAGAATACCAATTCCTACGGCCGGGTGGGCTGTCGTAAGAGGCGATAAAACAACCCACACTCAGTTGGTAATAAGGCATTTGCCTGTCTGCATGACTACCGCCCCTGATCTAAAATATGTCACCATAACAACTTTGAGCAGCGTTTCGGCATCAGTAGCCAGGTTCCAGTTCTTTGAAGCTGACAGGCATACTGGGAGCATACCTGGTATTGCAAGTGTCCGTAGGCCACAGTAACCGCTTTCCATCGTCTGGGCAGTCAGACTGACTGCTGTATGTAAGCAATTAAAAAATCCCATTGATGAAAGAGGCTGTCAAGTATCAAGCATTCTGTATACATGCCCACGACTATAATTAGGGAAAGCAAGCCGAATTGGGAATCGGGTTGGTATAAGAATGTGTTCAGGGTTGGCATATAAAGCACAAATAGAAGTGACTATGACGATTTCTGTGATTTAGCGATCTTAATAAACGCAGGGACTCGGAGTTCGTTTCCCGGTAGAGTATATTTTGTAAAATAAGTTTCCATTATTTAGTCCAGTCCAGGTGTCTGTCATAGACCTCAGCAGTGTTCATTTTGAAATATTACATACATACGTACAGTAGAACCTCTTTAAGTCGAACCTATAAATTGAAAACCTCCAAAACTCAAAAAAAAAAATTGTTCCGTTCCCTTCAACCCCAAAACCTCCGTTGCCAAAAATAATGGTTACACTTACGGCTGGCAGATGAGTTCCTGGCTTTACGAGTTACACTTTTTACTAGGCGACTATTAAAGTTATCTATATATAAAAAGAATAGTTTAAAAAAACTAAAAAAAACACGCTTTTATAAAAAATCCAACTAAAAAAACAAAAAATAAAATTTAATATAATAAAAAAAGCGTGGGGTGTATTCAATTAATAATATAATATCTTAAAAAGCGCTTTGAATACACCCCACGCTTTTTTTATTATATTAAATTTTATTTTTTGTTTTTTTAGTTGGATTTTTTATAAAAGCGTGTTTTTTTTAGTTTTTTTAAACTATTATTTATTTTTCATTTTTTAGTTGATTTTTGTTTAAATGTTTTAAATACAAGCTTTTGAGATCCTGCATATCATGTAGCAGCAGAGTGCTAGCCAAGACAAGTAAAACGAGCCCAAACACGACGGGTCTATCTTGTTTAGTACAGGAGTTCCTATGGCCACCTTCCGACTCCATCATCAGATCAGCTCCATGGTACCATATTATTGCATTGTCACGCGATATAAACATACGAGCCCAAACACGAAGGGTCTATCTTGTTTAGTACAGGAGTTCCTATGGCCACCTTCCGACTCCATCATCAGATCAGCTCCATGGTACCATATTATTGCATTGTCACGCGATATAAACATACGGGCCCAAACACGAAGGGTCTATCTTGTTTAGTACAGGAGTTCCTATGGCCACCTTCCGACTCCATCATCAGATCAGCTCCATGGTACCATATTATTGCATTGTCACGCGATATACACATACGTGCAAAATTTCAGCTCAATCGGAAAACGGGAAGTCGGTCAAATTTAGGGGTCGGTTACAGACATACTGACTGACATACAAGTGAAGCTAATATAAAGCGTGTAAAAATCAATTGCTATTCGTTAGTCTCGCTAAAACTCGAGAACGGCTGGACTGATTTGGCTAATTGTTGGTTTCGAATTATATGTGTACGTCCAGGGAATGTTTAAAAGGTGAGTAAATATAAAAAAATGCTTGGAATATCGTAAAAACAACAAATTCGCTTTCCCTTATAAACAATTCTTACCTTGCAAACATTTGATGTCCGTCCCGTCGTTTAGAAATCAATTAAATTTAAAAGTCGTTCAGAAATCAAATTAAATTTAAAAGTGAAGTTTTTTTTATTTTGAATGTCAAACGTTTGATGTTCGTTCCGGTTAAGTTTTGACCACATTTTTTACTAAAGTTGAAACATTCTGCAATTCTTGAATGATATTTTTACTTTTTTTTTGCTTTTTTATTTATTGATTCTGGGGCGGTATGATGTGTGCCGGGTCAGCTAGTTCCTTAATATGTTTCTTGCATAGTACCAGCCCTATTTGATTACCCCGTGGGGTGTGTGGCATCGCGTAGGTTGGAACGAGGACATTTACGAGTTTCGAGCGTTTTGTATACGTAATATTAGCTCATTACCGAGTGATGTCAAATTGATTATCATCACGAGTTTAATCGATTAGTAGGCCGTTTTATTTATTTTTTACTAGAGGTCAGCAGACAGGCTGGTGGCCCACCTGATGGAAAGTGATTACCATCGCGCATGTAGATTTGTAATACCAATGTGCTACCGCTCTGGAAAGGGAGACTGGGACGTGGCCACTAATACCGGAATACAACTAAAAATTATTACTCTACTACTCCACTCTTTTGCTTCAGTGATGTACAAAAAGTATTTATTTACCTTTAAGCACCTTATTTCCAGTTGCTTGATAAGCTTCCGCTTGGAAGCCTGCAATTTCCAATTTTATAGCTCTTTTTTTTGGACAATCTTCAGGTCCTTCGTTAGGTGGCATAACTTGTAATTGGTTTGGCAGAGTTTCAATCACTAGGTTGGTGCTAATAATCCTATAGATTTTCTTAGCCTTTTCTAGAATTTAGACAAAAAATTACAAATATAGTGCTGACCACTGTACGCATGATATTGCCCTGGTAATACCGTGACAACGTTTGGCGAATGTTGTATGGGGTAATCAAACTTTATAAATAATACTATACTTAATGCATTTTCCAAAATGGGTTCTAGATGATTTCAACCTATATATTATAATTGACTTTAAGGTACACCTCCACACAAATACAACACCAAAGAAATAAATATAAGAAGCGTGGAAATTTTCAAATCTTTTTCAAATTCAATTTTTAAAAAAGGGTGCGGAACTTAGAATCCGTAGAACTTTTTCAAAAAACTTATATGCGGGTCCGACTGGCATAGAGCTACTTTTTTTAAAGAATAGTTATGGGTTGTTTGTACATCTTTCTTGTAAATGCGAAGACTTGTCTTTCGCGTTCAGCGAATGTTCAAGTTTACACCGACATTTAAACACAATGTAAAATACAGTGAACCATAAATTTAAAGCGTTTATTCCCGAAAAGGTTATGTTAATGTTTACAGGCCATCATCAAAGGAAAGTTATGTGCCAACGTGCGTGGAAGAGTAAAGCGAAGTGCGTTTGGGACACAGGCTTTTATGGCGTCATTCAAGTGTTTAGTTCCGCGTATTGCCGCATAGTTACATTCTGCAATGCATAAAATATTTACTTGTTTTGCTTAACATTTATGTTCAGATAATAATTTATCAACATATTGTTACGAGTGTGGGATTCGAATTAAAATGCCGTGGGAATTACTATAGAATTTATTAGAACTATAAAACACGTATAACACAGGTACAGATATAACTGTACAGAACCAGTACAAACTGCACAATTCAATAACACGCGCAAAGTCCGTCACTATATAGCTCTTCGAATGTACACACGTCTTGCTCGTATCGTAATCGTCGTTAATAACAAATTTTAAACACAAAGTAAACAAAAGAAGTACAAATGCGGGAAAGGTAATAAACTGCAGGTGTGCATTCACTTTGTTGGGGTGTAACAATATATTTAATTGTATACTTTCCTACATATAGACAAACGCGAGACATTTAAGTTAAATAATTTATGTACTAGACATAACTTACAATGGGTGTGACATATTTATTTTCTATAGAGTTGTAGTGGAACACTTATAAGCCAATAGATGGCGCTGTACAATAACTGAGGTTGCGAACGATTCCCGAAACGTACAAAGAATATATACAAATTTTCAAACAGTAATAGATCTATTAGTGTTTGAAAATTTGCCTGTCTAGACCTGCAAGGAACAATAACAGCCTCTCTGGAAGATCTTCTTTTGAGAAGAAGTCGCTCCTCGCCCTATATTTAAAAAAAAGCAACTGAAATAGACTATAGACGAAAACAGACGGAGTATAGGATTTTTTTAAAGTTTCCATTCCTGTTAGTTTGATCCACGTTAAAACTACTATAAATATTGTTACGGTTTTCGCTGTTCCACAGCTAATACTTAGACTTAAAATCTGGGCTACATTTTATACCGGGAATCCCGCGGGAATTTTTCTGGGAATAATTTAAAATAGCCAGATTAAAAAATCGAATTAATGCGTTTTAATCACTGATCGATATTTTTATATAATAAAATGTGTGATACTTTTATCCCGGGAATTCCGTGGAAACTTTCCCGGGAGCGTTTAAATTACTTTATTCCTACACAGTTTCAACTAAAACGTTAGATTACATTCCTTTTTTAAAATTTTGCGATACTTTGTGTCCCAGGAATCCTGCGGGAATTTCAAGTCCAGCGTGGACAAAGTCGCGGGCATCTAGTATTTAAAGAAAATCCCTCAACAAATATAGGAAAAACGAACTATTAATAATTAAGTATTCGTTTGATATACTGATATAACACCCGAACTACTATAGTAGTTCGCACACGCGATAATTCAAGTCATGTGTCTTATACGTATACAAGCTCTAGCTTCCCTATTTTCAGGGGAATGGGTACTACCCATACGCCATGCTTATTCAACCCGGATTTCACTTATAGTATTCCTGGTTTCATTACTACATTTTTCTCTATGCTAATTGTAATCATAATGCACATTAAGTCAAAAATTGCCTAAAAGTTATGCATACTTCTTGACCAAGATCGTAACTGACATCACGTTTCAATATGAGAACAGAAAGCACTATTTGTCTACATATAAATAGCTATGTCTGATTAACACAATATAATCATGTTAATACATTTATTATAGTAGCTTATGTAATTTGATATATATATATATATATATATATATATATAATATATGACTATGTATTTATTTGTATATTTAATTCTTAAATGAGTTTAAGTTCGTGTTTTGAGCGATAAGGCCGCCTAGAAAATATTGGAAATATAGTTTGTTTTTATAATTATTTATTTTGTGGTGCAACAAAGTGTTATCTCTCTCTCTTATTAAATTCCATTGAAGCCGTGAATGTTAGTAGCACTGGTATTGAAAATAACCGTAGGAAACGGTCATCACTGGCCATTAGGCCAGACGATGATAGGCTGTGTACTGTACCCAGAAATGAGATAAATGTAACCGGCAGTTTTACGCTGCATCCATATCGTCTCTTGGTCAGTCGGACAGTAATCAAGTTATACGACCGTATTATGATAATGTTTGGACGAAACAGATAGATTTAAGTCGTTACAAATGATCAATAATATGTTACTTCCAAATTAATGCAATGATACAACGTAACGAACCGAATCAAACAAAATGATACAGCTAAGGACGAAGGCCTGAACATATTAAGCTATGTAATATTACTGTTTGGATTTATGTTCTCCTGGTACACGAAGATAGTCCCGTTCCCTATCCCAATGGAACCTACATACTAATATGGACCGGGTGTGCGTGTGTAACACACACCTAAAATAAAAATATCTCAATGTTTCAAGCAAGTGTAGAAAGTAATATATATTATTTGTTCTTTTTTACCCATAGAGCTTAAAAGACTTAAAAAGTAATTAGATGGTATTTATTATTAAATTATATTAAAAACTATATCATGAATTTCACTCAAACTAACGTGAAACAAAAAAAGAGAAATATTATAAACATGTTCATGAATTATTGTTAACTGATAGAGAGATGAACTGAATTGATGATATAATTAAATGTAAGGACAAGACGTCAACATGTGTTACTTTTACCTTCAGAAAAACACGACAATTCTCAAAAGAAATTCTTGACGTTGAACTGGGCATCGCATAAACAGCGGTAGTCGTTCATAAATTTACACAACCGTTTGATGCCAATTAACAAATGTGCATTACATAGTTTAGACAAAACAAATGTCCCCTACGAGCGCGATTAAAATAACTGAAATACACACATGGCCGCACAATTCATGCATACTGAAAGTTACCAAATGACGAAATTATTATGTAACTATAGGGCTGACACTATTGATTTGTCTTCATTAAAATAATTTATTCAGCTATGCTATTTCCAATCGTTATTTTAGTATTGACAGGCCGAACACTAATCGAAAAATTTGTAATGCTCTAATGCGTTAAAGATTCGGTTTGGTATAAAAATCGTGATTATTTATGAGTAAATTTTAATAATTTTATCTCTTTTGTTTTGGTAAAAGCAAAGCGCAGCGTTTAATAAATTTACCCACATGTTCCAATGAATATATTTCATATATGACAAAAGCTAATTAATTAAATATTCATCGAAAATTTGGGACATTTCAAGATATTGAAATTTTATGTCACAAAATGAGATCTTATTAGAGACAGCAATATTAAACTTATGTTAATTATGAATATTTAATTTTAAAAATGTTATTTACACTTCTTAGATGAAAAAGGGCTTTTTCATTCTCCATTATTCACCTCCGGTCTCATCATCAGATCATCGGTCTCATCAGACTCATCTTCTGTTACAAAAAAATGTTTAGTTTAAAATGAATGTAGAGTACCCTATATTGATTTCTTTAACAATTATAAGTAAAGCTGTAGCAGGTGTAATAGCACAATTTTAACGTAATAGTTTTGTATCGATATGATAGAAAATTTATACTTAGTTCTTTTATTGTTTTTCATTTCTGTAAAATTATTGTATTGAAAACCCTATAAGTCCATATGCAAAGAGCATGGGAGCGTTCTGCCTGTGTCAGCATGCATGCACAGGCGCAGCCGGGGCGCACGTGTGTCGCGCGAGGGGGTGACATATGCACTTCGATATTGACAGGTCGGTAAAAAACAACCACACTGACATTTACCCCGTTTTATGGGTTTTTTAGGAATGGTTGACATTTGTAGTAAATTTAATGGTTCATTTTACATTATAGTTATTTATTTTCTTTTTTCGTAAGCCAAAAGTTTTACTAGGAGCAACCGTACCAATTAGTTTGTGTAATTAATTCGAAGTGTTTAATAAAAAGCAATCTTTTCAACTACTAGAAAGATTATTATTTAGTGTTCATTAGGTATTAAGTAGTTCAATGCTAGTAGCGTCAGGTCAAAATTTCAATTTGGTTGGTTGTAACAGGTGAAGGGCTGAATTTTAAATAGATCTTGGTTAAAAGGTTTTATCACCAAGCCATGAAACGCAAAAAATAAAAAAATATGAAATTGTATCCCTTAAAATTGATTTGTATAATAATACACTGAACCTCTGATTTGATATCTTGATCATCATTAAAATTTAAAACAATATAAACAAATTTTAATCATTCTTATCACAATCACCACAATCTTTGATGCTTTAAAATTTTCAGCTTTATACTTAAGGCGATTAAGTAAATTGTAACTTGCTAGTATTTTTACAAAGTGTAGGGAGTAGGAAGATGTAATAAATGGACTTTCGCTCTGTTGTTAACAAGGATTTATGTTGTTGTTAGTAAAATACATAGGAAAGCACTCTGTGGTTAGTAGCACGAGTAATAAGTATTGTTTCAAAATTAGTAGTTTGAGTAACAATGGGGTTATCTGGAAAGTTTTCCCAGTTATATTATATAGTTCTATCAAGAAAAATAACCTAACTAAACCTCTTATCAGTTTCATAAAGATCTAGATAGGTGGCCAGGGGAGAGTGAAAATATTATTAATGTCAATACAACTGCGGCACCAGGCCGACAAGCATTTTTATATCATTGACCAATTGTTGACCATTACAATAGTTATAAACAAATTAGACAAGACGCAAATGGGCCTAGGAATGGAAAAGGATTTGGATATCACTATCGAGGAATGAGGAAGGATATAGGCTCATATAGGATGGATCTCCAATATTCTTCTAACTCGAAACACGATTAGCTTAAGACTATTATTTCGTGATGAAGGCTATTTCCTTTTATGTGCGTTCTGGCAGTCCAGACACTTCAACTTAGCCTACCATAAATGAATACGGAGTGTCTCAAAGTGCGCTATAGAGTGTTACAAATACGATAATTTCAACACGTCAAATTGACGACAAGGAACAACAACCCTGCCTAAGAACTTATTTTACAATATCTATTGGTCTTTAGGACTATAATATTTCTTTTTTAATTAATGTAAACGACACGTGCCAAGCATGACCTGCAATTATTATATACATATTTAATATATATTTTGTTAAATCCAAGCCCATTGTTTTGAAAAATGAAACATGACTACAAATTTAAGAAACCCTGAAAAAATAACTATGTATGTATACCCCAAAATATTTTCGTACCGATTTTCCCTTACTATCTATCATTTATTTATTTTATTAGGGGTAAGGTAGGGTAAGTAAGTAAAAAAAAAAATATGACGTCATTCAGGAGAATCGATACGAAAATATTTTGCCAATGAACGATTTCTACCAGGATTGCATAACAATAAAAGGTTATGAATCCGTGTATGTCCCACAATAGGAATAGTAAAGAAAATAACATCGCCGCGCCGTTCGATTAAAATAAAGTCTTATAATAAAGCACCTGATTACTACTCACGCAACTAAATTGAGCGCATAATCGACCAATAGTATATTTTTATCTTGGGATGCATTACGGGCTTCACTCCACGATGCATTTATGTCGTGTTAAAAATAAACTAAAATAATAGTTGTTCTCGCAAAAGGTGTGTAAGGGAGAGCCAATTATTTTAAAGGATAAACGCGATGTAATGTAAGGGTTTGTAAGCGCTGCTATGTTGTTATGTAGTCCTGGTACATTTTACACGGTATTTACAAGGTCCCTGGGGAATTGCGGGATTAGTTGCTATGGTAACTGGGAACAAGTTGTTCAAGAAGTTGAGAGGGCATATTATAATGGCCACTCTACATTCTGATGAGAACTTTGCGAAAATATTGATAGAGCGTTCGTGAGCTAAATTATTGAATTTGTTTGCTAAAAAAAGCTCATTATGGGCGATAAGGATGGTATCGTGTTCATAACAGATAAAATTATAGCAAGAATTAGGCATGGTGACTTCCAATAGACTAATTTGCTGTGTTGGCCAACTTAAGGCCGGTTATATCTTGCTAACCACTAACCATTCATTTGCCTTACTATTGGTTAAAATTTTACATAAGCTCTATAAAAGTAAGAGGCCATCCAAAAATAACGTCACACGAATTTCATGATCTTTTTTGCCTCTCCGCAGTCTTTGTCACATCTAGTTACATTCGTGAGACTCCTCCCTTCCTAGTGTGACATAACATATTATGCAATTTTGCATCAAGGAATTATGAAATTAAAAAAGCAGGTTTTTAATTAGCTTAAATATATAAGATTCTGAAACGTGACGTTACGAAATTTACGACCCCTCCCACCCATTGTCACACTTCGTCGACCCTACCCCCTCTCCGTCTCGTAACGTGTGACGAAGTTTATGGTCCCTAATGTCAAAATTCAACAGATGAAGGCAAGTGAATGAATAAAAAAATGAATCGGCCATTCGCCGATTAATTTTGGGTTATCCGGTAAACGTCATAAAACCCAGATCATGCCGAAACAAGGTTAATTCTGTAACCAATATATTCACCCAAAAGCTTGAACAGTCGACTGGGATACATTTAAAAAAGCTTTTTATCTAAAGCAGAGGAAAATATACAATTTTTGAAAGTGTTGTGGGTGGTGTCTCATTTAGTTACACTATTAAATTTATTTGCCTTTGAATTCTATCGCCTTGCCTACTTATTTTTATTGTGATGTAACAAAGGCGTTTTAGTGCGTAGGCGCCTTTCGGTTTCATATAAATTAATCATTTACTTTCTAATGATCTCTTCTTGTCATTTAAGGACGCGATAACATTTAAGGAATAAAATAATAGGTTTACGCTCTAAGATATATATTTACTTTGTTATCTCTGCAATATTTATGAAGGATCTTCTATATAAACAACTTTTGACAAACTTAGAGCTTTTGGGTTTACACATGACCGCGTGAACTATTTTTAGAAAAAAAGTCTTGATTTACATGAAACTAGCTTAACGTAGCAACATGTGAAGGCACATTTGAAACAAGAAAGAAGATTCGTGATCGTCTGTAATTGTTCTTTAAAAATTGCCAAAATGACTTTGCGTCATCAAAGTCATTTTGGCAATTTTTCGTAACATAAATTGAGATTAAATTTTAGATTATTTGTCAGCCAGTGCAATTGAGTATTCACTTACTTATAGGGCTCCAGCGTATTATGCATTATGCTCAGCCACACGAAAATCTAAAATCCAGGCTCGAAAAAACATCCTCCTGCGAGTGTATGTAGGAGTGGGTCGGTATGTCAAAAATGATGTAATCGCCCGTGATGTTAGCATCCGCAGTGTCGAGGAATTTTTTTCGATGTTGGCGCGGAAAATGTTTGACGCTGCTGATAACAGCGACCACACATCGCTCCACGGGATTACCCCCATACACGTGATGCCACCGGACCATCAAAGCACTTGGCGGTGGACCTCACCTGATCAGGGTGATGTTACGAGGTCGCGAGGACCACAAAGCCGCTGAAAGGCCAGTAGAATGTCTACCCAAAGCCCGAAATGGCCACCGAACGCTAACGAATGGCCGACTAAATCACAGACGAAGCCAACGCAAAGCCCGCGAAGGCCATCGGATGCCACAGACTAGCCAACGAGAGCCGTTGAGAGACCACCGTTATGAGGGAAAGCTCTAACGGATCCAAACCCCGCCTCCAACGTGTAGTTTCCCGCCGAGTGGAAGCCGGAGCAAAGAGGTTTTGCTCGAGGGCCCAACCTCCTTGTCGCCTCTAATGGCCAAGAGGAAGAATACCGCGAAGACTTTAAATTTAAGATTATTTGACGACTTCTGTAATTGAGTTGACTGCGAATAACTGCTGCGCAGTTTCTGGGTTTGATTCCTGCTATCTTAAATTTCGTAAGCGTAATTGTATATTAGCCTTAAGCGTAACTTGCTTAGCATAGAAATAATATAATATATGTTTCTGTATGTTCATTATTATTATTATGAATTTTATATTTGTTAAAAAAATACTGAACTAAAATTATATCCAATAAATTAAACTAAAGTTGATATTAGTTCTTTAATAAACCTCAAATCTCTATTGATATCTCATATTATATCCTATTGCTAGAAAACTCAGCCGCTATGGGTACCTGGGCTAGAAAAACTCCAAGTCCAAGTTGATTGCTATATCTATTTGATTTCCAAGATTGGATCAGGATACTAGTCTAAAATCATCAAGCTAAACTCTCTTTATAAAGATAAGCTCTAGAGCTGAAGACTTCACCGTCCAAGTACCTCAAAAGCAAATAAACATCATAACACTTGGAATTTTATTAAAAAAACAATCTAGCACAACTTTAAATTCGTAGGCTAGCACAATCCATTGTTATTTATCGTCTATTGTATTTAAACCAAGGAAATCATTTGATGACAGAATTTAAATACTTGAAAATAAATGTTTGCGTGATTCACACGCAAACATTTATTTTGTCACTTCTAAAATGAATTCAGATTTTTAAAGAAAAAGACTGAAATAACAAAATTATTACTAAAAAATTAAAAGAACCGTATCTATCGCAAATAAAAAAATCGGAAAGTTCTTAGCTTTCCTCGCGCATAGAAAAGTTACGTAGAGGCTTGGAGAATTCGACTGTTTTCATAATTTCAATGATACAAACAATAAAACTATTCAATGTATATAAATAAACTAATAATCATTAAATTTATTTCCCGTTTTAGTTAAAATTACTACAGAACCCTAATTACTAAGCAAACATAAAAGTCATAATGTGATGAAAAAGTTTGAAACAAGATGGTATTAAATTATTGTAGCGTAACTCCTCAGTACTCCTCACAATATAATACATGTATATAAACAAATAATATAATTAATTAAGCCACATTAATTTGCTGCTTAAACTTTGTAACGATTAATGTCGTGTAGCTTATTATCATTATGTGAAATTAACAGACCGTTAAATGATCCTACGCCTTTATACAATTCAATTATTTATAACATCACTCATAAAGAATATTTTTATTAACAATATGCTTGGTATATAAAAGTAAACTTCTAACTATTTCAGTGTACAAAGTTTTTAGCAAACTTTTCATTGTCTCTGATAGTCTACGCACTCTTATTGATTAAATTTTACCTTTCTCTTTCGCTCACTCAACATCCAATAAACAAGCGATCTCTTTAGGATTTCTGTACGCCTAGTACCGGTCAGACAAAAGCGCACCGCACGCTTGCGTCGCGGACACATTCACACGCTCAACGTGTTCCTGGCTGGACACACATTTATAAAACAGCTTAAGCTAGACTAGAGCAGCAGCTAGTTAAGTACAACTTTATTAGTGTGTGTGCTTTTGCTACAATAATATTATGGCATCTAGAGTATTGTCGTTAAATATTACAAAGTTCTTCAATAACTTCTAATAACCTTAAAGTCCAAAAACATTTTGTAACATACAAAATTCTCATATTTTTTTTAAATATTTATGTCTTGGCAACTAGGCCTTTAAGCCAGCAAAATTCTCATTAGTAACTAATTCTCATAGACAATATAATAAAATAAAGACATTTTTACTTTAATTTTTCTTCTTATTCAATTTGGGTTAACACGGGTGGTATATACAGCCAATGTCATCTGGTTAATTTATATTATATATACTATATTAACTATAGCTGAAAAAGTTTCGAGTAATACAGATGACAAACATAATATTATTGAAAAACTAAACTGTTTATGCTTCTTTGAGCCGAGTTTTTGACTCAATTTAGAATATTCAAAGCTTTGCAGCTGAGCTCTTCTTTTTATCTTATGCTGCCATCTCCCTTCCATAATCAGACAACCACAGCCAGATGCACCGGCATCGATATATGGTGGATATTTCACCTATAAGAACGAAGCGCTTTGCATCTAGCTTCATCACACGCACCGCAAAGGAGTGGAACTCATTGCCGGAGTCTCTTTCTCGATACTTATAACCTGGATGTCTTCAAGTCCCGTGTGAATAGGTACCTTCTAGGTAAGCGTGCTCCATCCTGGACCACATCTTCGCTCCACATAGGGCAAGATTGTGGTCAAACGCTTACCTATACTACAAAAAAATAAGTTCTTTTAGTTTTCGCATTCTTTCTGCCCTGTTTCGATCATCTTTTTTAGGGATATTTTTTCCGTCTTTATTATATTTATTTACAAAATATCTTATAGCTGTTAAATTTTTCTTTTATATATATATATATATATATATATATATATTGATCTTGTCGTCTTTATTGTTTTTGTTCAGTAGTATATTGGATGGACGAGTTCAGCTTTTTATTAGCCTTTTTTGGGAAACGGTCATAGATAACCATGACGTACTTTGCGACATATAAGGACAGTTACACCAAAGTTGCAGAATTTATTAATATAGGCATGACTAGTAGTAACAAATGGTTGTTACTAAAATAGGAATGACTGATCCGTGGACATCACTGCTATAGTTTATACCGAAAAACACATCTATAAAAAAAAACTAAAAAACGCTTTCATAAAAATCCAACTAAAAAACAGAAAATAAAATTTAATAAATTTGGTTTCTGATGAATGGGGTCTTACCGTGGAGGGTAAAAAAGAAATAATTAAAAATTAAAATTAATAATTTTCGTTGTTTTAAACTTTTAATTTTGTAACAACGAAAATTATTCATAAAAAAATGAAAAATAAACATTTTCTCATTTTTCCAACGGGGCTCTATTCTAAAGCCTTTCAAGAATTGCTCCAAGAAAGGAAAAAAATCTTAAATTTATAGTTTAACAATTATCACACTTGCAATGTTCATGTTCAAGCAAAAAATAAATTATTAATTAACTATTGAATATCTAAATGAAAAATTGTTATAAAAAAAATTTTCAAGCACATTATTGTTTATTCATCTATTCAGTTAGTGCCTGAATTTTTTCATTTTTTTATTTTCATATTTAGTATGTTTAAATAATATTTATTCATTAAAGGGCCGATGTGGGTGTGGCTTGCGTAAGCCAGAGTACCCGTTTTCGGCCGTATTTTCATCCCTCTGGGAAAAATTATAAATATTGATCTTATAGTTTCGGGAGTCAAGACTTTTTTAGGAAATTTCCTCCTCTTTTCTTATCTTTTTCAAATTTGAAAAATCTTTATTACTTTTTGAGATATTTGCAAAAAACTAAACCCCCCTTCTTTTTTTAAGTTAATTGTTAATAACTTTTACAATTTTTGCAAGCGGAACTTAATTTTTTTCAAAAATCATCTAGATGCCATTGCGAATCGAATGACACCTCATTTATAATTTTCGGAGACTGCTGAAAAAAGTTGGTCCAAAAGGCACTTGTTTACTAGTTTATAGTAATTAAGTTGTAAAAAGGGTATTGAACTCGAGTCCGTAGATTTGTTAAAAAAAAACGGTGCCGTTGTTTAATGTTTAAAAGTAAATTATTCCTTTTTTAGACGGTAAATATCTTTTATACTGATCTATACCAGCCGATACAATTTAAAGTTTTTTACATCTAAATAATACATTGAGATTTTAATGAAGTCGAAATGTCATTCAACTGCAATTAAATATTTAATATAAATAATGTTTTATATAAAACAAACCATTCTAAAGGAACAAAAACTCTCCCGTTAGTCGAGAGAACCCGTTTTTTGTGGTTTCCTAGGGAACCCGTAGATGCCAGAACTAACCGCTGCTGTGCCACTTAATTAATTTATTTTACGCAACAGTATTAAAACCACAAGAATATCAAGATTTATTCACAAGTAACGTTATGAAAATAAAATGTTGCCATTCGTGTACCGAATATGACCGAATGTAAAAAAGTTAATGTAGAGAAGCTTAACAGGGTGTTTTGTCACATCGCTAATTTACTTCAAGGCATTTATGGAATCCTGGTACCTCGGGTGACATTTCTCGTTAGGTTAGCAAGATTTGCTTCCTTGATTTTTTTAAGGAAAATTTGAATAAAATATAGTTTTTCACTCAGCTACAGCCATAGAAACAGAATCCGTAGTAATGCTACGGAAATAATTTTATTTTCAATAGAGAGATTGAGAGATGGGAGTTTGTGCTTTATGTAATAAATTTCAGAATCATGGTTATTTTGAAGACTATGAAGAATGAATTACATCTAAAATCACTTTCACACATGGTGACTCTCCCGCGTGCATCATTGGCTGCAACAATGTTTTTTTTAATCCTAAATCTTCTGTCTATATTGCAAGTGCCTTGTCGTTAATAACAACAATGAATATTATCATTCATTAATCAGTGATATTGTAGCCATAAAATTAATGATTTAGTACCAGTTTTATAAAACCATGGAGATTCGTCCATCTACATATTCTCTGGCCGTGTTTTCATTGCTCATAAACATTTTACTCTATCAACAGAGTATTGTTTTTTTATATATTTGAAACATAAAAGATAGGAATAATTGAAAAATGTTCTTTCATTGAGCTATGTAAGCGAGTTATTGCTGTTATTATAATATTATTACATCAAAATGTATCTTTGTTACAGGTAAATTCAAACTAAACTGTATGCGAGGCCAAAATAGATGGTACGAGTTTTACTGAAATAGAATTTGAGTAAAACTAAACATTACAAAATTCTTGCCTACAGAGTACTTACAGTGACGTAATTACTTACGTATGGGATTTGAAGATTTCCGCTGCAGTTTGTATACCGGTGACCATAAAACTTACGAGAGAAGAAAACTACAAAGTTTCTTATATAATTATATATAATTTTATACATACCTATGTCTTCTATCTTCAACGAACATTACAGGGTTTTTAAACGCACAATTTAATGAAGCGTAATGTCATTCTAGTCACACAACTTAACGTATATTTAACAAAGAGCAATCAAAGATACACTTATTTTATTTATCAAATGAGTAAAGCCGTATACAACAATAGTATTAAACGGGTATTGACCGTGATAATCCTTGACTTGAACTGCATAATCGACTTTCGGATCCGGCAGGAGTGCACTATCTCGGGATGTCAATATGGGTTTCGTCCTGGGCATGGAACCATGGACCCTGTTTTTGCCCTAAGGATCATCATGGAGAAATACAGGACGAAGAATACGCCTCTGCATTTCCTGTTTTTGGATCTGCAGAAGGCCTTCGACTGTGTTCCTCGCGTGATGATCTGGTGGGCACTGAGGTCCAAAGGGGTGCCAGAAGCCTATATTGACATTGTCCGGGATATGTACCGTGATTCCGATTCCATAGTTCGGACCGCTGTTGGCGACACCACACCCTTCCCCATTACCGTAGGCGTGCACCAGGGATCGGTCCTTAGTCCGTTTCTGTTCAGCGTGATATTAGACGAAGTGTCGAACAGCATCAGAGATGCGCATGAGCAACCTCCATGGTTGCTCATGTATGCTGACGATATCGCGCTGGCAGATTCGGACAGGGGTCGCCTGGTGGGACGTGTAAATGCGTGGAAGAGATCGCTAGAGAACGGCGGTCTGAAACTAAATGTGGCGAAGACTGAGTACTTGGCCTGCAACACTACAGATCCCACATCCGTGCGCATAGGCGAAGATACGGTCGAGCGCACGGATCAGTTTAAGTACTTGGGATCTGTCCTTAGTGCGTCCGGGGATATCGACCTCGACGTCAAGGCCCGTATCACAGCAGCTTGGGCCAAGTGGCGTGAGGTGACAGGTGTCATTTGTGACCCCAAAATGCCGGTCAAATTAAAAGGACAGGTCTATAAATCCATCATTAGACCTGTCCTTTTGTATGGGAGTGAAGCGTGGCCAGTACTTGAGCGACACAAGCAAGAGCTGCGTGTCACGGAGATGAATATGCTGCGATGGATGTGTGGAGTGACGCGGAAAGACCGGGTCAGGAACTCCCGCATCCGCGGCAGTCTTCATGTCCGTGACATAGCAGACAAACTGCAAGAGTGTCGCTTACGCTGGTACGGCCACGTTTTACGCAGACCGGCTAATTACGTGGGGAACAAATGTCTAGCCATGCCGCCTCCGCCAGGTCCCGGTCGAAGGGGAAGGCCCAAGAAATGCTGGCTTGACGTCGTGAAGGATGACATGCGTGCCAATGGTCTCAAAACGGGGGATGCTGAAGACCGCGCGAAGTGGAGTAGGAAAAGTAGGAAAGCGGACCCTGGGCGTCGGAGTGAACGCTCCGAACGCAACCGGGATTTAACGCTCGGATGATGATGATGATGATGAATCCTTGACTTGAACTAACAAATAGTTGTTGTCGCTTGACCAAATGTGTCTACAATGCTAAGCCGAAAAAAAACTAATCCAACGACAAAGCGCCGGTAATGCTGTCATAACATGATCGAATACGTCGCAAAAAAGCAATTGGGCATCGATTTGCATGCAATAAGTTGCAATATAACTGTTACAATACACAGTCACGTCCACTGACTCACGTCCTGTCCGCTCGCACAGACAGACAAAGTTCTATTATAAACTTTGTGACGGTCCACGCCCAAAACAAGAGGGCCCATTGTTCTTGCTAGCCACTTTGTGTTTCCGCCGTTGAACAAAAAATGAGACAATATTACAAGTGATGCTACCGGCCAGTGGCCGGTTTGTTTTCGTAATTTTAATGGCAAGTTTAACATCGGTAAAGATAAAACCGTCATTTGTTCTAGTATTAAATATAAATTGTCCTTCTTTAAAAAAAAGAGCAAGACGAATTTTTATTTTTATTTTTAGATATAGAATCTGAAAAGCAGCAGGAAATAGCCGAGCTAACAAGTCCCAATTGGACCTATCCAAATTATTAAGCAGTCTCTAATCGCTACACTTGCGTATACCACCAGGGTAATAACGACCATTATTCAGCAATCATTGTCTAGTTAAAAGAAACAAATATTTACGAGAAAGCAAAATATCCATCTATTTTTATGATCTAGATGGAATTGCTTAGTAGTCATTGGTGGACAGGTTTATTCCCATTAGCCATCATTAATACAGAAATCTGCGCGTATCCATCTCATAACATATTGACCAGTGGAGAGGCCTATTTGTTTTTAAAAATGCGGGAGAAGCAACCTTACTTGACTAAACTATAATCCTTCGGTCTTTGATTACGTATGTACTTGACAAGTACAAATAGAAGAGTGACTGAAGGAACACCCGAAGGTCTTAGTGGTATCACTCGCTGTGAATCTTACAGTACTCCCCATTTGTCCTCGAAAATGGGATGTGCGTGTAGCATTGTAGTGCGACAGTATTTTTTTTTTTTAAGGGGGCTAAATTTGAAAAATGCTGCCCCACTCGCTTTTATTTTTACATTAATCATCATCATCATTTCAGCCATCAGACGCCCACTGATGGACACGCGTGTGTCTGTGCTTAACCTACGTCCCCGCGAAAAGTAATAATGTCATTAAAGTACTGGACTTCTCAATGTTCAAAGTTGCAATAATGATGAGTTGTGTATTTGTCTGCGAAGTGTGAATTTGCCGCCCAGGGCATGGGCCCCGGCTTGCCCCCCCTCCCCCCAGATCCGCTCCTGCTGCAACAAAAATAAGTAATAGAACATATAATGTGACAACAGCACATAATGTGAGAGACATCTAGATTGTATTTATTAGAAAACTGCTGATGAAAATGTAATATAGAAATTATTGTATCATAAGTTTTACAGCTTGCCGTCCCAGTATTCAGCCATAAACCAAATAACAGGAACACCAAACTATATAAATTCTTTTAAAAATAAACTTTAACATCTGCAAATTTTGAAATGCATCTCTGTCTAAACTAGTAAATCACGGTGTTTCACAAGAATTCACCATTTTAACCCTTTTATAGTCCCATAACTGTAACGTATGTATACATGTTTTTATGTTTGTCAAAACAGACCGGCGGCGCTCGATGCCGGTTCACAGTAGCAAAAAGGCGTGTTACGTAAGCCCTGAAGACTGTCCCCGAAAAAGTAGTAAAATTATGTCTTTTTTGACGGGGAGTTTTTGGCGGGAACTGAAACTTGACTGTATGGACTAAGATTCCCTTGCCTGCCTTTGTGGTGAATTCTACTACTACTTTTGGAGGTTTTCTATTTGTTAGTAAAATATGTTCGCGATTTCGTCCACGCTTGATTTGAAATTCCCGCGGGATTCCCTAGATACAAAGTACCGCATTTAAAAAAGAATGTAAGCTATCGTTGAAGTGAAAACTGTGTCGGAATAAGCTAATTTTTATGCACCCGTACAACTTCAAACCGCTCCTAGGAAAATTCCCGTGGGATTCCCGAGATAAAAATATGACCCATTTTATTACATAAAATTTACTACCGATCAGTAAAAAAAAAATCCCTGGAATTCGTGTATTTTAATCGGGCTATTATAAATTATTCCCAGAAAAATTCTCGCGGGATTCCCAGGATAAAGAGTAGCGCAGATTTTAAGTCTAATAATTTGCTGTCGACCAGTGGAAACGTCATCGAAATCGGATTAGTAGTTTATACGTGAATCCAGAAAAAGCAGACAAACCGAAAAACAAATAAGACGTCTAAAAAAAATGTATCGTGTTGTTGTTCGTTTATATAGTTCTATTACATGATATCCAGGATCTCAAAAGCTTGAAATTTAAAAACCTTTTTTAAAAACAAGTTAATTAAGCAATGGACCGCGACGCGCTGAAGATGTTTTTCACGAAAAACTAGGTATTGTATTGTTTTATATACCCTCCAGATTAGCTGTAGAATGTTGAATTTGACAAGGGCTATATTTTTTGTAAATTACTACTTACAAACTATGTTTTTACAAAAATACGTTTTGTAAACAGTAAATTTAACTTAATTTCCGTTACAATTACGTTCAGTAATTTAGCAAAAATTCAGTGATCAATAAACCATGAGTATAAAAGAAGTACAACATTAAAGAGAATTATTTTAATAACAGTAGATCACAGAGATATATCAATGCATTGCGCAATAAATATTAAAACTGGCCAGGCATCCACCTAAATAGCTTTCCGTCCAAGTTCACGCACTGCAACCTCTAAACGGTGTAATTGATTTTCAAAACATGACCGATGAAGAAAGGGCCCGACATAGGGCTGCTTACCAACGGACAGGCTTAAAAAATCGCTTGAATATTTTAACCATGTAATTTTTAAACGAAAGAATGCGTTTTGTTTTTTATTCCAATCACGCGTCGTTCGTTTTTTAAATTTTAGTATTTTTCTTTTTCTACGTTATGATGTAAGGAATACGTTCCATAGACAAAATATTTTGTTTCAATAGTATCTTATCGTTTTGGAAATGGTGAAATTATTATTACGTTTTGCTTTACAGACATTTTATAAACGTATACGCGAATTGTTAATATTATTAAAGTTAAGTCGATACCTGTAATTTCAATTATTGTAAGAGAAAAACCATAAGTTTTCAGAAGAGCAAATAAAATGATTTGTGTTTTCAAAATCGTTGCAAATCTTTCATTTGTAACTGAATTCTGTAGGTGACATAGGTAACATTTTTATTTTACACCTTTTAAGTACTAATCAGTTTGAAATTTAGAACTGAGGTATTGCCTTAAGGTATATTAAAGTTAATATAGGTACGTAGGCACATAAAATATGATACTTAAAAAAAATACTTTGTAAATCTCACATATATTATATCTAATCATGTTTACAATGAAACCATACAAGTTTATTTTCATAGTAAAAATAATAATTTGAATAATTAAAATGTTGATTGGTAGCCCTCAAGACTAACCTTATAGGGTACTTTAAAAATTAGTAGTGTTCGTACACTCTTGTATGTAATTTAATTCTGAAAATTTCGTTTATTTCACACATTCTTACAAGAATATGCGAAAGATCATCAAATATTTGTAATATCTTAAAGTACTAGACATTTGAAGGCTTAAAGTTACAAAAACAGAATTATTAGATTTAGGTTACAATAGAGTAGTTCCAAGGTTATTTTAAAATTCTCATTTGGCTACGAAACCCCCATAATCTTTTTAATTCAGAAAAAAATCTTAAATTTTCCGACCCTGCAAAAATTGGAAAAGAATTTTTTTTTAGACCAAATCTCTTCCCACATAATAATTTTAATACAATTGAATATAAAAGTACCCAAAGGCTCAAAACCAGGGACTACTGAAGATCGCGTGAAGTGGAGATCATACACTAGGAAAACGGACTGGGGTCCGCTTGAGACCAAATGCGAAGATGCGTGAGGCCAAATAGGTGAAAGTCCGACCCTGGGGGCAATAATCGCGCTGTCGTATTAATTGGAAGGAGGCGCTCTTTACATTCCGAATTATAGAATTCTTTTTTTTTGAAATTTGGAGTACTTTTACAATTTAAGCATAGAGGTGTAGTAAAAAGTATTAGAAAGCATACAACGATATGGAATGTTTGTCAAATGTAAACAACTATAACATTTTGGTATATTAGAATAATATTACTCATAATATAGATATATTTTTTCTTATTTTATACGAGCTTAATCTTGTCCATTAAGTGCTAATTTACACTCTCTTAGTTAGAATACCTTTAGTCAATTTAGGTTATGTTTAAATTACTTATTAGTCTTTTTATCAATGTGGCATTTTTTTGGGGGACGTAAATTTCAGTGCTGGGGAAATTGAGAACATTTTATTCCTCTAACCTTCCTAAAAATGCCTTAAAATATTAGAGATATCATAAAATTGCTAATAAATTTTAAATCTAAACAAGTCTCTATACAATAATTGTAATTTTGGTTTTGTATAATATTTTCTTAAGTTTTCGCGACTTGTACACATAATAAAACTACGTTTTAACGGTTTTAAGCGCGGTAATTTATTTGATTTAGGTTTATCCGACGTTTGGTTTTGTAATCAAATTTAGAAAAAATATTTACGTTACGAATTGAAAACCTCTACTCTTTTTTAATCCGGTTAAAAAAAATACGAAAATACGAAATCCTTCACTGTGCCTAGACCGAACGCATTTGTCCAATTTGTGCAATGTACGGGGAAATGTTTCTGAAATATTATAATTTTTTGACGGATATGCGGAATTTTTGTAAATACAATCTGGAGACCTTGTTGATCCTTATAAGCTACACTATGATTTGTTAAAATAATACACGATCTGTTTATTTTTTCAAAATCAGCCGATTCGATTCCTGACGTAGGTAATTGATGTTTCAAAAATCTAATGAGACCACGTTGGTCATACATTGGAATTCGGCCTTGAGACTCCACTGGGAGATTTTCGCTACTTTTATATTTATTTGGTCCGGAAGGCCCATTTGAAAAATTCACTCTGTTTATTAAAGTTCTATCTATTTATATTTATGTTAACGAGCTAAGCGGTGTGTACATATTTTCCAGTAGTAGGCCAGAATTCGAACCCCCTAGTTGCGGTGAGACGCATTAGGTCTTAGCCACTAAGCTGCCGTTGCTTACAAACGACTATCAAATATAAAATGGTATAATTGTTTTACTTTACACTATTGAGGTCAGAATCCTTTATAGAGAGCTTAACGTACCTAATCTACTCTTAAGACCAGTGGTTCCCAAACTTATTTTGTATACTGCCCACTTAGAGAATAAATTATTTTTTAGCGCCCTCATTTTTTCACCTACTTAAAAACCACTGTAACGTCAAATTAAATTAATTGATTATTGTGAGCTATATTCGCGGAAATGAAACATTCATTCTAAACGAGACTTTTACTATAGCCCGCAAGAGTTAACTTGAGACCTAAGCGCAGTAGTTAGGTACACAACGGCGCTGAGGTCTGAAGTTAACTCTTACGGGGTACACCTACCAATGAGAATGATTATTGAAACGCAACTTTATAGTATTCAGACAGAGTATCTTTAATGAAAAATCAAACAAACAATCGATTCTTATATAAAAACTAATGTGAAGGCTGAATCTGAAGCTGTTTATAAGTTTGTTGATATCAGGTTCCAATTTACTCAAGAACAGCCGTAAGTCGCCACTTTTGGTGCCTCTACACAACGCCCCCATTTTTTATCTGGGTCTCTTACCGCCCCCCTTTAGGCCTGCAGCGCCCACAAGGGAGCGTTACCGCCCACTTTGGGAAAGGATGCTTTAGACAATCATTTGGCTGGTACCCGCGGACAATGGATCAGTATGGCGATCCAGATTGATAACGTAGCCAACTTTCTAGCACCTTACCCATACAATACGACAGGACGATGATCTAGTTTTAGTTTTCTACTTATGAGTTTTAGCCATAAGATTAGATAGAATACAAATTCATTATATCAATTAATTGTTAAAAAATTCCATTATATTATAAGGTAAATTTAATTTAAAAATGTAATTAAACTTTTAGTACTTACATGTATTATTACTTCAAAGCCGTAATGAATATTGGATGAAAATCGATTAAAAAATTTCACTGTTTCATAAGTATCGATAAAAGGGTTTATTACCTTTTTTAATGCGCTTCCCGGTCCAGTTCGTGCGCTTGCGCATGGTAAATGATCATTTTCGTACACCCATTGTACATACATGTGTGCACAGGGTTAACACATCAACTAATATAATTTAAGAATTTAATAAAAATACAGATTTACTACTAAATTCAGTATGTACAGACACCTTTTCTAAATGTTTAAACATGATAACACTAATAAGCTTCTAACTTGAAGTGAATGTTTCCGATTGAGTCGAGTTCGTTTCTTCGTCGAGGTCTCACAGGTCGAAGAATTAAGTTTGCCTGTAGGTCCATGTCAGATATTAAAATTAAGGAATATTGTTATTGATTAAAAAATGTGAACTATGTTTGTATATCTATGTGTCTTCTCTTCTTATTATTATTTGTTCTCTAAGTAAATCCTACACTCATTACCTTTATCAATTATAGACCTGGGGTCTTATTCATAGAGAGTTAAGTAAGATTGAACGCTTCTTTATGGTTTTTAAAGAAGCGCTCATACTTAATATAACTCTCTAGGAATAAGACTGCTAGGGAGGACCCGGTTCCTTAAATTTTCCTATTGACCATGAGTCCCTTTATTCTATACTAGCTTCTGCCCGCGACTTCGTCCGCGTGGAATAGTTAAAAATACCCCCCCGATTTTGAAACATTCTTCGTTGGTGCTCCGCTACTATTGGTCTTAGCGTGATGCTACATAGCCTTCCTCAATAAATGGGCTATCTAACACTGAAAGAATTTTCAAATCAGACCCGTAGTTCCTGAGATTACCAAGTTCAAGCAAACAAACAAATTCTTCAGCTTTATATATTTAGATTAGTATAAGATGAGATATTTCGAATGATTTGGTTATTTAATATTTGCTGCTGGCATATTGTTATTAGCTTGAAGCATGGAAGAAGAATATTGTCTTTCATGCCTGAGTTCATGTTCAATGATAAGCTTTTCCAATATGAAGCCGAACTCTGAGGTCAATGTCCTTAATTTTGCATAGATTTACTAGAATTAGATACTAGATTATCTTTAATTATTTCAGATAATAAGTTCGTAGATCAATGTATTATATAAACACGTCGTTCATTATGTTATTTATCTATGTTAGATCTGAACAGTCCAAGAACTGAATTTTGCTTCAAAAGTGTAATTAATTTTCTGCTCTCCCAACCCTAAAGACATGAATAATGTTGCTAAGCGTAATTGCGCCCGAAATAAACAAACGCGTGCAGACTTCCGAGTAGATTGCGCGTGCGACGAGGAAGGAAGCGATATATGTCCATAAAAAGAGAGTGATGAAATAATTCCTGGATATTCCGTATCCGTTCACATTAAAACCACAAACTTGAAATAGTATGAAGGTGTATAAAGACTTTTCTATATGTTCAGTTGCGCATGTTAAGCACCTTCGGCTGCGTATACTTTGAAAGCGCAATATAGATAATCAAAAACATTGCATAATCTTAAAATATCCCTAATCTTAGCAAGTTACGCCTATCTTGAGTAACATAGAACGTATTACTTTGGTACTAACCCTAGACGTCGACACACAAACCATATTAAATTATTGAGAATAATTTCCGAATCTAACTGTGCACAAATAGAATCTGGGAAATTTGCATTCTACGAATTTATCTCATTACTTGCATGTTTATGTACACTGGAAGTAACCACATATAAATCTGTTCACCAGCTCACTCGTGTATACAGGAATTCCATCGTATGGCAACTAATAAAATAAAATAAAATATAATAAACAATTTTACTACAAACATACTTAATACAAAACATAAGAGCAAGGGACAAAACTTTATTTATTTATTTATTTCCTTTCCACCAAACATAACAATATAGCATATACTATAACAGTTTCCGGGATAAAGTCATACCTAGCATAGAGATTATGTAATTCTTGATTCGTTCCCAAGGTTGCGAAGAGGGAATAAACAATTTAGAATGAGGTTCTTAGAAAAAAAGCATTTTAATTCATTCCAAATTGTATCTAATTTTTCATATGAAAGGTTGTACCAACTTTACTAATTTACTGTATCAGGAAGAGTTTCAACCTGACTTATCCAAACACAGCATAGGTTATATAAAATGTCAATTAATTTTTATTTTTTTTATAGCCTGAAGCAGGCAAACAGGCAAAGGGCCCACCTGATGGAAAGTGGTTACCGTCGCCTATGGACGTTTGCAACACCAGGGGTGTCACCAACGCGTTGCCGACCGTTAAGAAATTTTATAACGCTCTTATTAAAAACCCCATGCGCAAAGGGAAAACTGCGGCGGGAAGTTCCCTCCAGATCATTGTTGTACGGAATAAATGTTCTAGAGAACCGTTGCGTAGTAGAGCGTGGGAGCTCAAGGAATTGGGGGTGAATATCCCGTCGCTGGCGAGCGTGCGATTGTAAAAGTGAGGCGTTGGCACCAGACAAACAGTTCCTCGGAACACTCCCCGTTATACAGGCGGTAAAATACGCAAAATCTCTCCGAAGGCTAAGCGATTAATATTCATGTTATAAACTAGTTTATCAAATTCAAAATAAGTATTAAAAGATCACAAGCAAACTAAGTGCATATTTAACTACCGGTATGTATCCTCTCAGCTACGTACCGTGTGACATAAATTATATAACATTTGCATATCAATTCTTAAACACATTCTACCAATATTGTAGCCATATGTCATAAATGAAGATTGGTCTCACGGTACTCAAATATTTATTATAATACAACTGCATAGCATTGGGCAATATTGAAAATGCTATGCAGGCCATACCTCGTATGGGTTCACTTTTTACTGATTTATAGGCCTGTACTAATATTTATGCAGTTTGTTTTTAATGAGTCTGTTTATTGAATTTTAGTTAAAGTCTTGTACTAAACTTGTATTTGGGTAAACGCAAAGAGCACAGGAAGAAGAGAAATAAGAATGCAGACACCAGGCTCCGAAGTTGACTTTTCAACTACCTACAAGCCTATTTAGTACTAGGATGATTATAATACTTAGTTTGAAGAGTCAGATATAGGTATTACTTAAGGTGGGAATGATTTTTACACATGCGTCTATATTGATATAAAGATTAAAGACTTGTGTTTGTAGCGAATAAACTCAAAAACTACTAGACTAAATTCCATCAACATTAGAATGCTACATTATCCTTGAGTAATATAACCTATATTTATTACTAGAAAAAAATAGGGATCCTTACTAAAACTTCAATAATGTAACCCAAGGTGTAAAAAATATATTGTAGTTACGTGCCATTTTATAAGCACTTTTTTACTTTTTAAAAGTTGATAGAAATGCCGACCACAATCAGACCATGTTATACATACCTTTTTAACCGACTTCGAAAAAAGGAGGAGGTTCTCAATTCGTCGGGATCTTTTTTTGTTGCTTTTTTTATGGATGTTCGCCGATTACTCCGTGATTTATGATCCAATTTACGTGATTTTTTTGTTCGACGCGGAATAGCTGCCATGTAGTCCCCTAAAAATTTGACATAGTTTGGCCCAGTAGTTTTAATTTTACGATCATTTTTTTGTTCCCGGTTCTTGGGACCTATATTTTTTAAGAAGAGCGGCACCATTCGTAGGTCCACCCATACATAGCTAGACACTAAAAAGTAACAAATAAAAAATAAAAACTTCGTTTAAAAAAACCGACTTCAAATACTAAAAAAACTAAAATGTATAAAATAACTTATTTCTAAAGCTATTACTATTAATATATATTATCTAAAACATCTTGAAGTCGGTGCAAAGTAAAATATAAAAATTACTATATTTTGAAAATTACTAAGCACCGACTTTAAGATATTTTAGATAATATGTATTAATAATAATAGCTTTAGAAATAAGTTATTTTATACATTTTAGTTTTTGAAGTCGGTTTTTTTAAACGAAGTTTTTATTATTTTTATTAGTCCTTATCCAAACAAATAATTTAGTTTTCAAAACTGTTTTAATATCTATAGACTACTTTTTGAATTATGCGAATCGGTTATTCCATTCAAAATATATTACGAATTTAAAAATCTCGATCTAATCATAACACTTTGCGCAGGAATCGGGTTCTGGATTTTATTTTTTCAGGGAAGGACAACGTTTGCCGAGACCGCTAGTCTACCTATAAACAAGTAGTAATTTAGTTAAGAATTCAAGGCTTTGTTGTATATACATGAAAACGCTCTGTGGTCTAATTTAAACACGGTATTGAAGCATATTCTATATTTTGCCTCAATGGTTTATAATTTATTTTCTATATTCAAACGGTGTTGCATTGGAATTTTCTGGATGACTTTTCTAATTTAAGTAAAATTAAAGAGGCAGATTTGCTTTCAAAGATATAAAAATTGTGTCCTCGATGTAACTTTTTCATATAATATAGATGTCTCTAAAATATATAAAGTTGTGCGAATTATAATACATAAAAAATATTTTTACGTATATAATTTGAACAAGATCTGTGGAATTTTTTACGAAGGTGTATTTTGGATAACTAACTAAACAACCCTATAAACTATACTTCACGAGAAAATAAAAAAGATTGTAAAGTACTATAAACATATTTACAGGTAAAAAAATTGCTTTTTTAAATACAAGCTTTTGAGATCTTTAATATCATGTAGCAGCAGAGTGCTAGCCAAGACAAGTAACGAGCCCCAACACGACGGGTCTATCTTTAGTACAGGAGTTCCTATGGCCACATTCCGACTCTGTCATCAGATCAGCTCCATAGTATATTATCGCTTGGCACGCGATATACATATGTGTGCAAAATTTCAGCTCAATCGGAAAACGGGAAGTTAGCCAAATTTAACTTGCAAGATTCCACCCGAACTCATACATACTTACATACATACATAGGTACATCTGTAGCAAGTTAAATAAAAGCTTGTAAAAATGTTGTACAGATCGCTGTCGGTGGGGAGCATTACCATTTTTTATTAAATATTCCTTACGTCACGTTACAAGTACGTGCTCTACTGAATACTTACTCCACAGTGCACTTGTTTCGACTTTTATTTGAACACTTCACGTCTATCACCATCATCAACTAGATGAACACCAAATCGTTAAAATACCTAGTCATTCCTATAACGTGACCTACTTTCTAAGAAATGGGCTTTTAACTGATTTCACTGATGAAATTGTGCCTTAATGCAAACGCAAGTGTTATTACAAGTAATTTACAATGTATAAACAAAACTAGAATCTCATTGGTTCAATAATTTAATTTATAGTCAAAATTGGGTCACGAGGATTTTGAATGACTTTACTATTTTATTTAGATTGCTTGGTAATTTGCTAAGTATGAAGCGAAATGGCGCCTTAATTAAATATTCAAAAAATTCGAGGTCAGATCATCTTATATCTTATGGTATAGTATATTAATCTACTTTGTTAGGCTTAAAGTTAGCTATGACGTAATAGCTAAGCAAATAATGGACTAATAATAATTATTCTGTTTATTAATAGCCATACAACGAAAAGAATAAAAAAATAATAGGAGAATAAAAGAAAATATTAAAAAGGAGTTTTACCTTGTAAAGAGATAGGAGCCAGAAAAATAATCCCTAAATCATCACTTTCTGCAGACCGCTAAACTATTTGGCTCAATAATTTGAGCATGTTTCACAACAACATGTCAACCTGTTTCACTTTGAACTCAGCTTTAGTGAGATACTACTTACAGGCAAAAATAAAAGGAGTGAGACTGAAAAATACATCAATAAAACTTTAAGACAGAAAAAGGCGATAGGTCAACAGGTAAACAAATACTCAGAACGGCTTTTACTCGGCTGAAGTCCAACTTTTTGTCCATGACGCTTTCCTCCTAAAAACATGTTTCACTTTGTTTTAGTAATAAAAAATCATAAAATCTAGACTTAGCAACAGTTTTTGTCTACGTCTTCCGTGAAACGTGATCTAATTCGTGGATGATGTGAAAACCATAATGCTTAGCGCCTAATTGTTTCAGTGTTAGATCATCGCATAAACTCAATTGCAGTTTATGTAAGACCAAATGTTGTCTTCAGAAGCACAGTGTTTTATGACTCAAATTAGGTGAAACATGTGCTCGTTTGCCTACATTAGATTCGAGCAAAAACACGTCATGGATATTTTGCTTTGCGGAAGTTATTTCACATGGACATTAATTAACTTTAGCTTTCAAAGCGGCATAGCTTGTGTAAACTTTGCTTCCGTATGCTGTGGTTGCTAACCCATTTTCAGAGATAAGATGCATATTACGTTCATCTTCGTTATCTACTGTAGCTACAAAGATAACAAATGTCATAGTAATAATATGGGAATTTCTTAAGAATATGGATAACATGTGGAACGAGCTCTCAGCTGAGATTTAATCTGAGCACTATGGTATGGTTTTTTAAAAGATGTTATTAAATTTATTCGAAGCTAGTAAGATGGTGGTATTAATTTTAGTATTTCCAATATCTATAAACGACGGTAACTACTCTTTATCAGATGGGCTGTTAACATGTGAGCTATATTCTAGTAATATAAGAAATAGGTTAGTTACCAAAGTAATAAATAATAATTTAAAAAAAATCTTAGGTTCTTGAGACGTAGAGACACTGATGTTGGTGGGATTGGTCCACAAATTTAATGTCAGCCAATAAATCATGGAGCTATGTTAAGTGTATTTCTTAAAGATATAGCCAAGAATAACGATCGCCGTAAGAGCGCCAAGGTATCTGATAAAGCTCAAGAAAAGCATGCTGATCATATTCGTCAAATCATCGATGACCAATGAAATAAGTGAATGTTGCAATAGATACCGTATGGAACACGCAAGCAAGATTTCCTTTAGCCTAGTTAACCGACGACCTGTACAAAGTCACTGGTAAAGGCTCATTAAAGCCACCTAGCACCCCACCAGCACCGGATTGCTTTGCTCGCAAGCTGTCCATGCGGGGAAGGCGAGTAAATCACTCTGCAACAACGGTCTGCTTGAAGTGATTCACATATAGATCTAATCACTGTCAGACTATTCGGCAATTCGTGCATCACGCGATTTTCACTCTTTCACCACGCGAGGTTTACTGGAGGGAAGGTCGGAAGTGCAAGGTGGTACATGTTCAATACCTGATGGCTTTAATAACCTAACTCTTAGCGACGGATAAACAAAGCGGAGGACCAATATTCGTGGCGCTAACTTGGGGATGCCTACATCCAGCCTCTGCTCACTGAAGAAGAGGAAGCTTTCCCGATTGATATATATAATTAAAACTAATTTATTTATGTCATTTTTAATCAATTTTTTGAAAGAAAGATATAAGAAAGACAATAATTTTATTTAGAAAAATTAGATTAAACTAATTGTTACAAAAAAATTAATTAAAAATAAAGAAACTTGTCCTAAAATGTCCTGTCCTTGGGCATCAGTCTTAGCACAATGCTGGTCTGTTAAAACCAGCGTTGATTTTTCGCTAAGCCCGCAAAAACACATAATTGTGAAGCATAAAAACCAGAATCGAAATCAATAATGCACAGTAAGTAGCGATATATATATATATATATATATATATATATATATATATATATAATAAAAAGTCTATAATATGTGTGGTACTAGCTAGCTCTTATGGCAAATCCGTCACAGTCCAAGCAGTTCGTCTTTGAAACGCGCTGCCTGTTAATATAAAGCTAGCCAAATCACTGCCCATTTTCAATAGACTTGTAAAGGATTATTATAGCTCAAATTAAAGATGCGAAGTCAAGTCAAAAGTCAAAGTCAAAGAAGTCATTGTCATATTTTTTATGTAAGTGTATTTTATAATACTTTATTTACATATATCGTATTAGTATAATATTTTTATTTTTATTAATGTATGTATATTATATCATGTATGTATTTATAAGATACTGATTCGGTAGTAAGAATAATGCAACATACCTCTGTTCTTATCAAATTTTTTGTCCATCCAAAGGTTGTTTGGAAGAAATAGCTAATAGCGATAAGACCGGTATTGTATGTTAAAATTTTATTTCTGGTAAATATCTTTAAACCAAATAAAGCATATTTATTCATTCATTCATTCAAGTGTTATAATAAATACTAACATTTATAAGATCAACGAATCACAACAAATACCACTTGTATTGTGTCTAAGTCGCGTTGTGAGAGTTAGTGCTCTTTTGTTTTCCATTTTCATCTTACATTTTGGCCACTTTATTAGCACTATTCACAAAAAAGTCCAATATAAAGCAAACTATAACATATCACCTTTATTGTCAAGGCGTCGATATAATAGTCAATGATAATAATAACAAAATATGAAATATGTTTTACAAGTAGAACATATTGGTGACACACTGTCTAGTGCTACGACATTCCAGTTCCCAAAAATAATCAAATGTTGTAAATGTGAGAACATTTTGGCCTTTAAAATATTTCCGGTTAGTACAAAACATATGATGAACCTTAATTTTAGCATTTGTATTTAGTTTTAATTATATAGTCATATCTTCAGAACACTGTTATTTATCGAAATGAAACACGCGACAAATGAGTTAAAATTTATGTTTCAATTGAATCAATTTGGAGCCTATTTGAGACAAAGCAAAATATTCATGTATTAGACAGATTTATTATATGATACAGGAAGATGCCAACAAAGACAAACATAAATTGAACAAAAAATCACAAAAGTCTTATAATAAGTTCCTTTTTCTTTTCCACGATCACAGCTACTGAAAAATGGTCGAAAGATCGAAATAAAAAGCAAATAAAATGCGGTGTTTAAAAAGTCTAAAATGTACTTGCAATTATGTTTACTAGTCGCCAAAACTTAAGAAATACTAGAAAGTATATATATATATATATATTGGGGTGGTCCTTATTTAGGGTTTGTCCGATTTTTTTTCATGATAGTCCTAAATCAGTTCTAAATCTATTAAAAAAAATCGTTAGAGCTAGCAAAAAATCATAAGAGACCTTTTTTGTAGAACGTTAAATTTTCTACAAGAATTATTATTTGTCGACATGATCTGTCCGTTCATGACGTAAAAAATTCCAAAGTAACAACAGATTTTTTCCCCTGTTATTTCCATTTAAAAGTTTGGTTACCGGGGGGGGGGGGGGGGGGTCGGGTTTACATTAAAATTAAGAGCTATAACTGGGCACGAATTTTTTTTTATAGATTAAGAACCGATTTAGGACTATCGTGGAAAAAAATTCGGACAAAACCTAAATAAGGACCACCCTAATATATATATATATATATATATATATATATTGCTTTGTAAGATTTACACATAGAAGCTCTAAGTTTCTTATTTGGAATTCTCCATTCTAATAATTATGTATATTATTTTTAATTAATATACCTAAACCAAATTGAGAGCTACGCCGGTCTAGTCTAGACTAATCAATCAGAACGCACGTGCGATGGTTTTTACGTCATTTTTCATATCTTTTGTTAATAGCTTAATAACAGGCTTCATGTACAAGTGGGCACATAATCTTAATAAATTATTATAATTTTACTAGACCGTTTACAATGTTGAGAGCTAATACATGTTGAAATAGAAATTATCCACCAGTTACACGTATGTCGACCGCAGCTACTTTTTAGGTTTTTCTAGATTTTTAATTACCTGGACTGAAACGACAGCTGCGATCTTCCTTTTTTAGGTTGCAAGCTTAAAATAATTTACCGCTGGAAGTTGAACTCTATAGAATTTCTATAGGAATTTTGTAGGATTCAACGAACAGTGGTAGTTGTTGATTTAACACACATAACTCACTTATACATCATAAAAAGTTAATCGCAGCTGTCATTTTAGTCCAAATAAATTAGAGTATAGTATATATACACTTTCCCGCAAAATTATATAAGCTCAGACATTCGAAAGGATGGACTTGACCCTGTTATAAGGGTTCCGTTCTTAACATTATGGAACCCTAACAACTTAAGGACTATTAATATATCAAGCTTTTTATATTAAAGAAGCGTTTTAAAAATATGCATTTAGTTCTAAGCCACGGAACATTTATTGTGACGTGGGGAAACATCTCGAGAAGGAATCTAAAAATGAAAATTCTAAATCCTTAACATGTCTAAACTTAGATCGTATTTTTGTCAGCTACCCTCTTCATTTGAATAATTTCCCCTGCCTTTTAGTTTTCAAAACAATGATAGAAGCGTCGTCGTCTTGAATAAATATTGCTTTATTTAAAATACAAGGCGACGTATATTTGTTAGTTATTCCAAATGTTTGAACAAATATTTAATCAAATACATTATTTAAATATACAACTGCTACGACAGTATCGATTTCTGAAACCCACCAATTACTTTTGATTAATTATGGCTAGTATGAGCCCAGGCCGCTCCAGGCCAGCGATGCATCATTTAAATCAGATTATGCATACTTTTAATTAGTCGCATCTTTAGCAAAAGAGTTTTTAAACATTATTGGTTACTAGTAACCTTGGTAGGTTTATGGCTCGTTTCTATTTCTTACCAACCGTTGATTTGTTACTATCGGTTAAAATTTGACATAAGCTCTGTTGCAAATGTTAACTATTTTATTACTTGTCTGTGGTCATTTTGTATTTTGTCAAGCTATGAATCTTTGTACTACGAACTTTGCAAGAGCTTTGAAATACAATCTTATAATTAATACGTGATTTTCATTAATCTGCTACAAAAAACTCCATACAAGTAATGTCAAAATTCAACCGATGGTATGACAACCGAATGGATCCTTGGCGTCGACATAACATACGGTGTGAAAATTCGGGGTCATCTGGAAGGCAAGGGTAAACTTGCCTCCAAAAATCTTGGAGTGCTAAACCGGTCCACCAGTTTAAACTACAAGACTAAACTTAAACTACAACTACTACTACAGGGTAAACTTTACTTTTGTGCTCCGGGCGCCCGCTTATCAGACTGAACCTCTCGGCTTCATCCAGCGCCGCGCCGCTCGTATCGTCGACGATCCCACACTAACAGGCGGAGTAGAATCGCTTATCCTTCGGAGAAATTTTGCACCCCTTTTACCGTCTGTACAACGGGGAGTGTTCTGAGGAATTGTTTGATCTGGTGCCAACGCCTCACTATTACAACCGCACCGCTCGTCAGCGATGGGATGTTCACCCCAATTTCCTTGAATTCTCACGTTCAACTACGCAACGGTTCTCTAGAACATTTATTCTGCGTACAACAATAATCTGGAGGGAACTTCACGCCGAGGCCTACCCTTTGCGCTTTGACGTAAGATTTTTTTGAAGAAGGGCGTTATAACATTTCTTAGAGGTTGGCAACGCGTTAGCGACACCCCTGGTGTTACAAACGTCCATAGGCGACGATAACCGCTTTCGTTAGGTGGACCGTCTGCCTGTTTGCCTGCTTTAGGCAATAAAAAAAGTAAAATATACTCGTATTATATAAGTAAGTATCACAGTGTTGCATAATAGAATTGGCATGTCTATGTGAACAAATCCCGAAAAAATTAGTAAGTTTTCGAGGTGTGGAAAAGTTATGATTAAAGTTTTTATCGTATCTATACCGATTCAAAAAGAAATGAACACAGCTTCTTTGAAAATATTTTTTAGTTAACTAGTATTGTCTATCTACGTAGCTATAAATTTCATATATTCCCAATATACAGCACTTCTGGCCTCGTCTGTACATTTCAATAACATATGCGTGCATCTGCGTACATTATTAATATTTCAGTTTATTTGTGTAAAGTCTTTACAAAATTTTTGTGGGTCATTATTTTGCATAGCGACCCACTTAAAAAAAGAATTAAGAAGTGCAAGTATATTACATTTTTTATTCAAGTAATATTGCGCAAAACTGGCATAAGATTGATAAAATCTAGGAGAAAAAATATGACATTATTCTTACTTCACGAATATTGATAACAACTTGCATAACCTTGTGTATATCTTCTTCTATATAAAAATGAATGTTTGTCTGCGTGTCCTTTATAGAATCGTAAAGTATACATCCGATTTTGATGACATTTTGTGTGTGTGTTTGAGTGGGTCCCGGGTGGTTTAGATTCGCAATTGGAACCGGTATGTGGCGCTGAGATCGGGTCTAGAATCCTCCCAATCACCTGGAGCGATTTTGGTGATTTTGTTTTTGTGTCATGGAACAAAGTCTTTTAGGAATTCATAAAAAAGGCGGTACGAAGTTCGCCAGGTCAGCTAGTTCTAAATATAAAAAAATGAAAAGATTTAAAACGATAGAACTTAATTACTTTGAAAGAAAGGCGTTAAAATACTAGGCAGTCTGATCTATGGGGTATTTTTTGATTTTATATTTAAAAACAAAAACTATTGAGTCTCTTGATCTTTATTAAGCTCGTCACTGTGTATGAACTGCTATGCACTAAGAAATTGGTATTTTTGATTGATTGACACTTTAGCAACAAATATTTAAAAAACTTTCATATAAAAGAACTGGCGTTAAAATACTATATCATCATCATACTTTAAAACTATCATGACATATAATTTTCTCTACTTGCTATTCTCCTACAAAATCTACTAGGCTTCGGTGTTTTTAAACTGATAAAAAGTGTTTCAGTGAGCTTCACTGTCAACTTTATTATGTTTCCATTGTATGCAGAGTAGAATTTCAATTTTAAATATTGTTGATATTCATACATGACATTTAGTCACGTTTTTCGGCTTATTAAGATGGGAATATCTATGCTCTTTAATCTGTGAACCCTCCCCCAAAATGCTTAATGTTAAAAATACAGTCACAACGAATTTATGTTGAGCCCCGGGCGGCCATTTACGACCCCACGGGTTTCTGCTTTGGTAATAATTAGGAGCGAGCGTAAGAACCGAAAGACTAAAGATTTATTGGTACTTGTCTACGTTATTAGAGAGTGCAGAGGATATATTTGGTGACTGACTCTTGTATAAACTTTTATCAACCCTAATGGTATGTACGTAAATACATAAAAGGTAATATTGAAAGGAAGGAAGAGCAAAAGATAGTTATCACATCAAATCAAACCGGTTACTACGACAATGGTATCAAATTTTACAAAAGAACAAATAAAAATAACTGTTTTTTCGACCATAATATTCTAGAGTTGCAGTTGTATCTAAATTGGTGACCATCAAAAATCACAGACGGATCAAAGACGACACTAGGCTAATATATAACTCTAGCATCTTTATTCTTTACAGATAATTATATTTTGTTATGTACATAATTATATATCTTATTATATAGTAGGTACGTATATGTTTAATATTACTCAGGGTTGTATAGGAATTAATGCTGTAACTATATATAATTTAACTATTTGATAGTATTATCGCAACAAAATATTATTTTTATTCGGAAAATGTATAGTTAGACGTGACTTCGCTCTAGGCTCAAGCGGAAGATCAGCGTTATTCGAACAGACCAACAATAATGCTGGCTTTGATTCAATTTTTAGGACTTACATGAAAATGTCTATAGTCCATAATCTCCAGTCCTTTATTTATTTTTATTTTGTTGCTTTAAAGATGCTTATTTTACGTTTATATGTTCATCGTAGAAATAAACTATATAATAAATTCTTTCTTCTTCTAAATAATCACGATTAAGTTATTTCCAAGAAAACTTAGGACAAAGCGTTTTAAATATACATGTACTAGC